>BSDF01000021.1:4976631-4979131 GCA_027925045.1 Hypotaenidia okinawae | reverse complement strand
TTAGGGTTAGGGTTAGGGTTAGGGTTAGGGTTAGGGTTAGGGTTAGGGTTAGGGTTAGGGTTAGGGTTAGGGTTAGGGTTAGGGTTGGGAGTTAGGAGTTAGGGTTAGGGTTAGGGTTAGGGTTAGGGTTAGGGTTAGGGTTAGGGTTAGGGTTAGGGTTGGGGTTAGGGTTAGGGTTAGGGTTAGGGTTAGGGTTAGGGTTAGGGTTAGGGTTAGGGTTAGGGTTAGGGTTAGGGTTAGGGTTAGGGTTAGGGTTAGGGTTAGGGTTAGGGTTAGGGTTAGGGTTAGGGTTAGGGTTAGGGTTAGGGTTAGGGTTTAGGGTTGGGGTTAGGGTTAGGGTTAGGGTTAGGGTTAGGGTTAGGGTTAGGGTTAGGGTTAGGGTTAGGGTTAGGGTTAGGGTTAGGTTGAGGGTTAGGGTTAGGGTTAGGGTTAGGGTTAGGGTTAGGGTTAGGGTTAGGGTTAGGGTTAGGGTTAGGGTTAGGGTTAGGGTTAGGGTTAGGGTTAAGGTTAGGGTTAGGGTTAGGGTTAGGGTTAGGTTGAGGGTTAGGGTTAGGGTTAGGGTTAGGGTTAGGGTTAGGGTTAGGGTTAGGGTTAGGGTTAGGGTTAGGGTTAGGGTTAGGGTTAGGGTTAGGGTTAGGGTTAGGGTTAGGGTTAGGGTTAAGGTTAGGGTTAGGGTTAGGGTTAGGGTTAGGGTTAGGGTTAGGGTTAGGGTTAGGGGTTAGGGTTAGGGTTAGGGTTAGGGTTAGGGTTAGGGTTAGGGTTAGGGTTAGGGTTAGGTTGAGGGTTAGGGTTAGGGTTAGGGTTAGGGTTAGGGTTAGGGTTAGGGGTTGGGGTTAGGGTTAGGGTTAGGGTTAGGGTTAGGGTTGGGGTTAGGGTTAGGGTTAGGGTTAGGGTTAGGGTTAGGGTTAGGGTTAGGGTTAGGGTTAGGGTTAGGGTTAGGGTTAGGGTTGGGGTTAGGGTTAGGGTTAGGGTTAGGGTTGGGGTTAGGGTTAGGGTTAGGGTTAGGGTTAGGGTTAGGGTTAGGGTTGAGGGTTAGGGTTAGGAGGTTAGGGTTAGGGTTAGGGTTGGGGTTAGGGTTAGGGTTAGGGTTAGGGTTAGGGTTAGGGTTAGGGTTAGGGTTGGGGTTAGGGTTAGGGTTAGGGTTAGGGTTAGGGTTAGGGTTAGGGTTAGGGTTAGGGTTAGGGTTAGGGTTAGGGTTAGGGTTGGGGTTAGGGTTAGGGTTAGGGTTGGGGTTGGGGTTGGGGTTAGGGTTAGGGTTAGGGTTAGGGTTAGGGTTAAGAGTTAGGGTTAGGGTTAGGGTTAGGAGTTGGGGTTAGGGTTAGGGTTGAGGTTAGGGTTAGGGTTAGGGTTAGGGTTAGGGTTAGGGTTGGGGTTGGGGTTAGGGTTAGGGTTAGGGTTAGGGTTAGGGTTGGGGTTAGGGTTAGGGTTGGGGTTAGGGTTAGGGTTAGGGTTAGGGTTAGGGTTAGGGTTAGGGTTAGGGTTAGGGTTAGGGTTAGGGTTAGGGTTAGGGTTAGGGTTAGGGTTAGGGTTAGGGTTAGGGTTAGGGTTAGGGTTAGGGTTAGGGTTAGGGTTAGGGTTAGGGTTAGGGTTAGGGTTAGGGTTAGGGTTAGGGTTAGGGTTAGGGTTAGGGTTAGGGTTAGGGTTAGGGTTAGGGTTAAGAGTTAGGGTTAGGGTTAGGGTTAGGGTTAGGGTTAGGGGTTAGGGTTAGGGTTAGGGTTAGGGTTAGGGTTAGGGTTAGGGTTAGGGTTAGGGTTAGGGTTAGGGTTAGGGGTTAGGGTTAGGGTTAGGGTTAGGGTTAGGGTTGGGGTTAGGGTTAGGGTTAGGGTTAGGGTTAGGGTTAGGGTTGGGTTAGAGGTTAGGGTTAGGGTTAGGGTTAGGGTTAGGGTTAGGGTTAGGGTTAGGGTTAGGGTTGGGGTTAGGGTTGGGGTTAGGGTTAGGGTTAGGGTTAGGGTTAGGGTTAGGGTTAGGGGTTAGGGTTGGGGTTGGGGTTGGGGTTGGGGTTAGGGTTGGGGTTAGGGTTAGGGTTAGGGGTTAGGGTTGAGGTTGAGGTTAGGGTTGGGGTTAGGGTTGGGGTTGAGGTTAGGGTTAGGGTTAGGGTTGGGGTTGGGGTTAGGGTTAGGGTTGGGGTTAGGGTTGGGAGTTGGGGTTAGGGTTGAGGTTAGGGTTAGGGTTAGGGTTGGGGTTAGAGGTTAGGGTTAGGGTTAGGGTTAGGGTTGGGGTTGGGGTTAGGGTTAGGGTTGGGGTTAGGGTTGGGGTTGAGGTTAGGGTTGGGGTTGGGGTTAGGGTTAGAGGTTAGGGTTAGGGTTAGGGTTAGGGTTAGGGTTGGGGTTAGGGTTGGGGTTAGGGTTAGGGTTAGGGTTAGGGTTGGGGTTAGGGTTAGGGTTGGGGTTAGGGTTAGGGTTGGGGTTAGGGTTGGGGTTAGGGTTAGGGTTAGGGTTAGGGTTAGGGTTAGGGTTAGGGTTAGGGTTAGGGTTAGGGTTAGGGTTGGGGTTAGGGTTAG
>BSDF01000021.1:4603473-4976531 GCA_027925045.1 Hypotaenidia okinawae | reverse complement strand
ACTAGCTTCTTTATTTTGGGAGTTATTGCTGGACGTTTAGCATGTTTTGAATTGCAGTCTGCTAGGGCCGAGAAAATCACCTTAGGAGGTACCAGGAACGTTCCCTCTTTTCTGGCAAAGGAAAAGGCTGAGACCCAGAATGACAGGGGCTGCTTCTGTCTTCTGTGAAGACATTTCAGATCAGGTACATCTTTCAGAACTAGCTGCTTTAGTTTGTGTGTAATTGCTGGATATAGAGCATGTTTTGTATTGCAGTCTGCTAGGGCCGAGAAAAACACCTTAGGAGGTATCAGGAACGTTCCCTCTTTTCTGGCAAAGGAAAAGGCTGAGACCCAGAGTGACAGGGGCAGCTTCTGTCTTCTGTGAAGACGTTTCAGATCAGGTACACCTTTCAAAACTAGCTGCTTTAGTTTGGGAGTTATTGCTGGACGTTTAGCATGTTTTGAATTGCATTCTGCTGGGGCCGAGAAAAACACATTAGGAGGTACAGGGAACGTTCCCTCTTTTCTGGCAAAGGAAAAGGCTGAGACCCAGAGTGACAGGGGCAGCTTCTGTCTTCTCTTAAGACGTCTCATATTAGGTACATCTTTCAGAACTAGCTTCTTTATTTTGGGAGTTATTGCTGGACGTTTAGCATGTTTTGAATTGCAGTCTGCTACGGCTGAGAAAATCACCTTAGGATGTACCAGGAACGTTCCCTCTTTTCTGGCAAAGGAAGAGGCTGAGACCCAGAGTGACAGGGGCAGCATCTGTCTTCTGTGAAGACATTTCAGATCAGGTACACCTTTCAGAACTAGCTTCTTTAGTTTGGGAGTTATTGCTGGACCTTTAGCATGTTTTGATTTGCAGTCTGATAAGGCTGAGAAAAACACCTTAGGAGGTACCAGGAACGTTCCCTCTTTTCTGGCAAAGGAAAAGGCTGAGACCCAGAGTGACAGGGGCAGCTTCTCTCTTCTGTTATAGTGTTTCAGATCAGGTACAACTTTCAGAACTAGCCTCTTTATTTTGGGAGTTATTGCTGGACGTTTAGCATGTTTTGAATTGCATTCTGCTGGGGACGAGAAAAACACCTGAGGAGGTACAAGGAACGTTCCCTCTTTTCTGGCAAAGGAAAAGGCTGAGACCCAGAGTGACAGGGGCAGCTTCTGTCTTATGTGAAGACGTTTCAGATCAGGTACACCTTTCAGAACTAGCTTCTTTAGTTTGGGAGTTATTGCTGGACGTTTAGCATGTTTTGAATTGCATTCTGCCGGGGCCGAGAAAATCACTTTAGGAGGTACAGGGAACGTTCCCTCTTTTCTGGCAAAGGAAAAGGCTGAGACCCAGAGTGACAGGGGCAGCTTCTGTCTTCTGTGAAGACGTTTCAGATCAGGTACTCCTTTCAGAACTAGCTGCTTTAGTTTGGGAGTTATTGCTGGACGTTTAGCATGTTTTGAATTGCATTCTGCCGGGGCCGAGAAAATCACCTTAGGATGTACCAGGAACGTTCCCTCTTTTCTGGCAAAGGAAAAGGCTGAGACCCAGAGTGACAGGGGCAGCTTCTGTCTTATGTGAAGACGTTTCAGATCAGGTACACCTTTCAGAACTAGCTTCTTTACTTTGGGAGTAATTGCTGGACGTTTAGCATGTTTTGAATTGCAGTCTGATAAGGCCGAGAAAAACACATTAGGAGGTACCAGGAACGTTCCCTCTTTTCTGGCAAAGGAAAAGGCCGAGACCCAGAGTGACAGGGGCAGCTTCTGTCTTCTGTTAAGATGTTTCAGATCAGGTACACCTTTCAGAACTAGCCTCTTTAGTTTGGGAGTTATTGCTGGACGTTTAGCATGTGTTGAATTGCATTCTGCTGGGGCCGAGAAAAACACATTAGGAGGTAGAAGGAACGTTCCCTCTTTTCTGGCAAAGGAAAAGGCTGAGACCCAGAGTGACAGGGGCAGCTTCTGTCTTCTGTTAAGACGTTTCAGATCAGGTACACCTTTCAGACCTAGCTTCTTTATTTTGGGAGTTATTGCTGGACGTTTAGCATGTTTTGAATTGCAGTCTGCTACGGCTGAGAAAATCTCCTTAGGATGTATCAGGAACGTTCCCTCTTTTCTGGCAAAGGAAAAGGCTGAGACCCAGAGTGACAGGGGCAGCATCTGTCTTCTGTGAAGACATTTCAAATCAGGTACACCTTTCAGAACTAGCTTCTTTAGTTTGGGAGTTATTGCTGGACCTTTAGCATGTTTTGAATTGCAGTCTGCTAAGGCCGAGAAAAACACCTTAGGAGGTACCAGGAACGTTCCCTCTTTTCTGGCAAAGGAAAAGGCTGAGACCCAGAGTGACAGGGGCAGCTTCTCTCTTCTGTTATAGTGTTTCAGATCAGGTACAACTTTCAGAACTAGCCTCTTTATATTGGGAGTTATTGCTGGACGTTTAGCATGTGTTGAATTGCATTCTGCTGGGGACGAGAAAAACACCTGAGGAGGTACAAGGAACGTTCCCTCTTTTCTGGCAAAGGAAAAGGCTGAGACCCAGAGTGACAGGGGCAGCTTCTGTCTTATGTGAAGACGTTTCAGATCAGGTACATCTTTCAGACCGAGCTTCTTTAGTTTGGGAGTTATTGCAGGACGTTTAGCATGTGTTGATTTGCATTCTGCTGGGGCCGAGAAAAACACATTAGGAGGTACAGGGAATGTTCCCTCTTTTCTGGCAAAGGAAAAGGCTGAGACCCAGAATGACAGGGGCTGCTTCTGTCTTCTGTGAAGACATTTCAGATCAGGTACATCTTTCAGAACTAGCTGCTTTAGTTTGTGTGTAATTGCTGGATATAGAGCATTGTTTGTAGTGCAGTCTGCTAGGTCCGAGAAAAACACCTTAGGAGGTATCAGGAACGTTCCCTCTTTTCTGGCAAAGGAAAAGGCTGAGACCCAGAGTGACAGGGGCAGCTTCTGTCTTCTGTTAAGACGTTTCAGATCAGGTACTCCTTTCAGAACTAGCTTCTTTAGTTTGGGAGTTATTGCTGGACGTTTAGATTGTTTTGAATTGCATTCTGCTGGGGCCGAGAAAATCACTTTAGGAGGTACAGGGAACGTTCCCTCTTTTCTGGCAAAGGAAAAGGCTGAGACCCAGAGTGACAGGGGCAGCTTCTGTCTTCTGTTAAGATGTTTCAGATCAGGTACACCTTTCAGAACTAGCTTCTTTAGTTTGGGAGTTATTGCTGGACGTTTAGCATGTTTTGAATTGCATTCTGCTAGGGCCGAGAAAATCACTTTAGGAGGTACCAGGGAACGTTCCCTCTTTTCTGGCAAAGGAAAAGGCTGAGACCCAGAGTGACAGGGGCAGCTTCTGTCTTCTGTGAAGACGTTTCAGATCAGGTACATCTTTCAGAACTAGCTTCTTTATTTTGGGAGTTATTGCTGGACGTTTAGCATGTTTTGAATTGCAGTCTGCTACGGCTGAGAAAATCACCTTAGGAGGTATCAGGAACGTTCCCTCTTTTCTGGCAAAGGAAAAGGCTGAGACCCAGAGTGACAGGGGCAGCTTCTGTCTTCTGTGAAGACATTTCAGATCAGGTACACCTTTCAGAACTAGCTTCTTTAGTTTGGGAGTTATTGCTGGACCTTCAGCATGTTTTGAATTGCATTCTGCTGGGGCCGAGAAAAACACATTAGGAGGTACAGGGAACGTTCCCTCTTTTCTGGCAAAGGAAAAGGCTGAGACCCAGAATGACAGGGGCTGCTTCTGTCTTCTGTGAAGACATTTCAGATCAGGTACATCTTTCAGAACTAGCTGCTTTAGTTTGGGTGTAATTGCTGGATATTTAGCATGTTTTGAATTGCAGTCTGCTAGGGCCGAGAAAAACACCTTAGGAGGTACCAGGAACGTTCCCTCTTTTCTGGCAAAGGAAAAGGCTGAGACCCAGAGTGACAGGGGCAGCTTCTGTCTTCTGTGAAGACGTTTCAGAATGAGGTACATCTTTCACATCCTAGCTTCTTTATTTTGGGAGTTATTGCTGGACGTTTAGCATGTTTTGAATTGCAGTCTGCTACGGCCGAGAAAAACACCTTAGGAGGTACCAGGAACGTTCCCTCTTTTCTGGCAAAGGAAAAGGCTGAGACCCAGAGTGACAGGGGCAGCTTCTGTCTTCTGTTAAGACGTTTCAGATCAGGTACATCTTTCAGAACTAGCTTCTTTAGTTTGGGTGTTATTGCTGGATATTTAGCATGTTTTGAATTGCAGTCTGCTACGGCTGAGAAAAACAGCTTAGGAGGTAACAGGAACGTTCCCTCTTTTCTGGCAAAGGAAAAGGCTGAGACCCAGAGTGACAGGGGCAGCTTCTGTCTTCTGTTAAGGTGTTTCAGATCAGGTACATCTTTCAGAACTACCTTCTTTAGTTTGGGTGTTATTGCTGGACGTTTAGCATGTTTTGAATTGCAGCCTGCTAAGTCCGAGAAAAACACCTTAGGAGGTACCAGGAAGTTTCCCACTATTCTGGCAAAGGAAAAGGCTGAGACCCAGAGTGACAGGGGCTGCTTCTGTCTTCTGTTAAGACGTTTCAGATCAGGTACATCTTTCAGAACTAGCTTCTTTAGTTTGGGAGTTATTGCTGGACATTTAGCATGTTTTGAATTGCAGTCTGCTACGGCTGAGAAAAACACCTTAGGAGGTACCAGGAACGTTCCCTCTTTTCTGGCAAAGGAAAAGGCTGAGACCCAGAGTGACAGGGGCAGCTTCTGTCTTCTGTGAAGACGTTTCAGATCAGGTACATCTTTCAGAACTACCTTCTTTAGTTTGGGTGTAATTGCTGGACGTTTAGCATGTTTTGAATTGCAGTCTGCTACAGCCGAGAAAAACACCTTAGGAAGTAACAGGAACGTTCCCTCTTTTCTGGCAAAGGAAAAGGCTGAGACCCAGAGTGACAGGGGCAGCTTCTGACTTCTGTTAAGACGTTTCAGATCAGGTACATCTTTCAGAACTAGCTTCTTTAGTTTTGGGAGTTATTGCTGGACATTTAGCATGTTTTGAATTGCAGTCTGCTACGGCCGAGAAAAACACCTCTAGGAGGTACCAGGAACGTTCCCTCTTTTCTGGCAAAGGAAAAGGCTGAGACCCAGAGTGACAGGGGCAGCTTCTGTCTTCTGTTAAGACGTTTCAGATCAGGTACATCTTTCAGAACTAGCTTCTTTAGTTTGGGAGTTATTGCTGGACGTTTAGCATGTTTTGAATTGCAGTCTGCTGGGGCCGAGAAAAACACCTTTAGGAGGTACAGGGAACGTTCCCTCTTTTCTGGCAAAGGAAAAGGCTGAGACCCAGAGTGACAGGGGCAGCTTCTGTCTTCTGTTAAGGCGTTTCAGATCAGGTACATCTTTCAGAACTAGCTTCTTTAGTTTGGGTGTTATTGCTGGACGTTTAGCATGTTTTGAATTGCAGTCTGCTACGGCCGAGAAAAACACCTTAGGAGGTACCAGGAACGTTCCCTCTTTTCTGGCAAAGGAAAAGGCTGAGACCCAGAGTGACAGGGGCAGCTTCTGTCTTCTGTTAAGACGTTTCAGATCAGGTACATCTTTCAGAACTAGCTTCTTTAGTTTGGGAGTTATTGCTGGACGTTTAGCATGTTTTGAATTGCAGTCTGCTACGGCCGAGAAAAACACCTTAGGAGGTAACAGGAACGTTCCCTCTTTTCTGGCAAAGGAAAAGGCTGAGACCCAGAGTGACAGGGGCTGCTTCTGTCTTCTGTTAAGATGTTTCAGATCAGGTACATCTTTCAGAACTAGCTTCTTTAGTTTGGGAGTTATTGCTGGACGTTTAGCATGTTTTGAATTGCAGTCTGCTAGGGCCGAGAAAAACACCTTAGGAGGTACCAGGAACGTTCCCTCTTTTCTGGCAAAGGAAAAGGCTGAGACCCAGAGTGACAGGGGCAGCTTCTGTCTTCTGTGAAGACGTTTCAGATCAGGTACATCTTTCAGAACTAGCTTCTTTAGTTTGGGAGTTATTGCTGGACATTTAGCATGTTTTGAATTGCAGTCTGCTACGGCCGAGAAAAACACCTTAGGAGGTACCAGGAACGTTCCCTCTTTTCTGGCAAAGGAAAAGGCTGAGACCCAGAGTGACAGGGGCAGCTTCTGTCTTCTGTGAAGACGTTTCAGATCAGGTACATCTTTCAGAACTAGCTTCTTTAGTTTGGGAGTTATTGCTGGACGTTTAGCATGTTTTGAATTGCAGTCTGCTACGGCCGAGAAAAACACCTTAGGAGGTACCAGGAACGTTCCCTCTTTTCTGGCAAAGGAAAAGGCTGAGACCCAGAGTGACAGGGGCAGCTTCTGTCTTCTGTTAAGACGTTTCAGATCAGGTACATCTTTCAGAACTAGCTTCTTTAGTTTGGGAGTTATTGCTGGACGTTTAGCATGTTTTGAATTGCAGTCTCCTACGGCCGAGAAAAACACCTTAGGAGGTACCAGGAACGTTCCCTCTTTTCTGGCAAAGGAAAAGGCTGAGACCCAGAGTGACAGGGGCAGCTTCTGTCTTCTGTTAAGACGTTTCAGATCAGGTACATCTTTCAGAACTAGCTTCTTTAGTTTGGGTGTAATTGCTGGACGTTTAGCATGTTTTGAATTGCAGTCTGATACAGCCGAGAAAAACACCTTAGGAGGTAACAGGAACGTTCCCTCTTTTCTGGCAAAGGAAAAGGCTGAGACCCAGAGTGACAGGGGCAGCTTCTGTCTTCTGTTAAGGCGTTTCAGATAAGATACATCTTTCAGAACTACCTTCTTCAGTTTGGGTGTAATTGCTGGACGTTTAGCATGTTTTGAATTGCAGTCTGCTAAGTCCGAGAAAAACACATTAGGAGGTACAAGGAACGTTCCCTCTTTTCTGGCAAAGGAAAAGGCTGAGACCCAGAGTGACAGGGGCAGCTTCTGTCTTTTGAGAAAAATTTTCTGAATGGGGTACATCTTTCCATCCCAGCTTCTTTATTTTGGGAGTTATTGGTGGACGTTTAGCATGTTTTGAATTGCAGTCTGCTACGGCCGAGAAAAACACCTTAGGAGGTACCAGGAACGTTTCCCTCTTTTCTGGCAAAGGAAAAGGCTGAGACCCAGAGTGACAGGGGCAGCTTCTGTCTTCTGTTAAGACGTTTCAGATCAGGTACATCTTTCAGAACTAGCTTCTTTAGTTTGGGTGTAATTGCTGGACGTTTAGCATGTTTTGAATTGCAGTCTGCTACGGCCGAGAAAAACACCTTAGGAGGTACCAGGAACGTTCCCTCTTTTCTGGCAAAGGAAAAGGCTGAGACCCAGAGTGACAGGGGCAGCTTCTGTCTTCTGTTAAGACGTTTCAGATCAGGTACATCTTTCAGAACTAGCTTCTTTAGTTTGGGAGTTATTGCTGGACGTTTAGCATGTTTTGAATTGCAGTCTGCTAGGGCCGAGAAAAACACCTTAGGAGGTACCAGGAACGTTCCCTCTTTTCTGGCAAAGGAAAAGGCTGAGACCCAGAGTGACAGGGGCAGCTTCTGTCTTCTGTTAAGACGTTTCAGATCAGGTACATCTTTCAGAACTAGCTTCTTTAGTTTGGGTGTAATTGCTGGACGTTTAGCATGTTTTGAATTGCAGTCTGCTACGGCCGAGAAAAACACCTTAGGAGGTACCAGGAACGTTCCCTCTTTTCTGGCAAAGGAAAAGGCTGAGACCCAGAGTGACAGGGGCAGCTTCTGTCTTCTGTTAAGACGTTTCAGATCAGGTACATCTTTCAGAACTAGCTTCTTTAGTTTGGGAGTTATTGCTGGACGTTTAGCATGTTTTGAATTGCAGTCTGCTACGGCCGAGAAAAACACCTTAGGAGGTACCAGGAACGTTCCCTCTTTTCTGGCAAAGGAAAAGGCTGAGACCCAGAGTGACAGGGGCTGCTTCTGTCTTCTGTTAAGATGTTTCAGATCAGGTACATCTTTCAGAACTAGCTTCTTTAGTTTGGGAGTTATTGCTGGACGTTTAGCATGTTTTGAATTGCAGTCTGCTGGGGCCGAGAAAAACACCTTAGGAGGTACCAGGAACGTTCCCTCTTTTCTGGCAAAGGAAAAGGCTGAGACCCAGAGTGACAGGGGCAGCTTCTGTCTTCTGTTAAGGCTTTTCAGATCAGATACATCTTTCAGAACTAGCTTCTTTAGTTTGGGTGTAATTGCTGGTCATTTAGCATGTTTTGAATTCCAGTCTCCTACGGCCGAGAAAAACACCTTAGGAGGTACCAGGAATGTTCCCTCTTTTCTGGCAAAAGAAAAGGCTGAGACCCAGAGTGACAGGGGCAGCTTCTGTCTTCTGTGAAGACGTTTCAGATGAGGTACATCTTTCAGAACTAGCTTCTTTAGTTTGGGAGTTATTGCTGGACATTTAGCATGTTTTGAATTGCAGTCTGCTACTGCCGAGAAAAACACCTTAGGAGGTACCAGGAACGATCCCTCTTTTCTGGCAAAGGAAAAGGCTGAGACCCAGAGTGAGAGGGGCAGCTTCTGACTTCTGTGAAGACGTTTCAGATCAGGTATATCTTTCAGAACTAGCTTCTTTAGTTTGGGTGTAATTGCTGGACGCTTAGCATGTTTTGAATTGCAGTCTGATACAGCCGAGAAAAACACCTTAGGAAGTACCAGGAACGTTCCCTCTTTTCTGGCAAAGGAAAAGGCTGAGACCCAGAGTGACAGGGGCAGCTTCTGTCTTCTGTTAAGGCGTTTCAGATCAGATACATCTTTCAGAACTAGCTTCTTTAGTTTGGGTGTAATTGCTGGACGTTTAGCATGTTTTGAATTGCAGTCTGCTACGGCCGAGAAAAACACCTTAGGAGGTACCAGGAACGTTCCCTCTTTTCTGGCAAAGGAAAAGGCTGAGACCCAGAGTGACAGGGGCAGCTTCTGTCTTCTGTTAAGACGTTTCAGATCAGGTACATCTTTCAGAACTAGCTTCTTTAGTTTGGGTGTAATTGCTGGACGTTTAGCATGTTTTGAATTGCAGTCTGCTACGGCCGAGAAAAACACCTTAGGAGGTACCAGGAACGTTCCCTCTTTTCTGGCAAAGGAAAAGGCTGAGACCCAGAGTGACAGGGGCAGCTTCTGTCTTCTGTTAAGACGTTTCAGATCAGGTACATCTTTCAGAACTACCTTCTTTAGTTTGGGTGTAATTGCTGGACGTTTAGCATGTTTTGAATTGCAGTCTGCTAAGTCCGAGAAAAACACATTAGGAGGTATCACAGGAACGTTCCCTCTTTTCTGGCAAAGGAAAAGGCTGAGACCCAGAGTGACAGGGGCAGCTTCTGTCTTTTGAGAAAAATTTTCTGAATGGGGTACATCTTTCCATCCCAGCTTCTTTATTTTGGGATTTAATGGTGGACGTTTAGCATGTTTTGAATTGCAGTCTGCTACGGCCGAGAAAAACACCTTAGGAGGTACCAGGAACGTTCCCTCTTTTCTGGCAAAGGAAAAGGCTGAGACCCAGAGTGACAGGGGCAGCTTCTGTCTTCTGTTAAGACGTTTCAGATCAGGTACATCTTTCAGAACTAGCTTCTTTAGTTTGGGTGTAATTGCTGGACGTTTAGCATGTTTTGAATTGCAGTCTGCTACGGCCGAGAAAAACACCTTAGGAGGTACCAGGAACGTTCCCTCTTTTCTGGCAAAGGAAAAGGCTGAGACCCAGAGTGACAGGGGCAGCTTCTGTCTTCTGTTAAGACGTTTCAGATCAGGTACATCTTTCAGAACTAGCTTCTTTAGTTTGGGAGTTATTGCTGGACGTTTAGCATGTTTTGAATTGCAGTCTGCTAGGGCCGAGAAAAACACCTTAGGAGGTACCAGGAACGTTCCCTCTTTTCTGGCAAAGGAAAAGGCTGAGACCCAGAGTGACAGGGGCAGCTTCTGTCTTCTGTTAAGGCATTTCAGATCAGGTACATCTTTCAGAACTAGCTTCTTTATTTTGGGTGTAATTGCTGGACGTTTAGCATGTTTTGAATTGCAGTCTGCTACGGCCGAGAAAAACACCTTAGGAGGTACCAGGAACGTTCCCTCTTTTCTGGCAAAGGAAAAGGCTGAGACCCAGAGTGACAGGGGCAGCTTCTGTCTTCTGTGAAGACGTTTCAGATCAGGTACATCTTTCAGAACTAGCTTCTTTAGTTTGGGTGTAATTGCTGGACGTTTAGCATGTTTTGAATTGCAGTCTGCTACAGCCGAGAAAAACACCTTAGGAGGTACCAGGAACGTTCCCTCTTTTCTGGCAAAGGAAAAGGCTGAGACCCAGAGTGACAGGGGCAGCTTCTGTCTTCTGTTAAGACGTTTCAGATCAGGTACATCTTTCAGAACTAGCTTCTTTATTTTGGGTGTAATTGCTGGACGTTTAGCATGTTTTGAATTGCAGTCTGCTACGGCCGAGAAAAACACCTTAGGAGGTACCAGGAACGTTCCCTCTTTTCTGGCAAAGGAAAAGGCTGAGACCCAGAGTGACAGGGGCAGCTTCTGTCTTCTGTTAAGGCTTTTCAGATCAGGTACATCTTTCAGAACTAGCTTCTTTATTTTGGGAGTTATTGCTGGATGTTTAGCATGTTTTGAATTGCAGTCTGCTACGGCCGAGAAAAACACCTTAGGAGGTACCAGGAACGTTCCCTCTATTCTGGCAAAGGAAAAGGCTGAGACCCAGAGTGACAGGGGCAGCTTCTGTCTTCTGTTAAGACGTTTCAGATCAGGTACATCTTTCAGAACTACCTTCTTTAGTATGGGAGTTATTGCTGGACGTTTAGCATGTTTTGAATTGCAGTCTGCTACAGCTGAGAAAAACACCTTAGGAGGTAAGAGGAACGTTCCCTCTTTTCTGGCAAAGGAAAAGGCTGAGACCCAGAGTGACAGGGTCTGCTTCTTTCTTCTGTTAAGATGTTTCAGATCAGGTACATCTTAGAGAACTAGCTTCATTAGTTTGGGAGTTATTGTTGGACGTTTAGCATGTTTTGAATTGCAGTCTGCTGGGGCCGAGAAAAACACCTTAGGAGGTACCAGGAACGTTCCCTCTTTTCTGGCAAAGGAAAAGGCTGAGACCCAGAGTGACAGGGGCAGCTTCTGTCTTCTGTTAAGACGTCTCAGATCAGGTACATCTTTCAGAACTAGCTTCTTTAGTTTGGGTGTAATTGCTGGATATATAGTGTGTTTTGAATTGCAGTCAGCTACGGCTGAGAAAAACAGCTTACGAGGTAACAGCAACGTTCCCTCTTTTCTGGCAAAGGAAAAGGCTGAGACCCAGAGAGACAGGGGCAGCTTCTGTCTTCTGTTAAGGTGTTTCAGATCAGGTACATCTTTGAGAACTACCTTCTTTAGTTTGGGTGTAATTGCTGGACGTTTAGCATGTTTTCAATTGCAGCCTGTTAAGTCCGAGAAAAACACCTTAGGAGGTACCAGGAACGTTCCCACTATTCTGGCAAAGGAAAAGGCTGAGACCCAGAGTGACAGGGGCAGCTTCTGTCTTCTGTTAAGACGTTTCAGATCAGGTACATCTTTCAGAACTAGCTTCTTTATTTTGGGTGTAATTGCTGGACGTTTAGCATGTTTTGAATTGCAGTCTCCTACGGCTGAGAAAAACACCTTAGGAGGTACCAGGAACGTTCCCTCTTTTCTGGCAAAGGAAAAGGCTGAGACCCAGAGTGACAGGGGCAGCTTCTGTCTTCTGTTAAGGCTTTTCAGATCAGGTACATCTTTCAGAACTAGCTTCTTTATTTTGGGAGTTATTGCTGGACGTTTAGCATGTTTTGAATTGCAGTCTGCTACGGCCGAGAAAAACACCTTAGGAGGTACCAGGAACGTTCCCTCTATTCTGGCAAAGGAAAAGGCTGAGACCCAGAGTGACAGGGGCAGCTTCTGTCTTCTGTTAAGACGTCTCAGATCAGGTACATCTTTCAGAACTAGCTTCTTTAGTTTGGGAGTTATTGCTGGACGTTTAGCATGTTTTGAATTGCAGTCTGCTACAGCTGAGAAAAACACCTTAGGAGGTAAGAGGAACGTTCCCTCTTTTCTGGCAAAGGAAAAGGCTGAGATCCAGAGTGACAGGGTCTGCTTCTGTCTTCTGTTAAGATGTTTCAGATCAGGTACACCTTTCAGAACTAGCTTCTTTAGTTTGGGAGTTATTGCTGGACGTTTAGCATGTTTTGAACTGCAGTCTGATGAGGCCGAGAAAAATACCTTTAGGAGGTACCAGGGAACGTTCCCTCTTTTCTGGCAAAGGAAAAGGCTGAGACCCAGAGTGACAGGGGCAGCTTCTGTCTTCTGTTAAGGCGTTTCAGATCAGGTACATCTTTCAGAACTAGCTTCTTTAGTTTGGGAGTTATTGCTGGACGTTTAGCATGTTTTGAATTGCAGTCTGCTACGGCCGAGAAAAACACCTTAGGAAGTAACAGGAACGTTCCCTCTTTTCTGGCAAAGGAAAAGGCTGAGACCCAGAGTGACAGGGGCAGCTTCTGTCTTCTGTTAAGATGTTTCAGATCAGGTACATCTTTCAGAACTAGCTTCTTTAGTTTGGGAGTTATTGCTGGACGTTTAGCATGTTTTGAATTGCAGTCTGCTACGGCCGAGAAAAACACCTTAGGAGGTACCAGGAACGTTCCCTCTTTTCTGGCAAAGGAAAAGGCTGAGACCCAGAGTGACAGGGGCAGCTTCTGTCTTCTGTTAAGACGTCTCAGATCAGGTACATCTTTCAGAACTAGCTTCTTTAGTTTGGGTGTAATTGCTGGATATATAGTGTGTTTTGAATTGCAGTCAGCTACGGCTGAGAAAAACAGCTTACGAGGTACCAGGAACGTTCCCTCTTTTCTGGCAAAGGAAAAGGCTGAGACCCAGAGTGACAGGGGCAGCTTCTGTCTTCTGTTAAGGTGTTTCAGATCAGGTACATCTTTGAGAACTACCTTCTTTAGTTTGGGTGTAATTGCTGGACGTTTAGCATGTTTTCAATTGCACCCTCTTAAGTCCGAGAAAAACACCTTAGGAGGTACCAGGAAGTTTCCCACTATTCTGGCAAAGGAAAAGGATGAGACCCAGAGTGACAGGGGCTGCTTCTGTCTTCTGTTAAGACGTTTCAGATCAGGTACATCTTTCAGAACTATCTTCTTTGTTTTGGGAGTTATTGCTGGACATATAGTATGTTTTTAATTGCAGTCTGCTACAGCCGAGAAAAACACCTCTAGGAGGTACCAGGAACATTCCCTCTTTTCTGGCAAAGGAAAAGGCTGAGACCCAGAGTGACAGGGGCAGCTTCTGTCTTCTGTTAAGACGTTTCAGATCAGGTACATCTTTCAGAATTAGCTTCTTTATTTTGGGTGTAATTGCTGGTCGTTTAGCATGTTTTGAATTCCAGTCTCCTACGGCCGAGAAAAACACCTTAGGAGGTACCAGGAACGTTCCCTCTTTTCTGGCAAAGGAAAAGGCTGAGACCCAGAGTGACAGGGGCAGCTTCTGTCTTCTGTTAAGACGTTTCAGATCAGGTACATCTTTCAGAACTAGCTTCTTTAGTTTGGGAGTTATTGCTGGACGTTTAGCATGTTTTGAATTGCAGTCTGCTACGGCCGAGAAAAACACCTTAGGAGGTACCAGGAACGTTCCCTCTTTTCTGGCAAAGGAAAAGGCTGAGACCCAGAGTGACAGGGGCAGCTTCTGTCTTCTGTTAAGGCGTTTCAGATCAGGTACATCTTTCAGAACTAGCTTCTTTGGTTTGGTAGTAATTGCTGGACGTTTAGCATGTTTTGAATTGCAGTCTGCTAAGTCCGAGAAAAACACCTTAGGAGGTACAAGGAACGTTCCCTCTTTTCTGGCAAAGGAAAAGGCTGAGACCCAGAGTGACAGGGGCAGCTTCTGTCTTCTGTGAAGAAGTTTCTGAATCAGGTACATCTTTCAATCCTAGCTTCTTTAGTTTGGGAGTTATTGCTGGACGTTTAGCATGCTTTGGAGATATGCAAGACTGCTACGGCTGAGAAACACTACCTTAGTGAGGTATCCTAGGAACGTTCCTCTTTTCTGGCAAAGGAAAAGGTTGAGACCCAGAGTGACAGGGCTGCTTCTGTCTTCTGTTAAGGCCTTTCAGATCAGGTACATCTTTCAGATCTAGCTTCTTTAGTTTGGGAGTTATTGCTGGACGTTTAGCATGTTTTGAATTGCAGTCTGCTACGGCCGAGAAAAACACCTTAGGAGGTACCAGGAACGTTCCCTCTTTTCTGGCAAAGGAAAAGGCTGAGACCCAGAGTGACAGGGGCAGCTTCTGTCTTCTGTTAAGACGTTTCAGATCAGGTACATCTTTCAGAACTAGCTTCTTTAGTTTGGGTGTAATTGCTGGACATATAGTATGTTTTGAATTGCAGTCTGCTACGGCTGAGAAAAACAGCTTAGGAGGTAACAGGAACGTTCCCTCTTTTCTGGCAAAGGAAAAGGCTGAGACCCAGAGTGACAGGGGCAGCTTCTGTCTTCTGTTAAGGTGTTTCAGATCAGGTACATCTTTCAGAACTACCTTCTTTAGTTTGGGTGTAATTGCTGGACGTTTAGCATGTTTTCAATTGCAGCCTGTTAAGTCCGAGAAAAACACCTTAGGAGGTACCAGGAAGTTTCCCACTATTCTGGCAAAGGAAAAGGATGAGACCCAGAGTGACAGGGGCTGCTTCTGTCTTCTGTTAAGACGTTTCAGATCAGGTACATCTTTCAGAACTATCTTCTTTAGTTTTGGGAGTTATTGCTGGACGTATAGCATGTTTTGAATTGCAGTCTGCTACAGCCGAGAAAAACACCTCTAGGAGGTACCAGGAACGTTCCCTCTTTTCTGGCAAAGGAAAAGGCTGAGACCCAGAGTGACAGGGGCAGCTTCTGTCTTCTGTTAAGACGTTTCAGATCAGGTACATCTTTCAGAACTAGCTTCTTTAGTTTGGGTGTAATTGCTGGACGTTTAGCATGTTTTGAATTGCAGTCTGCTACGGCCGAGAAAAACACCTTAGGAGGTACCAGGAACGTTCCCTCTTTTCTGGCAAAGGAAAAGGCTGAGACCCAGAGTGACAGGGGCAGCTTCTGTCTTCTGTTAAGGCGTTTCAGATCAGGTACATCTTTCAGAACTAGCTTCTTTAGTTTGGGAGTTATTGCTGGACGTTTAGCATGTTTTGAATTGCAGTCTGCTAGGGCCGAGAAAAACACCTTAGGAGGTACCAGGAACGTTCCCTCTTTTCTGGCAAAGGAAAAGGCTGAGACCCAGAGTGACAGGGGCAGCTTCTGTCTTCTGTTAAGGCGTTTCAGATCAGGTACATCTTTCAGAACTAGCTTCTTTAGTTTGGGAGTTATTGCTGGACGTTTAGCATGTTTTGAATTGCAGTCTGCTACAGCCGAGAAAAACACCTTAGGAGGTACCAGGAACGTTCCCTCTTTTCTGGCAAAGGAAAAGGCTGAGACCCAGAGTGACAGGGGCAGCTTCTGTCTTCTGTTAAGACGTTTCAGATCAGGTACATCTTTCAGAACTAGCTTCTTTAGTTTGGGAGTTATTGCTGGACGTTTAGCATGTTTTGAATTGCAGTCTGCTACGGCCGAGAAAAACACCTTAGGAGGTACCAGGAACGTTCCCTCTTTTCTGGCAAAGGAAAAGGCTGAGACCCAGAGTGACAGGGGCAGCTTCTGTCTTCTGTGAAGACGTTTCAGATCAGGTACATCTTTCAGAACTAGCTTCTTTAGTTTGGGAGTTATTGCTGGACGTTTAGCATGTTTTGAATTGCAGTCTGCTACGGCCGAGAAAAACACCTTAGGAGGTACCAGGAACGTTCCCTCTTTTCTGGCAAAGGAAAAGGCTGAGACCCAGAGTGACAGGGTCTGCTTCTGTCTTCTGTTAAGATGTTTCAGATCAGGTACATCTTTCAGAACTAGCTTCTTTAGTTTGGGAGTTATTGCTGGACGTTTAGCATGTTTTGAATTGCAGTCTGCTAGGGCCGAGAAAAACACCTTAGGAGGTACCAGGAACGTTCCCTCTTTTCTGGCAAAGGAAAAGGCTGAGACCCAGAGTGACAGGGGCAGCTTCTGTCTTCTGTGAAGACGTTTCAGATCAGGTACATCTTTCAGAACTAGCTTCTTTAGTTTGGGAGTTATTGCTGGACGTTTAGCATGTTTTGAATTGCAGTCTGCTAGGGCCGAGAAAAATACCTTAGGAGGTACCAGGAACGTTCCCTCTTTTCTGGCAAAGGAAAAGGCTGAGACCCAGAGTGACAGGGGCAGCTTCTGTCTTCTGTTAAGACGTTTCAGATCAGGTACATCTTTCAGAACTAGCTTCTTTAGTTTGGGAGTTATTGCTGGACGTTTAGCATACTTTTGAATTGCAGTCTGCTACGGCCGAGAAAAACACCTTAGGAGGTACCAGGAACGTTCCCTCTTTTCTGGCAAAGGAAAAGGCTGAGACCCAGAGTGACAGGGTCTGCTTCTGTCTTCTGTTAAGATGTTTCAGATCAGGTACATCTTTCAGAACTACCTTCTTTAGTTTGGGAGTTATTGCTGGACGTTTAGCATGTTTTGAATTGCAGTCTGCTAGGGCCGAGAAAAACACCTTAGGAGGTACCAGGAACGTTCCCTCTTTTCTGGCAAAGGAAAAGGCTGAGACCCAGAGTGACAGGGGCAGCTTCTGTCTTCTGTTAAGACTTCTCAGATCAGGTACATCTTTCAGAACTAGCTTCTTTATTTTGGGAGTTATTGCTGGACGTTTAGCATGTTTTGAATTGCAGTCTGCTACAGCCGAGAAAAGCACCTTAGGAGGTACCAGGAACGTTCCCTCTTTTCTGGCAAAGGAAAAGGCTGAGACCCAGAGTGACAGGGGCAGCTTCTGTCTTCTGTTAAGACGTCTCAGATCAGGTACATCTTTCAGAACTAGCTTCTTTAGTTTGGGTGTAATTGCTGGATATATAGTGTGTTTTGAATTGCAGTCAGCTACGGCTGAGAAAAACAGCTTACGAGGTAACAGCAACGTTCCCTCTTTTCTGGCAAAGGAAAAGGCTGAGACCCAGAGAGACAGGGGCAGCTTCTGTCTTCTGTTAAGGTGTTTCAGATCAGGTACATCTTTGAGAACTACCTTCTTTAGTTTGGGTGTAATTGCTGGACGTTTAGCATGTTTTCAATTGCAGCCTGTTAAGTCCGAGAAAAACACCTTAGGAGGTACCAGGAAGTTTCCCACTATTCTGGCAAAGGAAAAGGCTGAGACCCAGAGTGACAGGGGCAGCTTCTGTCTTCTGTTAAGACGTTTCAGATCAGGTACATCTTTCAGAATTAGCTTCTTTATTTTGGGTGTAATTGCTGGTCGTTTAGCATGTTTTGAATTCCAGTCTCCTACGGCTGAGAAAAACACCTTTGGAGGTACCAGGAACGTTCTCTCTTTTCTGGCAAAGGAAAAGGCTGAGACCCAGAGTGACAGGGGCAGCTTCTGTCTTCTGTTAAGGCTTTTCAGATCAGGTACATCTTTCAGAACTAGCTTCTTTATTTTGGGAGTTATTGCTGGATGTTTAGCATGTTTTGAATTGCAGTCTGCTACGGCCGAGAAAAACACCTTAGGAGGTACCAGGAACGTTCCCTCTATTCTGGCAAAGGAAAAGGCTGAGACCCAGAGTGACAGGGGCAGCTTCTGTCTTCTGTTAAGACGTCTCAGATCAGGTACATCTTTCAGAACTACCTTCTTTAGTTTGGGAGTTATTGCTGGACGTTTAGCATGTTTTGAATTGCAGTCTGCTACAGCTGAGAAAAACACCTTAGGAATTAAGAGGAACGTTCCCTCTTTTCTGGCAAAGGAAAAGGCTGAGATCCAGAGTGACAGGGTCTGCTTCTGTCTTCTGTTAAGATGTTTCAGATCAGGTACACCTTTCAGAACTAGCTTCTTTAGTTTGGGAGTTATTGCTGGACGTTTAGCATGTTTTGAACTGCAGTCTGATGAGGCCGAGAAAAATACCTTTAGGAGGTACCAGGGAACGTTCCCTCTTTTCTGGCAAAGGAAAAGGCTGAGACCCAGAGTGACAGGGGCAGCTTCTGTCTTCTGTTAAGACGTTTCAGATCAGGTACATCTTTCAGAACTACCTTCTTTAGTTTGGGAGTTATTGCTGGACGTTTAGCATGTTTTGAATTGCAGTCTGCTATAGCCGAGAAAAACACCTTAGGAAGTAACAGGAATGTTCCCTCTTTTCTGGCAAAGGAAAAGGCTGAGACCCAGAGTGACAGGGGCAGCTTCTGTCTTCTGTTAAGATGTTTCAGATCAGGTACATCTTTCAGAACTAGCTTCATTAGTTTGGGAGTTATTGCTGGACGTTTAGCATGTTTTGAATTGCAGTCTGCTAGGGCCGAGAAAAACACCTTAGGAGGTACCAGGAACGTTCCCTCTTTTCTGGCAAAGGAAAAGGCTGAGACCCAGAGTGACAGGGGCAGCTTCTGTCTTCTGTTAAGACGTCTCAGATCAGGTACATCTTTCAGAACTAGCTTCTTTAGTTTGGGTGTTATTGCTGGATATATAGTATGTTTTGAATTGCAGTCTGCTACGGCTGAGAAAAACAGCTTAGGAGGTACCAGGAACGTTCCCTCTTTTCTGGCAAAGGAAAAGGCTGAGACCCAGAGTGACAGGGGCAGCTTCTGTCTTCTGTTAAGGTGTTTCAGATCAGGTACATCTTTCAGAACTACCTTCTTTAGTTTGGGTGTAATTGCTGGACGTTTAGCATGTTTTGAATTGCAGTCTCTTAAGTCCGAGAAAAACACCTTAGGAGGTACCAGGGAACTTTCCCTCTATTCTGGCAAAGGAAAAGGCTGAGACCCAGAGTGACAGGGGCTGCTTCTGTCTTCTGTTAAGACGTTTCAGATCAGGTACATCTTTCAGAACTATCTTCTTTAGTTTTGGGAGTTATTGCTGGACATATAGTATGTTTTGAATTGCAGTCTGCTACAGCCGAGAAAAACACCTCTAGGAGGTACCAGGAACGTTCCCTCTTTTCTGGCAAAGGAAAAGGCTGAGACCCAGAGTGACAGGGGCAGCTTCTGTCTTCTGTTAAGACGTTTCAGATCAGGTACATCTTTCAGAACTAGCTTCTTTAGTTTGGGAGTTATTGCTGGACGTTTAGCATGTTTTGAATTGCAGTCTCCTACGGCCGAGAAAAACACCTTAGGAGGTACCAGGAACGTTCCCTATTTCTGGCAAAGGAAAAGGCTGAGACCCAGAGTGACAGGGGCAGCTTCTGTCTTCTGTTAAGACGTCTCAGATCAGGTACATCTTTCAGAACTACCTTCTTTAGTTTGGGAGTTATTGCTGGACGTTTAGCATGTTTTGAATTGCAGTCTGCTACAGCTGAGAAAAACAACTTAGGAAGTACCAGGAACGTTCCCTCTTTTCTGGCAAAGGAAAAGGCTGAGACCCAGAGTGACAGGGGCAGCTTCTGTCTTCTGTTAAGGCGTTTCAGATAAGATACATCTTTCAGAACTACCTTCTTCAGTTTGGGTGTAATTGCTGGACATTTAGCATGTTTTGAATTGCAGTCTGCTAAGTCCGAGAAAAACACATTAGGAGGTACAAGGAACGTTCCCTCTTTTCTGGCAAAGGAAGAGGCTGAGACCCAGAGTGACAGGGGCAGCTTCTGTCTTCTGAGAAAAATTTTCAGAATGGGGTACATCTTTCCATCACCAGCTTCTTTGTTTGGGAGTTATTGCTGGACGTTTAGCATGCTTTGAATTGATAGTCAAGACCACGTCTGAGAAACACTATCTCAGTGAGATGTCCTAGGAACGTTCCCTCCTTTCTGGCAAAGGAAAAGGTTGAGACCCAGAGTGACAGGGGCTGCTTCGAGGTCTTCTGTCAAGACCTTTCTGATCAGGTACTATGTTTCTATGATCTATGCTTCTTTATTTTGGGATTTAATGGTGGACGTTTAGCATGTTTTGAATTGCAGTCTGCTACGGCCGAGAAAAACACCTTAGGAGGTACCAGGAACGTTCCCTCTTTTCTGGCAAAGGAAAAGGCTGAGACCCAGAGTGACAGGGGCAGCTTCTGTCTTCTGTTAAGACGTTTCAGATCAGGTACATCTTTCAGAACTAGCTTCTTTAGTTTGGGTGTAATTGCTGGATATATAGTGTGTTTTGAATTGCAGTCAGCTACGGCTGAGAAAAACAGCTTACGAGGTAACAGCAACGTTCCCTCTTTTCTGGCAAAGGAAAAGGCTGAGACCCAGAGAGACAGGGGCAGCTTCTGTCTTCTGTTAAGGTGTTTCAGATCAGGTACATCTTTGAGAACTACCTTCTTTAGTTTGGGTGTAATTGCTGGACGTTTAGCATGTTTTCAATTGCAGCCTGTTAAGTCCGAGAAAAACACCTTAGGAGGTACCAGGAAGTTTCCCACTATTCTGGCAAAGGAAAAGGATGAGACCCAGAGTGACAGGGGCTGCTTCTGTCTTCTGTTAAGACGTTTCAGATCAGGTACATCTTTCAGAACTAGCTTCTTTGTTTTGGGAGTTATTGCTGGACATATAGTATGTTTTTAATTGCAGTCTGCTACGGCCGAGAAAAACACCTCTAGGAGGTACCAGGAACGTTCCCTCTTTTCTGGCAAAGGAAAAGGCTGAGACCCAGAGTGACAGGGGCAGCTTCTGTCTTCTGTTAAGACGTTTCAGATCAGGTACATCTTTCAGAACTAGCTTCTTTAGTTTGGGTGTAATTGCTGGACGTTTAGCATGTTTTGAATTGCAGTCTGCTACGGCCGAGAAAAACACCTTAGGAGGTACCAGGAACGTTCCCTCTTTTCTGGCAAAGGAAAAGGCTGAGACCCAGAGTGACAGGGGCAGCTTCTGTCTTCTGTTAAGGCGTTTCAGATCAGGTACATCTTTCAGAACTAGCTTCTTTAGTTTGGGAGTTATTGCTGGACGTTTAGCATGTTTTGAATTGCAGTCTGCTACGGCCGAGAAAAACACCTTAGGAGGTACCAGGAACGTTCCCTCTTTTCTGGCAAAGGAAAAGGCTGAGACCCAGAGTGACAGGGGCTGCTTCTGTCTTCTGTTAAGGCGTTTCAGATCAGGTACATCTTTCAGAACTAGCTTCTTTAGTTTGGGAGTTATTGCTGGACGTTTAGCATGTTTTGAATTGCAGTCTGCTACGGCCGAGAAAAACACCTTAGGAGGTACCAGGAACGTTCCCTCTTTTCTGGCAAAGGAAAAGGCTGAGACCCAGAGTGACAGGGGCAGCTTCTGTCTTCTGATAAGACGTTTCAGATCAGGTACATCTTTCAGAACTAGCTTCTTTAGTTTGGGAGTTATTGCTGGACGTTTAGCATGTTTTGAATTGCAGTCTGCTACGGCCGAGAAAAACACCTTAGGAGGTACCAGGAACGTTCCCTCTTTTCTGGCAAAGGAAAAGGCTGAGACCCAGAGTGACAGGGGCAGCTTCTGTCTTCTGTGAAGACGTTTCAGATCAGGTACATCTTTCAGAACTAGCTTCTTTAGTTTGGGTGTTATTGCTGGACGTTTAGCATGTTTTGAATTGCAGTCTGCTACGGCCGAGAAAAACACCTTAGGAGGTACCAGGAACGTTCCCTCTTTTCTGGCAAAGGAAAAGGCTGAGACCCAGAGTGACAGGGTCTGCTTCTGTCTTCTGTTAAGACGTTTCAGATCAGGTACATCTTTCAGAACTAGCTTCTTTAGTTTGGGAGTTATTGCTGGACGTTTAGCATGTTTTGAATTGCAGTCTGCTGCGGCCGAGAAAAACACCTTAGGAGGTACCAGGAACGTTCCCTCTTTTCTGGCAAAGGAAAAGGCTGAGACCCAGAGTGACAGGGGCAGCTTCTGTCTTCTGTGAAGACTTTTCAGATCAGGTACATCTTTCAGAACTAGCTTCTTTAGTTTGGGAGTTATTGCTGGACGTTTAGCATGTTTTGAATTGCAGTCTGCTAGAGCCGAGAAAAACACCTTAGGAGGTACCAGGAACGTTCCCTCTTTTCTGGCAAAGGAAAAGGCTGAGACCCAGAGTGACAGGGGCAGCTTCTGTCTTCTGTTAAGACGTTTCAGATCAGGTACATCTTTCAGAACTAGCTTCTTTAGTTTGGGAGTTATTGCTGGACGTTTAGCATACTTTTGAATTGCAGTCTGCTACGGCCGAGAAAAACACCTTAGGAGGTACCAGGAACGTTCCCTCTTTTCTGGCAAAGGAAAAGGCTGAGACCCAGAGTGACAGGGGCTGCTTCTGTCTTCTGTTAAGATGTTTCAGATCAGGTACATCTTTCAGAACTACCTTCTTTAGTTTGGGAGTTATTGCTGGACGTTTAGCATGTTTTGAATTGCAGTCTGCTAGGGCCGAGAAAAACACCTTAGGAGGTACCAGGAACGTTCCCTCTTTTCTGGCAAAGGAAAAGGCTGAGACCCAGAGTGACAGGGGCAGCTTCTGTCTTCTGTTAAGACGTCTCAGATCAGGTACATCTTTCAGAACTAGCTTCTTTAGTTTGGGTGTAATTGCTGGATATATAGTGTGTTTTGAATTGCAGTCAGCTACGGCTGAGAAAAACAGCTTACGAGGTAACAGCAACGTTCCCTCTTTTCTGGCAAAGGAAAAGGCTGAGACCCAGAGAGACAGGGGCAGCTTCTGTCTTCTGTTAAGGTGTTTCAGATCAGGTACATCTTTGAGAACTACCTTCTTTAGTTTGGGTGTAATTGCTGGACGTTTAGCATGTTTTCAATTGCAGCCTGTTAAGTCCGAGAAAAACACCTTAGGAGGTACCAGGAAGTTTCCCACTATTCTGGCAAAGGAAAAGGCTGAGACCCAGAGTGACAGGGGCAGCTTCTGTCTTCTGTTAAGACGTTTCAGATCAGGTACATCTTTCAGAATTAGCTTCTTTATTTTGGGTGTAATTGCTGGACGTTTAGCATGTTTTGAATTGCAGTCTGCTACGGCTGAGAAAAACACCTTAGGAGGTACCAGGAACGTTCCCTCTTTTCTGGCAAAGGAAAAGGCTGAGACCCAGAGTGACAGGGGCAGCTTCTGTCTTCTGTTAAGGCTTTTCAGATCAGGTACATCTTTCAGAACTAGCTTCTTTATTTTGGGAGTTATTGCTGGATGTTTAGCATGTTTTGAATTGCAGTCTGCTACGGCCGAGAAAAACACCTTAGGAGGTACCAGGAACGTTCCCTCTATTCTGGCAAAGGAAAAGGCTGAGACCCAGAGTGACAGGGGCAGCTTCTGTCTTCTGTTAAGACGTTTCAGATCAGGTACATCTTTCAGAACTACCTTCTTTAGTTTGGGAGTTATTGCTGGACGTTTAGCATGTTTTGAATTGCAGTCTGCTACAGCTGAGAAAAACACCTTAGGAATTAAGAGGAACGTTCCCTCTTTTCTGGCAAAGTAAAAGGCTGAGATCCAGAGTGACAGGGTCTGCTTCTGTCTTCTGTTAAGATGTTTCAGATCAGGTACACCTTTCAGAACTAGCTTCTTTAGTTTGGGAGTTATTGCTGGACGTTTAGCATGTTTTGAACTGCAGTCTGATGAGGCCGAGAAAAATACCTTTAGGAGGTACCAGGGAACGTTCCCTCTTTTCTGGCAAAGGAAAAGGCTGAGACCCAGAGTGACAGGGGCAGCTTCTGTCTTCTGTTAAGATGTTTCAGATCAGGTACATCTTTCAGAACTAGCTTCTTTAGTTTGGGAGTTATTGCTGGACGTTTAGCATGTTTTGAATTGCAGTCTGCTACGGCCGAGAAAAACACCTTAGGAAGTAACAGGAACGTTCCCTCTTTTCTGGCAAAGGAAAAGGCTGAGACCCAGAGTGACAGGGGCAGCTTCTGTCTTCTGTTAAGATGTTTCAGATCAGGTACATCTTTCAGAACTAGCTTCTTTAGTTTGGGAGTTATTGCTGGACGTTTAGCATGTTTTGAATTGCAGTCTGCTAGGGCCGAGAAAAACACCTTAGGAGGTACCAGGAACGTTCCCTCTTTTCTGGCAAAGGAAAAGGCTGAGACCCAGAGTGACAGGGGCAGCTTCTGTCTTCTGTTAAGACGTCTCAGATCAGGTACATCTTTCAGAACTAGCTTCTTTAGTTTGGGTGTAATTGCTGGATATATAGTGTGTTTTGAATTGCAGTCTGCTACGGCTGAGAAAAACAGCTTACGAGGTACCAGGAACGTTCCCTCTTTTCTGGCAAAGGAAAAGGCTGAGACCCAGAGTGACAGGGGCAGCTTCTGTCTTCTGTTAAGGTGTTTCAGATCAGGTACATCTTTGAGAACTACCTTCTTTAGTTTGGGTGTAATTGCTGGACGTTTAGCATGTTTTCAATTGCAGCCTGCTTAAGTCCGAGAAAAACACCTTAGGAGGTACCAGGAAGTTTCCCACTATTCTGGCAAAGGAAAAGGCTGAGACCCAGAGTGACAGGGGCTGCTTCTGTCTTCTGTTAAGACTTTTCAGATCAGGTACATCTTTCAGAACTATCTTCTTTAGTTTTGGGAGTTATTGCTGGACATATAGTATGTTTTTAATTGCAGTCTGCTACAGCCGAGAAAAACACCTCTAGGAGGTACCAGGAACGTTCCCTCTTTTCTGGCAAAGGAAAAGGCTGAGACCCAGAGTGACAGGGGCAGCTTCTGTCTTCTGTTAAGACGTTTCAGATCAGGTACATCTTTCAGAACTAGCTTCTTTATTTTGGGAGTTATTGCTGGACGTTTAGCATGTTTTGAATTGCAGTCTCCTACGGCCGAGAAAAACACCTTAGGAGGTACCAGGAACGTTCCCTATTTCTGGCAAAGGAAAAGGCTGAGACCCAGAGTGACAGGGGCAGCTTCTGTCTTCTGTTAAGACGTCTCAGATCAGGTACATCTTTCAGAAATACCTTCTTTAGTATGGGAGTTATTGCTGGACGTTTAGCATGTTTTGAATTGCAGTCTGCTACAGCTGAGAAAAACAACTTAGGAATTAAGAGGAACGTTCCCTCTTTTCTGGCAAAGGAAAAGGCTGAGACCCAGAGTGACAGGGGCAGCTTCTTTCTTCTGTTAAGGCGTTTCAGATAAGATACATCTTTAAGAACTACCTTCTTCAGTTTGGGTGTAATTGCTGGACATTTAGCATGTTTTGAATTGCAGTCTGCTAAGTCCGAGAAAAACACATTAGGAGGTACAAGGAACGTTCCCTCTTTTCTGGCAAAGGAAGAGGCTGAGACCCAGAGTGACAGGGGCAGCTTCTGTCTTTTGAGAAAAATTTTCTGAATGGGGTACATCTTTCCATCCCAGCTTCTTTGGGGAGTTGTGTGGACGTCTACCTTCTCTGGAGATATTCAAGACCCGTCTGGATGCCTATCTCAGTGAAATGTCCTCGGGAGTCCTGCTTCTGGCAGAGGAAAGGTTGAGACCCAGATGATCTCTCGAGGTCCCTTCCAACCCCTACAATTCTATGATTCTATGATTCAGCTTCTTTATTTTGGGATTTAATGGTGGACGTTTAGCATGTTTTGAATTGCAGTCTGCTACGGCCGAGAAAAACACCTTAGGAGGTACCAGGAACGTTCCCTCTTTTCTGGCAAAGGAAAAGGCTGAGACCCAGAGTGACAGGGGCAGCTTCTGTCTTCTGTTAAGACGTTTCAGATCAGGTACATCTTTCAGAACTAGCTTCTTTAGTTTGGGTGTAATTGCTGGATATATAGTGTGTTTTGAATTGCAGTCAGCTACGGCTGAGAAAAACTGCTTACGAGGTAACAGCAACATTCCCTCTTTTCTGGCAAAGGAAAAGGCTGAGACCCAGAGAGACAGGGGCAGCTTCTGTCTTCTGTTAAGGTGTTTCAGATCAGGTACATCTTTGAGAACTACCTTCTTTAGTTTGGGTGTAATTGCTGGACGTTTAGCATGTTTTCAATTGCAGCCTGTTAAGTCCGAGAAAAACACCTTAGGAGGTACCAGGAAGTTTCCCACTATTCTGGCAAAGGAAAAGGCTGAGACCCAGAGTGACAGGGGCTGCTTCTGTCTTCTGTTAAGACGTTTCAGATCAGGTACATCTTTCAGAACTATCTTCTTTGTTTTGGGAGTTATTGCTGGACATATAGTATGTTTTTAATTGCAGTCTGCTACAGCCGAGAAAAACACCTCTAGGAGGTACCAGGAACGTTCCCTCTTTTCTGGCAAAGGAAAAGGCTGAGACCCAGAGTGACAGGGGCAGCTTCTGTCTTCTGTTAAGACGTTTCAGATCAGGTACATCTTTCAGAACTAGCTTCTTTATTTTGGGTGTAATTGCTGGTCGTTTAGCATGTTTTGAATTCCAGTCTCCTATGGCCGAGAAAAACACCTTAGGAGGTACCAGGAACGTTCCCTCTTTTCTGGCAAAGGAAAAGGCTGAGACCCAGAGTGACAGGGGCAGCTTCTGTCTTCTGTTAAGACTTTTCAGATCAGGTACATCTTTCAGAACTAGCTTCTTTAGTTTGGGAGTTATTGCTGGACGTTTAGCATGTTTTGAATTGCAGTCTGCTAGGGCCGAGAAAAACACCTTTAGGAGGTACCAGGGAACGTTCCCTCTTTTCTGGCAAAGGAAAAGGCTGAGACCCAGAGTGACAGGGGCAGCTTCTGTCTTCTGTTAAGGCGTTTCAGATCAGGTACATCTTTCAGAACTACCTTCTTTAGTTTGGGAGTTATTGCTGGACGTTTAGCATGTTTTGAATTGCAGTCTGCTATGGCTGAGAAAAACACCTTAGGAGGTAAGAGGAACGTTCCCTCTTTTCTGGCAAAGGAAAAGGCTGAGACCCAGAGTGACAGGGGCAGCTTCTGTCTGCTGATAAGACGTTTCAGATCAGGTACATCTTTCAGAACTAGCTTCTTTAGTTTGGGAGTTATTGCTGGACGTTTAGCATGTTTTGAATTGCAGTCTGCTACGGCTGAGAAAAACACCTTAGGAGGTACCAGGAACGTTCCCTCTTTTCTGGCAAAGGAAAAGGCTGAGACCCAGAGTGACAGGGGCAGCTTCTGTCTTCTGTGAAGACGTATCAGATCAGGTACATCTTTCAGAACTAGCTTCTTTAGTTTGGGTGTAATTCCTCGACATATAGTATGTTTTGAACTGCAGTCTTCTACGCCCGAGAAAAACACCTTAGGAGGTACCAGGAACGTTCCCTCTTTTCTGGCAAAGGAAAAGGCTGAGACCCAGAGTGACAGGGTCTGCTTCTGTCTTCTGTTAAGATGTTTCAGATCAGGTACATCTTTAAGAACTAGCTTCTATAGTTTGGGAGTTATTGCTGGACGTTTAGCATATTTTCACTTTCAGTCTGCTGGGGCCGAGAAAAACACCTTAGGAGGTACAAGGAAGGTTCCCTCTATTCTGGCAAAGAAATAGTATGAGACTCAGAGTGACAGGGGCAGCTTCTGTCTTCTGTGAAGACTTTTCAGATCAGGTACATCTTTCAGAACTAGCTTCTTTAGTTTGGGAGTTATTGCTGGACATATAGCATGTTTTGAATTGAAGTCTGCTACTAGCGGAGAAAAATACCTTAGGAGGTACCAAGAACGTTCCCTCTTTTCTGGCAAAGGAAAAGGCTGAGACCCAGAGTGATAGGGCAGCTTCTGTCTTCTGTTAAGACGTTTCAGATTAGGTACATCTTTCAGAATTAGCTTCTTTAGTTTGGGTGCTATTGCTGGACGTTTAGCATGCTTTTAATTGCAGTCTGCTACGGCCGAGAGAAACACCTTAGGAAGTAACAGGAACGTTCCCTCTTTTCTGGCAAAGGAAAAGTCTGAGACCCAGAGTGACAGGGTCTGCTTCTTTCTTCTGTTAAGATGTTTCAGATCAGGTACATCTTTCAGAACTACCTTCTTTAGTTTGGGAGTTATTGCTGGACGTTTAGCATGTTTTGAATTGCAGTCTGCTGGGGCCGAGAAAAACACATTAGGAGGTACCAGGAACGTTCCCTCTTTTCTGGCAAAGGAAAAGGCTGAGACCCAGAGTGACAGGGGCAGCTTCTGTCTTCTGTTAAGACTTCTCAGATCAGGTACATCTTTCAGAACTAGCTTCTTTATTTTGGGAGTTATTGCTGGACGTTTAGCGTGTTTTGACTTGCAGTCTGCTACAGCCGAGAAAAGCACCTTAGGAGGTATCAGGAACGTTCCCTCTTTTCTGGCAAAGGAAAACCCTGAGACCCAGAGTGACAGGGGCTGCTTCTGTCTTCTGTGAAGACCTTTCAGATCAGATACATCTTTCAGAACTAGCTTCTTTAGTTTGGGAGTTATTGCTGGACGTTTAGCATGTTTTGTATTGAAGTCTGCTACAGCTGAGAAAAACAACTTAGGAATTAAGAGGAACGTTCCCTCTTTTCTGGCAAAGGAAAAGGCTGAGACCCAGAGTGACAGGGGCAGCTTCTTTCTTCTGTTAAGGCTTTTCAGATAAGATACATCTTTCAGAACTACCTTCTTCAGTTTGGGTGTAATTGCTGGACGTTTAGCATGTTTTGAATTGCAGTGTGCTAAGTCCGAGAAAAACACATTAGGAGGTACAAGGAACGTTCCCTCTTTTCTGGCAAAGGAAAAGGCTGAGACCCAGAGTGACAGGGGCAGCTTCTGTCTTTTAGAAAAATTTTCTGAATGGGGTACATCTTTCCATCCCAGCTTCTTTATTTTGGGATTTAATGGTGGACGTTTAGCATGTTTTGAATTGCAGTCTGCTACGGCCGAGAAAAACACCTTAGGAGGTACCAGGAACGTTCCCTCTTTTCTGGCAAAGGAAAAGGCTGAGACCCAGAGAGACAGGGGCAGCTTCTGTCTTCTGTGAAAATTTTTCTCATGGGGTACATCTTTCAATGTAAGGTTCATTATTTTGGATTTAATGCTGCACGTTTATCATGTTTTGAATTGCAGTCTGATACGGCCGAGAAGAACACCTTAGGAAGTAACAGGAACGTTCCCTCTTTTCTGGCAAGGAAAAGGCTGAGACCCAGAGTGACAGGGGCTGCTTCTGTCTTCTGTGAAGACGTTTCAGATCAGGTACATCTTTCAGAACTAACTTCTTTAGTGTGGGTGTAATTGCTGGATATATAGTGTGTTTTGAATTGCAGTCAGCTACGGCTGAGAAAAACAGCTTACGAGGTAACAGGAACGTTCCCTCTTTTCTGGCAAAGGAAAAGGCTGAGACCCAGAGAGACAGGGGCAGCTTCTGTCTTCTGTTAAGGCGTTTCAGATCAGGTACATCTTTCAGAACTAGCTTCTTTAATTTGGGAGTTATTGCTGGACGTTTAGCATGTTTTTAATTGCAGTCTGCTACGGCCGAGAAAAACACCTTAGGAGGTACCAGGAACGTTCCCTCTTTTCTGGCAAAGGAAAAGGCTGAGACCCAGAGTGACAGGGGCAGCTTCTGTCTTCTGTTAAGATGTTTCAGATCAGGTACATCTTTCAGAACTACCTTCTTTAGTTTGGGAGTTATTGCTGGACGTTTAGCATGTTTTCAATTGCAGTCTGCTACGGCCGAGAAAAACACCTTAGGAGGTACCAGGAACGTTCCCTCTTTTCTGGCAAAGGAAAAGGCTGAGACCCAGAGTGACAGGGGCTGCTTCTGTCTTCTGTGAAGACATTTCAGATCAGGTACATCTTCAAGAACTAGCTTCTTTAGTTTGGGTGTAATTGCTGGACATATAGTATGTTTTGAATTGCAGTCTGCTACGGCCGAGAAAAACACCTTAGGAGGTACCAGGAAGGTTGCCTCTTTTCTGGCAAAGGAAAAGGCTGAGACCCAGAGAGACAGGGGCTGCTTCTGTCTTCTGTGAAGACGTTTCAGATCAGGTACATCTTTCAGAACTAGCTTCTTTAGTTTGGGAGTTATTGCTGGACGTTTAGCATGTGTTGAATTGCAGTCTGCTACGGCTGAGAAAAACACCTTAGGAGGTACCAGGAACGTTCCCTCTTTTCTGGCAAAGGAAAAGGCTGAGACCCAGAGTGACAGGGGCAGCTTCTGTCTTCTGTTAAGACGTTTCAGATCAGGTACATCTTTCAGAACTAGCTTCTTTAGTTTGGGAGTTATTGCTGGACGTTTAGCATGTTTTTAATTGCAGTCTGCTACGGCCGAGAAAAACACCTTAGGAGGTACCAGGAACGTTCCCTCTTTTCTGGCAAAGGAAAAGGCTGAGACCCAGAGTGACAGGGGCAGCTTCTGTCTTTTGAGAAAAATTTTCTGAATGGGGTACATCTTTCCGATCCCAGCTTCTTTATTTTGGGAGTTAATGCTGGACGTTTAGCATGTTTTCAATTGCAGTCTGTTACGGCCGAGAAAAACACCTTAGGAGGTACCAGGAACGTTCCCTCTTTTCTGGCAAAGGAAAAGGCTGAGACCCAGAGTGACAGGGGCTGCTTCTGTCTTCTGTTAAGGCGTTTCAGATCAGGTACATCTTTCAGAACTAGCTTCTTTGGTTTGGGAGTTATTGCTGGACGTTTAGCATGTTTTGAATTGCAGTCTGCTGGGGCCGAGAAAAACACCTTAGGAGGTACCAGGAACGTTCCCTCTTTTCTGGCAAAGGAAAAGGCTGAGACCCAGAGTGACAGGGGCAGCTTCTGTCTTCTGTTAAGATGTTTCAGATCAGGTACATCTTCAAGAACTAGCTTCTTTAGTTTGGGAGTTATTGCTGGACGTTTAGCATGTTTTGAATTGCAGTCTGCTACGGCCGAGAAAAACACCTTAGGAGGTACCAGGAACGTTCCCTCTTTTCTGGCAAAGGAAAAGGCTGAGACCCAGAGTGACAGGGGCAGCTTCTGTCTTCTGTTAAGACGTTTCAGATCAGGTACATCTTTCAGAACTAGCTTCTTTAGTTTGGGAGTTATTGCTGGACGTTTAGCATGTTTTGAATTGCAGTCTGCTACGGCCGAGAAAAACACCTTAGGAGGTACCAGGAACGTTCCCTCTTTTCTGGCAAAGGAAAAGGCTGAGACCCAGAGTGACAGGGGCAGCTTCTGTCTTCTGTTAAGGCGTTTCAGATCAGGTACATCTTTCAGAACTAGCTTCTTTAGTTTGGGAGTTATTGCTGGACGTTTAGCATGTGTTGAATTGCAGTCTGCTACGGCTGAGAAAAACACCTTAGGAGGTACCAGGAACGTTCCCTCTATTCTGGCAAAGGAAAAGGCTGAGACCCAGAGTGACAGGGGCAGCTTCTGTCTTCTGTGAAGACGTTTCAGATCAGGTACATCTTTCAGAATTAGCTTTTTATGTTTGGGAGTTATTGCTGGACGTTTAGCATGTTTTGAATTGCAGTCTGCTACGGCCGAGAAAAACACCTTAGGAGGTACCAGGAAGGTTCCCTCTTTTCTGGCAAAGGAAAAGGCTGAGACCCAGAGTGACAGGGGCTGCTTCTGTCTTCTGTTAAGGCTTTTCAGATCAGGTACATCTTCAAGAACTAGCTTCTTTAGTTTGGGTGTAATTGCTGGACGTTTAGCATGTTTTGAATTGCAGTCTGCTACGGCCGAGAAAAACACCTTAGGAGGTACCAGGAAGGTTCCCTCTTTTCTGGCAAAGGAAAAGGCTGAGACCCAGAGTGACAGGGGCTGCTTCTGTCTTCTGTGAAGACGTTTCAGATCAGGTACATCTTTCAGAACTAGCTTCTTTAGTTTGGGAGTTATTGCTGGACGTTTAGCATGTTTTTAATTGCAGTCTGCTGGGGCCAAGAAAAACAACTTAGGAGGTAACAGGAAGGTTCCCTCTTTTCTGGCAAAGGAAAAGGCTGAGACCCAGAGTGACAGGGGCTGCTTCTGTCTGCTGATAAGACGTTTCAGATCAGGTACATCTTTCAGAACTAGCTTCTTTAGTTTGGGAGTTATTGCTGGACGTTTAGCATGTGTTGAATTGCAGTCTGCTACGGCTGAGAAAAACACCTTAGGAGGTACCAGGAACGTTCCCTCTTTTCTGGCAAAGGAAAAGGCTGAGACCCAGAGTGACAGGGGCAGCTTCTGTCTTCTGTGAAGACGTTTCAGATCAGGTACATCTTTCAGAACTAGCTTCTTTGGTTTGGGAGTTATTGCTGGACGTTTAGCATTTGTTGAATTGCAGTCTGCTACGGCCGAGAAAAACACCTTAGGAGGTACCAGGAACGTTCCCTCTTTTCTGGCAAAGGAAAAGGCTGAGACCCAGAGTGACAGGGGCAGCTTCTTTCTTCTGTTAAGATGTTTCAGATCAGGTACATCTTTAAGAACTAGCTTCTTTAGTTTGGGAGTTATTGCTGGACGTTTAGCATGTTTTTAATTGCAGTCTGCTACAGCCGAAAAAAACACCTTAGGAAGTAACAGGAACGTTCCTTCTTTTCTGGCAAGGGAAAAGGCTGAGACCCAGAGTGACAGGGGCAGCTTCTGTCTTCTGTTAAGGCGTTTCAGATCACGTACATCTTTCAGAACTAGCTTCTTTAGTTTGGGAGTTATTGCTGGACTTTTAGAATGTTTTGAATTGCAGTCTGCTACGGCCGAGAAAAACAGATTAGGAGGTACCAGGAACGGTCCCTCTTTTCTGGCAAAAGAAAAGGCTGAGACCCAGAGTGACAGGGGCAGCTTCTGTCTTCTGTTAAGGCGTTTCAGATCAGGTACATCTTTCAGAACTAGCTTCCTTGGTTTGGGAGTTATTGCTGGACGTTTAGCATGTTTTGAATTGCAGTCTGCTACGGCTGAGAAAAACACATTAGGACATAACAGGAACGTTCCCTCTATTCTGGCAAAGGAAAAGGCTGAGACCCAGAGTGACAGGGGCAGCTTCTGTCTTCTGTGAAGTCGTTTCAAATCACGTACATCTTTCAGAACTAGCTTCTTTAATTTGGGAGTTATTGTTGGACGTTTAGCATGTTTTGAGTTGCAGTCTGCTACGGACGAGAAAAACACCTTAGGAGGTACCAGGAAGGTTCCCTCTTTTCTGGCAAAGGAAAAGGCTGAGACCCAGAGTGACAGGGGCTGATTTTTCATTCTTTGGGACGTTTTATCCAAGCTGTATCTTTATGTCCTCTCTGCTTCATTTTTTGAGATATTCAAAAAAAACAGCCAGCATATGAAAATGTATTTTAAATGAAGTCTTCTTAGAGTAGACAGAAGGAATCCTGTCATGCTATGGTCTCAGCGTTTCCCTTTCCCAGGAGAGAGGGAAAATTCGTAGTACCTTCTCAGGATTTTTTCTCGGCCATAGGAGACGGCAATACAAACTATGTTCCTTGTTCAACAATAGCTCCCAAATGTAAAGACATACCTTGGCAGAAACCTCCTAACAGAACACTGAAGCAGCCCCTGTCACTCTAGATCTTAGGCTTTTCCATGGCCAGCAAAATGGCACCATTCCTGGTACCTCCTAAGGTGTTATCTCTGCCATAGCTGACTGCAATTCAAAACATGTTAAACATCCAGGAATACCTCAGAAACTAAATAAGCTACCAGTGAAAGACAGAGCTTGTCTGAAACCTCATAAGAGAGCACACTAGCAGCCCTTCTCAATCTGGGTCTTAGCCTTTTCTTTATATCAGTAAAGAGGTAACATTCTGGGTACATCCTATCGTTTTGTTCTTGGCCCTAGCAGGCTACAATTCAAAACAGATTAAACATCTAGCAATGACTCCTAAGCGAAGGAAGATAGGACTCAAAAACAGATTTTGTCTGAAACATCATAACAGAACCAACAATTAGGAAATGTCTCTCTGTCTCTCAGCATTTTCCTTTTTTAGGAAAGGGGGAACGTTCTTTGTACCTCCAGAGGTGTTTTTCTTCTCCGTAGCAGACTGCAATTCAAAACATAGTAAACCTACATCAATAACACTGAAACAAAATCTAGGACTAAAATACAGATCTTGTCTGAAACCTCCTAACAGAACAAAGAAGCAGCCCCTGTCACTCTGGCTCTCAGTCTTTTCCTTTGCCAGGAAAGAGGGAATGTTCCTGGTACCTCCCAAGGTGTTTTTCTCGGCTGTAGCAGACTGCAATTCAAAACATGCTATATGTCCAGCAATTACTCCCAAACTAAAGAAGCTAGTACTTATAGACCAAGCTTGTCTCAAACCTCCTAACAGAATACAGAAGGAGCCCATGTCATTCTGGCTCTCAGCCTTTTTCTTTGCTGGGAAAGAGGGACCCTTCTTGGTATCTCCTACAGTGTTTTTCTCGGCCATAGCAGACTGCAATTCCAACCAAAGCATTCTGGGCTGAAAGACTGCTGATACCTATCCTGGATCCTCCCCATGGCACCTACAAGCAGCTCTCATAGTCCTTGTTCTCAGAGTGTTCTTCCATAAAATCCATAGGGATTTTTCTCAGTTGTAGTGGCCTTTCCTTCCAAACATGCTCAACATCTAGCAATAGCTCTAAACCAGAGCAGCCAGGACTGAAAGACACATTATGCCTGAAATCTCATTTCTGGCCTCAGAACCAGCTCTGGCCATGAAAATTCCCTAGGGGTGAAGCATTAGGGGCTTCCCCAGAAGTTGATATCCCTGTTCCTCAGGATTAGAGGATCTTCCCATAGGTTCCTTATGCTTACATACCTTGTTTGATCATCAGTATGGATATTTAGCAGAGTAGAAAGAGTTTTCAGCAAGAATTCCTTTTCTGCAGTCAGCATTCATTCTCTGATAAACAGCTCAGGTCAGTAGAGCCACACCTGCTCCTACAGCTGCTTTTATTCCTTCTGCAATCAGCATCCTCCCTTTTTCAGGCAGGTGTGGTAAGGTCAGTGGGTGGGGTCTGGGGTACATAAGGTAGTTGCCCTTGTGTCTGGCAGCTCATTCTGCTTTGTGTCTCCTGTTGTAGTGTTTTGGTTTTCATTTTGTGGTTGGAGTATTTGAGTTTCTGCTGTTGTTGTGGTTCATGCTTTTAAGGTAAGCATTTTGTAATGAGCTAAGCATGACCTGTGTCTGCCTAATCAAAAGTACTTATTGATGTAGTCTTGCATATGTTTGGCTTGTGTATTTTGTGTTGCCTTTTCAGGGTCTTTTTAAGGCAACTCAATCCTATGTAGTTAGCTGTTGAGGTTTTTTTTCCTGGTTACATAGCATCTTACCAGCCTTCCTGACTTTGGACTAAATAGACTCTTGGCAGATTTTTTTCACCAACTTTGGACTTGAAACTGTAAGCTGTTAGCACCACTTCTGTTACAAGGCCTGATGATGAGCTTGCCTAGCTAGTGTTTGAGTATGCTTGCATATAGGGGGGTTTGTTGGGGGGGAGTTTGGGAGGCTTAGGAGGGGTTTTGTGGGTGTCTGGTGGGTTTTGGGGTGGTAAGGTGGGTGCAGAGGGATCTGGGAGGTACAGGTGGGTTAGGAGGTTTGGGGGGTCCTGGGGGAGGGTTTTGGGGTTATAGCAGGAGTTCTGGGGGAGTTGGGTGTCCTGGAGGAGGGTTGAGTGGGGTTTTGGTGAGGTGCAGGTGGGTTGTGAGGGGTTTTGTGGGTGTAGAGGGGGCCTAGGTGGTGCTGGTGAAAGGTCCTGGGGGTCCTAGGAGGGGGTCTTGAGGGATTTTTGGTTGGTAGAGAGGGGTGGGAGGTGCTGGGGTGGTCCTGGGGGGCTTGGGGGAGGGTCTGAGGAGTGGGGAGGGTGTTTTGGAGGGCTGGGGGGTTCCTGAGGGTGGGGGTTGAGGGAGGGCTGGGGGGGTGAGGTAGTACAGGGGAACTGTGAGGGGTTTTGGGGGGGTCTGGGGACTGCTGAGGGAGGTCTGGGGGGGGTCTCTGTGTGTCTGGGGGATGTGTGTGTCCTAACTCCCCCTAGCCCCGGGGTTTGGGGGGCTGCAGGGGATCTATGGGAGGTGTGGGGGGTCTCTGCGTGTCTGTGGGAGGTCCCAAGCCCCCCTTGCCCCCCCCCCCATGACCCCTTCTGCAAGTGGCAGGGGGAGTTCATCTGCAGCAGGAGGGAGTGATGGGGGGCGGGGTGATGTGAGGGATCCCCACCTCTGCTTCCCCCTCTGCAGCCTGGGAGTCTTCTAGCTGGTATTTGAGTAAGCTTCTTGCTTGTGTATAGATTTTTAGCATTTCCTAATCAAGTCATGGGTATCAAAGGCAACATATCTTCCAGGTTACAGACAGTTGATGGCTTTTCCTCATTGTTCTCAGAGAACGGCGATCCTTCTAGAACCAGCACAGCTTGCCACAGGTCCTTTGTTGACTATACACAGGGGGACTTTATTTCCCTTACAGCCCGTTACAGACTTTATCTGGAGGTGTTGTGTGCAATACCTGAAGCGTGGGTCTCTTCAGCAGATCCTGCCGGAGAAGTTCTAACCGCCACTTCTTACACTTTACGTGTGGCCCCTGAGGCTCACCTCCCAGTTAGCAGACCTCCGGCATGCATCTGCATTCCTCTTGAGAACAGATTTGGGATCCCTGGACTTCTCCACGCTAAGCTGAGGGGAGCAATGATGCAGTTCTGTCTGGTTCTAAAGATGTCCTTGATGTGCACTTTTATATAGTATTCTTCAAAGAGGAACAACATTGGGTGACAAGTGAGCTTTGGAAACTAAAAAAAAAAAGGCTTGATGTGGAAATGTGGTTTCACCCCGGCTGTGGGCCGAGATCCACACAGCTGCCTACTTCTTAAAGTAAAAGAGCAGGGGAAGAGGGAAAAAAGGGGGGAAACAAGGGAAGGGAAAAGGAAGGGGCAAATAACTCCAAAACCAAGAAACGAAGAGGCCCGTGGGTTGGGTCATTCCTGTCTGCTTTGCTAGTGTGTTCACAGCGGTCTGTAGTCAGACTCTAGACAGTGTTCCTAAATAGAAGCGAGAGTTCAGAAACAGTAGGGTTATCGATTGGCATCAGGGTGACTCGATAAATAAAATACTGGATTTTCCAGACAGGGGCCGGAGATGACGCATACCCATCCGGCGAGAGAGGACGTCCCAAGAAGGTGGGCTAGCCAGCAGTGTTGGCGGGGCAGGGGTCGGTGGCTCCAGCTGTTTCAGGACTCGCACGCGTGTCTCTCTTCCTCTTTTGAAGTGGCAAAGCAGGGAGAAAAGAGGGATATTTCCAGGGGAGGCAACTCTGACCAGGTGAGTTCCAAGCATAACAGTAATTTTGCATCTCTAAGCGTGGTAGAAAAGGCAAGCGACGGCAGCCGGCACGTCCGTCTCTGGAAAGAGCAGGCTGGCCGAAGGCTGCATCCCTTTTCAGAAGGAGATGGGGAGTCAAGTTCGGGGTTGAGGTGCGTAGTACTGCCTGCACAGTTTTGATTACCTTTTTGTTTCTTATAGTTGCTGAAGAATAAGGTGGCAACTGCCAGAATGTCCTGGTCAGGGGATCGCACGTGTTCCCTTCCAGGACAGATGCGGTTCCCCGGTCGCCTGAGAGCTAAGCGGAGGGACCGGGTCTGGGGAGGGAGCAGGAGGAGAAGGGCAGGGCGAAGGTGCCGACGGCAGGGGGGTTGTTTGCCCGTGAAAGTCAGCGTAGGCAAAGGGTCTGTTTGGGAGCGGTCCCTTCTAGGCTAGCAAATGGGGAGCGGGTGGCTTGTCAGCATGTCGCTAGGGTGTGCCGGGCAGGGCAGCTCCCGCCTCTAGGTGCATTTATACTTGTTGCGTGGCACGTTTTCTGCGTCTTAGCCCTTTTCCGGGTGTCAGCATCCTCTTTGCACTCAAAGGGGCACAGCGTGCCTCTAGGGTCTCGAATGCCCACGCTCGCTCATCGGCGTAGCGCTCACGGGGCTCTTCTTGATTTGCCTAGCCAGGTCATGGCACAGTTTGCACTCACATCTCGGAAGTTTCCGATCGGTCCTCTCTGGTGGCATCATCGAAGGCTCCCTCAGGAATTCCGCTCTCTAGTCACCCATTTTCACAGGCCGAGGCTTTTCCCGTGCATCTTTCCATTGTTAGGTCTCAAAGGCAGGCTTCGAGACAGTTGTCACAATTTTGACAGTAAGTCCTTCCAACGAGCCATTCCAGTCCCCTCTCTTCTGGGGCTGCCATAGAGCTTCCTTCCATCCGCCCTCGGTGGCTTTGTTTGACGGCATCTCTTGTCCAGGAGCCCTTCTCGCTGTCAGTTTTTGATCATCTTGGAGTCGTGTCATCTGCAGGGTTCTGCATTGTGTCATTCTTTGTGCGTGTTTGGCATGGAGCTGCTCTGCCCGGGGCTGTGAGGTCGGCGCGATGTGGCATAGCAGTAAGAGTCCGGGGTTAGCGTGCTGGATTCTGCCCGGGAGGTCTCGGCGAAGGCGGTACCGTCAGCAGGGGGTGCGGACGATCCTTTCCATGCCATTCCTGGGAGATGATGGGAGCTGTACGGGTGGGGTCCTGCAGCATTGGAATGAGCAGATGGAATTTTGAAGGGGTGTGAGGCTGTGGGTCCCTGAGGTAGACCCCCTGGGGTTTTTTTTCCATTTGTGTTTAAATGGCTGCCTGCAGTTACACTCCAGATAGGGTTCCTCAATGGACGAGAGAGGTCTGGAATGGTGCAGCAATGAGTTGGCATCGGGGTGACTCGCTTACTAAAATTTTGGTTTTTTCAGATGGGGCCAGATGGGATGCATACTGATGCAGCCACGGAGTTGTTGAGGGGAAGACCACAAGGAGGTAGGTTGGCCCGTGGTGTCGGTGCGATGAGATGGTCAGTGCCTCTGTGCCATCTTTAAGACTTGTGTGTGGCTGTTTTTTGTAGGTACGAAGCGAGGAGGAAAGCGGGTCATTTTCAGGGGAGGCAACTCGGGCCAGGTAAGCCACTTCTAGCGGGCTGGTGTCACGCTGCAGGTGAGTTTTATAGGCATCCCTTGTTTGTGTGTTACAGGCCAGGCCTGAGCCTCCACGCAGCCACCTGTAAATGGCATAGGCCAGGCGAGCGACCGGTCAAGGTAAGGTAACAGAAGGTGGGAACCGGTTTCGGGCAGTCTCTCGGCACAGGTCTTGTTCAGACCCCAGAGACGGTGGTGGGACCTTCACGGCACACCGAGAAGGTGAGGCAGCCCTCATCTGTGGCGGTGCCTAATACCATGGTGGGCCGGCGGAGTGCTTGCCTCTCTGTTCTTGCAGGTGCTGCACGGCCATTTGCCACTGTTGGAAGCGGAGGAGCAGTGGAGGTGAGTTGGCAGAACGGCCGGGCGCCGGGTAAGAGGCGATTGCGGGAGCAGCAATTTCTCGCCAGGGTAAGAGTAATTTTGCATCTCTCGGGGTGGTAGGTGCCACACGCCACGATCACCGGCACATCTCTCTCTGGAAGGAGCGGGTCGGCGGACCGCCACTGCCTTTTGGATAAGCAGGGTGTTCGGCTTAGTGTTGATAACAATTGTCAATTCTATCTGTTGGGTCTCACTCCTTAGGTCACCGGCTACTTTGCACACGCCTCCCTTCTCCACCCTCGGCAATCACTGTCGCGTTTGAGCCTCACCGCTTTGTCACCAAGCCCATCGACCAGCTGTCAGCTCACTCAGTCTAAAGTGTTTCACGTGGCAAACGTCTCTGGCGTCACCTTTGCAGAGCCTGAGCTGGAACAACACCTCCACTTCAGAAAATATTGACTCTCATATTCTGTGTGCCGCATGACTCAGTACTGGGGTGGCATAATCATAGCATTGTCACATCTTGGGATGCTGTCTTGTGCCGTCAGCCTCTGTATGCGAACTGTCTTGCGCCGTATGACTCTGTAATGGGGCCATGTAATCCATAGCATATCATCCCGTCCCAGGATGCAGTCTTGCGTTGCCTGGCCATGTATCTCTGTGGTGCTTTGCAGTGTATATCTACATCTACTTTGCATTTTGTGCTGTGTGGCTCAGTCATGGCACGGTGTAATCTATAGTGCTGTTGTATCTCATGGAGTTATAGGTTGCTGTCTGGCTATGTTTTTGGATTGTCTTGACCTGTATGACGCTGTCTTGGGGTGCAGTCTTGGACTGTGCAGTGTCTTTTCTAGCTCTGTTTTTTGCAGGCACAACATGGACCTCTGGATTCTTGCAGAAAATTCTGCAGCAAATTTCCCAGAGTGTCAATTTCAAAGAGAAGCAGGAGGTAGGATGCCGCAGGTAGCGAAGCAGTTTCCTAGGCTTTGGGTTTTGTGGTCTGACACTTTAGCATCACAACGATGAAGCCGCTTGAAAGGCGAGACTGTACCAAGCATGGCTGTATACTTGGGGCAATGGCCCATTGCAGCAGCTGGAGGTGGGATGGCTCTGATGTAGGGGTGTGCATCAGTAGGGGCGGGCAGGCTGTTGGTGAGTTACCATGGCTAACCTTGTGTGTGTGAGTGACGTGTTTCTTTTCAGGTTTGCTCTGGGCTCAGGAATTATATAGTTTCCAATAAAAAAAACCCAGCTGGGGGATTTTTTTTTTCCCCCGGCTGGGTGTTTTTTTTCCCCAGTCCCGGCCGGTCTGCGAGGCGACTGTCGTTGCCTAAGTTTGGGCGCAGACGGTGCTGAGGACGGGGTTTTGGCAGGCAGGGCAATGTTTTTCAGAGGCCCCCGGGGACCATGTTCCCGGGAGGTGCCTGATACAGGGCAGGGGAGCCTGAGTAAGTGGCGGATAGTAAGTGTGGCTAACTGTTGTGTGTGTGCATGCTGTTTCTGTTTCAGGTTTGCTCAGGCATTAGATATTTCATAAAAAAAGAATCCCCCAGCTGAGGTTTTTTTATTTTTTCCCCCAGCTGGGTGTTTTATTTCCCTGGTCCCAGCCCGTCTGCGAGGCGACTGTCATCGCCTAAGTTTGGGCGCAGACGGTGCTGAGGACGGGGTTTTGGCAGGCAGGGTGATTATTTTTTTTTTTGAGAGCCCTGGGGAACGTGTTCCTGAGTAGTGCTGTAGAGGCTGTGTTTTTTGGTGGTGTAGGGGTTGTATTGTGTCTGGTAGGGATTTATGGATTGTCAGAGGTGTGGCTTCTTGCAGGCAGGTATACTTCTTAAATGATTACAGGGTGAGACTTGCGGTAGCATCTGTGGCAGGGAGGTGAGAGATCTGACAGGTACGGCCCAGGGCTGAGTGGCTTGCAGTACAGCAGGTCCCAATGTGGTTGCGAGGTAGGAAGCACTTGCGCTAGGTTTCAATTGCGTTGCACTTTCAGCCATAAGTTTGTCTGTTAGCTTAAGTTTGGGCAGGGTAGGTGACAAGGCGTCTTAAACCAGAGCTGTTTCCTGTTTCTCAGGGGTAATGAGTTAGAGAAAATGGAGTTTAGGCAGACTAATTTTCTTACAAAGGGAGATAACAAGGCAGGGTCCAAAAAAGCTCAACGCCACTACGTATGTGTCTGGGAGCACTGTCTGCTGTCAGCAGGAATTTCATTAGAGTAAACTTTGAACGTATCGGAGCCCTAAGACTTCCTTAGGGTGAACATTTGAAATAATAAAGAGACAAAACAGCCCTAAGGTGTAATAAAGGATTTTAGGTGTCTCGGGTGAGGTTTTTGTGCCTCAGCTGGTTTATTTCAAGTTCCCTGCCTGTCTGTGCCTCTCTCTGTGCCTGTACCTCTGCCTCTCGCTTTGCCCCTCTCTCTGTGCCTGTGCCTCTGCCTCTCGCTTTGCCCCTCTCTCTGTGCCTGTGCCTCTGCCTCTCGCTTTGCCCCTCTCTCTCTGCTTCTCTTGAAAAAAAAAACAACAAACCTGGTACAGCAGTAGAAAATGGCATTGCACCTGGGAGCAGTAACAAGACTTTAAAGAAAAAAATCAATTTCAATAAAAATTAAAAATCCAAACCTGCTCCTAGGCTGCAAACCATTATCTACTACTGCAGCAGACTTACTGTTTTTATTCATAGGAACTAGAAGCCACCACACTTCCCATTAATTACAGGGAGGGGCTGCTAGGGCTTGCAGTATAGGGCTACACCTGAGGACTTGGATCACAGCCACCATAGCGGTTGGGGTTAGGGTCAGGGCCTGGGTTAGGGTTACGTTAGGGTTAGGGTAAGAGTTAGGCTTAGGAATAGGGTTAGGTTTAGAGTTGGGTTAGGGTTACGGTTATGTTTAAACTCAGGTCCAAGGCACCTACAAGCATTTTTTGAGCTGGTGCTGCCTTCATTTCCATACACCCCAGGTTCCTGTCACCCACACAGTGCCCTCTGTCCCCTCACAGCACCTCATAGACCCTCCCACTGCCCCTCAGTCTCCTCCAAGTGCCCTCCCAGTCCCTCCCAGTGAGAATGGGTGGGGGAGGGGCATAGAACAGTCTATTGGGGGTGGGGGAGGGATTTTGAGGCTGGGGGAGGGGGAAGAGGCTGGGGGAGGGGCAAATAATGTGTGAGGGAGGGGCTGAGGGTGGAGGTGGGGAAGGGAATGGGATGGTATGGGGGAGGGGCTGAGGGCTCTAAAGGGGGAGGGGATTGAGAGTGGGGGAGGGGCTGGAGGGTCTAAGGGGGGAGGGGACTCAGCAACTCAGCGAGGGAGGGGCTGGAGGTGGGGAGGGGCAATTGGGAGAGGGGGCCAAGGGGGGAAGATGCAGGAGGCTCTGCAGGTGGGAGAGGGTCTCATTGGGGGAGGGGTAAGAGGGTGGGGGAGGGGTAAGAGGGTGGGGGAGGGGACAGGGGGGAGGGGCTCTTCAAGCTGCCTCTGATCCCCCTCCCTCCCCAACCCTGTCCATCTCTGCTGCCCCTCCCCCCAACCCTGGCCCTGCCCAAGGCCCCTCCCCCCAACCCTGGCCCCGCCCAAGGCCCCTCCCCCATCCCCAGCACTGTCCTGGGCTGGATGCTGAGACGGGGAGGGGCAGGGGGGGAGAATTCCCCAAATTTGGGAGGAATTTCCAAAAATTATGGGGGGAAATTGAATTTTTTGGGGGAGCAATTGAAACATTGGGGAAATTTTCAAGAATTTTGATGGAAATTGCAGAATTTTTCCAGAAATTTTAGAAAAAATTAAAATTTGGTGTAATTTTAGAAAATTCAAAAGGAAATTTCAGGCTTTTGAGGGATTTTTGGAAAATTTAGAGGAAATATTGGATTCTGTGGGAACTTCATAATTTTGTAGAAAAATACTTGAATTTTGGAGAAAAATACTGAATTTTTGGGGAAAAATTCAAATGTTTTAGAGGAAAATTTGTAATTTTGTGGAAATCTCAAATTTTGGGGAAATTTTAGAAACTTTTGAGAGAATTTCAGAATTTGGGGAAATGTTGGAATTGGGTGGAAATTTCAGAACTTTAATTCACATTTCAGAAATTTTAGAGGAAAAATTCCAAATTTTAGGGGAATTTTTTTGAAATTCTGAAGAATTTGTTGGAAATTTCTACATTTTGGGTAAAATTTTCAGAAAATTTTTTGAGAAAAATTTTCAGAAAGTTTTAGGTGGAAAGTCACATCTGGGGGAAAAAAATCAGGTTTTCAGCAGAAATTTCAAGATTTTCTTGGAAAATTTCTCAAATTTTAAGAGTAACATTCAAAATTTGGGGTAAAATTTCAAATATTTTAAGACACAATTTTAGGGGAAACTTCCAATTCCTAGAAAAAAAATTCTGACACTTTAGGGAATATTTTAACATTTTGGGGAGATATGCTAACATTTCAGGTGGAAAAGTCAAAATTTTGGAGGAAAGTTTCAAAACTTTTTCAAATTTTTAAAAATTTTGGGAAAAAATTGAACAAAATTCCCAAATTTCTGAGAATGTTCAAAACTGTCCTGAAATTTCCACCTTTAGGAGAAATTTTTTCATTTCCAGGTAAGAAAAGTGTTGCCACTTTGAAAATTTCAAGAAAAATTCACAATTTGGGGCAAAAATTTTTCAGAATTGATAAAAAATTGGAGACATTTTCCCCCAAACCCTGAATTTTTGAGGTAAAATACCTCAAGTTTGGAGGGGTTTTTTACATTAATTTCCTTTGGGTCCAAATTTCAAACTTCAGTTTGAAAAAATTTCAAAATTTGCTGCAAAATCTGAAAAATTTGGAGGAAAACTGAAAATTTAATGAAAAATTGACAGATTTTTGACCAGAAATTTCAAATTCTGAGGTAAAAAACCCCAAATTTGGGGGAGGACGGTGTTAAAAAATAAAAAAAAAAAATTTTGAAAACCTTCACATGAAAATCTTTTAAAATTTATTTTTTGAAAATCAAAATTTTAACACTTAATTTTTGAAAATAAAAATTTAGAACTTTGATCTTTTTAACCAAAAATTTAAAAAATTATCATTTAAAAATCAATTTAAAAATATTTTTTACAATACAAATTAAAATATCTCATTTTTATAAACTAAAACATTAATAATTTTAGTTTTTAAAAATAAAATTTTGAAAATTTTGGAGTTACGAAGATGGGACTGGGATGGAATGGAAGAAGACTGGGAGGGGTTGCGAGGGCATGGGAGGAGACTGGGAGGAACAGGGTGCATTGGGAGGGACTGTGAGGCACTTCAAGTGACTAAAAGGGGACTGGGATGGACTGAGAGGAGACTGAGAGGGGCTGGGGGGGACTGGGAGGCACTGGGTGGAACTGGGACGCACTGAAAGGAGACTGTAAGGGGACTGGAAAGCACTGGGAGGGGATTGGGAGGGGACTGGGAGGCACTGAAAGGCACTGGGAGGCATTGGGAGACACTGGGTGAGGTCTGGGAGGGAACTGAGGGGCACTGGGAGGCACTGAAAGTAGACTGGGAGGGGACTGGGAAGCACTGTGAAGCACTGGGAGGGGACTGGGAGGCACTTGGAGTGACTAAAAGGGGACTGGGATGGACAAGGAGGGACTGAGAGGGCCTGGGAGGCACTAGGAGGAGACTGGGAGGGGACTGGGAGTCGCTGGGAGGGTACTGGGAGGCACTGAGGGGCACATGGAGGCACTGAAATTAGACTGGGAGGCACTGGGAGGGAACTGAGAGGCACTGGAAGGCACTGAGGGGCACTGGGATGAACTGAAAGTAGACTGGGAGAAGACTGGGAGGCACTGTGAAGCACTGGGAGGGGCTTGGAGGTGCCCCTCCCCCACCCCCTACCCCTCCCTCCCCAGTTGCTGCTCTGATTTTGACCACAGGTTCTTATGGGGGGGAGGGGCACGTATATGGGGAGACTATGGGCTGGGGGAGGGGCCGGGGGACACTTGGTGAGAGGGGAGGGGCTGTGAGGGGTGGGGGAGAGGCAGCTCTTGAAGGGGTGGGAGGGGTGGGGGAGGGGCATGCATTGGGGGGGTGTCTATGGGGAGGGGGAGGGGCTGTAAGGGGGTCAGGGATGGGCTCTAGGGTGGGGGAGGGGCAGATCGGAGGTGGGGGGGAATGGGGGTTGGGGGGTGGGGGAGGGGCACACACTAGGGGGGGCTATGCGGTGGGGGAGGAACCCGGGGGGGGGGGTTCAGCAAGGGGGAGGGGCTGCGAGGGGTAGGGGAGGGGTAGCTCTGGGGGAGGGTGGAAGGGGTGGGAGTGGGGGATGGGCATATATTGGGGGGATGCCTATGGAGGGGGAGGGGCAATGGGAGTGGAGGAGGGGAAGCTCTGGGGGTGCTGAGGGGGTGAGAGTTGGGAGAGGGGCAATGGGGAAGCTCGGCGGGGGTTGTGGGGGGCGGGGAGGATCTATAGGGGAACTGGCCTGAAACCGCCCCATGGCACCCACCCATTGGGGGCTGGAGGGCATGGGGGGTGAGGGAGGGGCACCAATTCTGGGGGTGCCTATAGGGTCGGGGAGGGGCTGTAAGGGGGTGGGGGATGGGCTCTGAGGGGGGAGGGGCAGATCATGGGGGGATAAGGGTGGAGGGTGGGGGAGGGGCAACCATTGGGTGGGTTGCTACAGGGTCAGGGAAGGACTGTAAGGGGGAAGGGGATGGGCTCTGGGTGGTGGGAGGGGCACTGGTGGTGGGGGATGGGGCAGATCATGGGAGGGGTGGGGTAGGGGGAGGGGCAGCCATTTTGGGAGTCGAAGGGGTGGGGAAGGAACAGTGGAGGGGTCCGTGAGGGCAGAGGAGCTTTGAGCATTGGGGGAGGGGCAGATTTGGGGGGGAGTTGGTGGGAGTGGGGGATGGGCACAAATCGGAGGGGTGTATATGAGGTGGGGGAGGGGCAATGGGAAAGGGGGAGAGGCAGCTCTGGAGGTTCTGGGGGGATGAGAGTTCGGGAAGAGGAACCTATGGGTGGGGGAGGGGCAATGGGGAACCTCGAGGGGGGCACGGTCTATAGAGGAAGCCTGAACCCGCCCCATGGCACCTACAAGCAGCCCCTCTGACCCTGGGGCTCAGGGCTTTGTTCTTCGGAGGAAACCTATTAATAATACTTACCAAGGGATTTTTTGAGTCCGGAGCGGCCTTCCATTGCAAACATGCTAAACGTCCAGCAATAGTTCCCAAACCAAAGCAGCCAGCACCAAAAGACATACATGGCCTGAAACCTTCCTAGGGAGCCCACAAGCAGCCCTTCTTTCTCAGGGCTTTCCTTTTCCAGGGAACCAACCTTATACTTCCCTGCCTTGGAAGACAGCAGGTCTTTTCCCAAATTGCTGGAAAATATCTACCCCCTTTAATATTTCCAGATTCATGTGGTATTGCTGAGGTTATGTCATGGTTTCCCCCCGGCTGTGGGCTGAGATCCACACAGCTGCCTGCTCCTTAAAGTAAAAGAGCAGGGGAAGAGGGAAAAAGGGGGGAAACAAGGGAAGGGAAAAGGAAGGGGCAAATAACTCCAAAACCAAGAAACTAAGAGGCCCGTGGGTTGGGATAAGGATAGTTTACTAAGAGAACAGAGAGATCAAATATACCAATGCTAACAGGACTTTAGAGCAAAAGAAGATGAAACTCTTGATCCCCAGTGCAGTTTCTCCCCGACCCACACAACTCAGGTACCACCCAGAGCTGTCCCGGAACCCGACCGTCCCCCCAAGCAGCACGCGTCCCGCCACTGCCCCTCTTCTTCCTCCCCTCAGCCCCCCGTTTTCCTGGGCAGGACGTCATTGGCATGGAATACTCTCTTTGGCCCATCTGGGTCACCTGTCCTGGCTTCGCCCCTCCTTTCTCCTGAAGAGAGAAATAGGAAGAAGCTGAGAAAGTCCTTGACTGTCTGACTGCAACTAAGAACATCAGGGTGTTCTCAGCACTGCTTTCATTGTAACTCCCAAACACAGCATCCCATCAGCTGCTACAAATGGAGTTAACTCTGTCCTGACTGAAACCAGGACAGGTTATTAACAAGGTCAAACGGTGCATACGCAGTGTTTTCCTCATCGCTAATTTGCACGGTCACTTTAGATATTTATAAAATGAAAGATAGCACTTCAGGATAGGATTCATCTTTCTTAGAGAGCAGTCAGTGACGTTTGCTGCTGCAGCTGAAGTAGGCCCTACAGACTCTTCACAAATCGGTGAAGAGAGAGACATGCACTGTGTTGCAGTTTTGCATAATTGGCTACTGAGAGAGGGCCAGAGGCTGCAGAAAATGGCTGCTGGAATCTTCTGCAGGCCTGCTGATAGCGCCTCTGAGAATCACATACAGGAGACAAAGACTCCACCAGAACACGGAGTGCCAGGAAGGCTGCAATTTTGGCCCGTTAAGGGCATTGGGATGTATATTTGCATAGAAATGTAAGCAGTTGACAGACACAACAGGCCGGGAAGGCTGGGGGAGGAGACGCCCAGGTACCCGGGCGAGAGATGCCCCTGCAGCCCGAGCTGAAGCACGTGGAGTTGCCAGAGGAAAGGAGCCATGGAGGAGGCAGAGACCCGACCTGCCCGGTGGAGAGGCTCCACGCTGGATGGAGCCGGTGGAGACATAGAGAAGATGCCGTGACTGACGTTGGGATGAGCCCCTGCCAGCACAAGCGACCTCCAGAGATGAGCCAAACAGGTTTGCTGGAGGAGGCATCACAGCCCCGTGGAGGACTGGGACTGAGAGACACTGTGATTTGTTGCTGCCTGCCAGAGCAGAGATGGAGCCCGGTGGGAAGAGATTTGCCTTGGAGAAAGTTCCTGGAGGACTGGCTCTTATGGGTGAGATCATACGGTGCAGCAGGGGGAGGCTGTGTGGAACGGATGCCCCCATCCCAGCCGAGAAGAGAACCATCTTACAAGGGACTGACCGAAGCCCCCATCTCCCAGTCCCTGCCCCCCTGTCCTGTGCTGCGATATATTTCTATAACTGAGCCTTGCAGCAGTGTCTCTGCTGAACACCCAGGAGGTTACTGTCTCTTCTCCAGATGCAGCTCTCATCTTCTCTGGTCTCTCACAATAGGAAAAAAAAATAAAATCCATAAACCAACTCACTATTTAGCCAACCAAGCAACTCCCCCTGCCTCCCAACAGGTTGTTTCAGTGCGATATGAAATAGAGAAACAAATGTTGAGATATTTGTTTAGTTTCTGCAGTGATAAAACCCTCCCTGCTCTGCAGCAGGCTGAAGGCTCAATTTCTGGCTCATGTAAAGTTTTATTTAAAAACTGAAAAGCCCATGTAAACAAAGTTGAAGTGCTATTGTTTCTAAAGACAGCTCTGGGCTTTTCTCTATGGTAACCTCTCAGAAGGTAATTAGGGAGCCATAGCAACAGCTACACCTCCTAGCATACTGTCTGTTCTCCCTCAAATACTGTGCAAGCTCCAAAACATACAGGCAAGCATCCTTGGGATGCTGGACTAGTTTACATCTTCTACAAGGGAACTGATGTTTCCCAGCATCACTTGGGGCTTTGTTTTTGACAACACTCTATTTATTCCTGCAGCAGTGTGTGTGCAGGAGACACTGGCCAAAAAGCTGCACTGATGTGTCCTTGCCTGATGTGGAAAGCAGGCATGCAGCGTGTCTGTACAGACTGGGAAGCCTTGCTGGCTGTGAGGTATCACATGCTATACTTTGATCAGTGTCCTGCAGACAGCTCTGCAGTGTTGCTCTATAGTTGGGGGTGTTGCTCTATAGGTGGGGAGAAATCATTTTCCCAGTGTTCAGCCCTCCCCTGAGCTGTATACTTTGGGGCTCTTGGGATTTTGCTCCATTGCTGATATAGGTTATATGGAATTTGGTGTTGCTGAATTTGTACTCTAAGTCCTGTTGCTCCCTGTATCAGCAGCACTGGTACCCACTCCTCCCCAGTGGGTCCCTCTCATCCTACAACAGACTCTCTGAGAAGCCCAAAATTTAGTTTGGCAAAAACCCCTGAGTGGGGGTGGAAAAGCACTGAGGCTGACACTGATGTGACATCCAAAGACCCAAACCATTGATTTTCCTCAGCTCTCTACAGGTGCCTTCCTCTTTGTAAAATGGGACCACATTGCTCTGTTTATGAAATTTTTATGAGAGACATTGGAAAGCTCTTTTCTTTCACCTGGCAGAAGCCCTGCCCTGACAAGGTGGCAGCTTCCACCCCTCTCTTACAGAACAGCTTGATGTAAACTGTGATGGGGGGTTGTCTATCAAGTTTGACCATATAAATTGGACATTGCCTTATACTCTCAGATGCACTGGCACAGGACACAAGGCAGAGTTGTGCTAAATAAACCTGAGACCTTGAGTACTCATAGGGCACCCACTTGAGCCAGCACTCCTGCCTTCTGCCCTTTGAACAGCCCCATGGAAAGCATTGTCACAGAATCACAAGGTTGGAAAAGAGCTTTAATATCATCAAGTCCAACCATTCCCATCTTAAGCTAAACCAGATCCCTGAGCACCTCATCTACCCTTTTTTTAAACACATCCAGGGAAGGTGACTCAGCCCCACCCTGGGCAGCCTGTGCCAGGTCCTGACAACTCTTTCAGTCAAAATTTTTTTCTAATATCTAATCTGCCCTGGCACAACTTGAGCCCATTGCCCCTTGTCCCATCTCCTGTCCCCTCTTCAGCCCGATGGGCTGAAGAGACCATCGCCCACCTCTCTGCACCCTCCTGTCAGGGCAGTGGAGGTGGGGAGAAGGTCTCCCCTCAGCCTCCTCTTCTCCAGGCTCAACACCCCCAGCTCCCTCAGCTGCTCCTCAGAGGATTTGCCCTCCAGCCCCTTCCCCAGCCTGGTTGCCCTTCTCTGGACTCGCTCCAGGACCTCAATGTCCTTCTGATGGTGAGGAGCCCAGAACTGGACCCAGCACTCAAGGTGCAGTCTCACCAGTGCCCAGTCCAGGGGCACAATCCCCTCCCCAGACCTGCTGGCCACGCTGTTTCTGACACAAGCCAGGATGCCCTTGGCCTTCCTGGCCACTTCGGCACACTGCTGGCTCATGTTCAGGAGGGTGGGTGGACAGTGAGCCTAGGATGCTCAAAAAAAGAGGTGCTGATCTTTAGAAGGATGATTCTTTTGAAATAGGATTCTCTTTGTTCACCTGGATGAGGAAAGACCTCAAGGTGTTTGCTGTTTACTGGTGAATTCACTGTGGTGATTTGAAGACAGTACTGCAACATCATGTGCTGCCCTACAAGGTTTAGTGACCAGGCATGGCAAGTCACAGGGGAAGGAAGCAGAGCACAGCATGTCCTGTCCACCTCCCATGTACCACTTCTGTCTGTCCTCAGACACCCAGGGCAGAAGCAGCAATTTCTGCCAGGAAGAGGAATGGTTTGCAGTGTGTTTAAGCCCGTCCACCCACTTAAGTAAGGTATTTAGACGCAACAGGTCCCTGGTTTGGAGCTGACAGGCATTTATTCTTTGAAGCTATGAAAGCTGTAATTTCCCATAATGAATAGCAACTGCTTATTAGCTGATCTCTCCTTTCCTAATTTTGTTTTATGTGCAATCTTGGCAGAAGTGCAGGCACTCAGCTGCAGGTGGGAGATAGGAAGTAAACGTAAATATGCAGGAAGAAAGAAAGTATATCTCAAAACTGAGGCATGTTAAATTAAAAGATTTTGCAGAAAGGGATCAAGGAAGGTGGGTGCAGGACCAGCACCTGTGGGTGGGAGCACAGTGGGCTTTGGTCTCCTCTCTACAGCAACTTGGATCTGATGATGCTGAACACGGCTGCTCAAGATCAGAGCTGGATGCAGAGTTTTAATTCCTCCTCAGGCTGTGGCTGTTAAAAAAATAAAGAGTCAATTCAGTTCACAGATTTAAGTGGTGTTTAGGTCAGCATTTCTTCCAAGAAGAGGGCGTTGCAAAGGCTTCTCTGCCTTCCTGTTTTTGCTGTCTGATTTCTATTTGTGGTATCTCTGAGCCTCACCTACAGCTCCATTTCCCTGAATGATCCTACAAATGAGCAATGATTTGAGTGCTTTATGACCTCTGTCTTGTTGGAAAAATGTGTCTTTTTATCTCCCAAGAGCCTAACAGGTCCCAGGATTGTAATTACCACCAAACGATCCAGACTGGAGTGAGACAGGTGGGTCAGAAGATAAAGGACAAGCGGCCACACCATAGTCATCACAACCACTAGAGCCTAACAAGGACTCTGGGGCTCTCTGTGGGAAGGCTGGCTCTGAAAGGACCGTGGAGAGAAAATAACACTCTCATGCTCTCTTGGCAGTCCCATTAGTGCTGCAAGCCAGAGCAAGGCAAGGGTTTGAACTGCAATTGCCTACTTTGCAATCATTCTGCAAGGGGAGCATCATCATTGTCCAGGCTGTCCATCAGGGAATAAAATTCCCCCTCCAAGAAAAGAACTGCAGAGAAATGCCTTGATGAGGGTTGTTAAGATATAAATGCAGTCATTCAGAGTTCTTATTTTGCTGTTTTCCCATCCTAAGAAAGTTCTGGGTTTTTTTTTAAATTCTTGGTTTCCCTGATTGCAAGAAGCAATGGTACAATGCAAACTGGGTTCCCACTATGGTCTTTGGGTGGGATTACTGGAGGAGCTGTAATTAGACCCAATCCTCTTTACTGTCAACAGCCCACAGACCCTGTGGTTACGACAAAGAGTTAAACACAAACAAGAGTGATCAACTTCAGAAGGTGTGATTAGGGTAAGGAAACTACTGTCAGACATTACAACTGTATTTGTTACGTTCTAGTTCAATCTGCCTGGGCAAACCCAGGAACCTGAGAATGTTCCCAGTATGTGAACCAATGGAGCAAACAGGTTAATAGTTGGATAATAAACAGTTCCCACCCTGCTGTACATGAGCTGACAGCCCAGGGAGGATGCAGGGCTGCATGGGGTGGAGGACAGAGCAACAGCCCAGAACATGCTCCCTGGCAGCATGCTATTTGCTGCAGGGGAAACAGTCTTGACTTGGGGAATTTTTGCTTAATTTAATTTCTTGACAATTAACACCAACTTCAGATGCTGATTAGGGTACTGAGAAAAAAAAAAAAAAAAGAGAAGACAATTAAAAAACACTTAAGAAAACACATTGCCTCCCATTCCCCAGGGCTCAGCTAAAGCCACTTTCCCCCTCTCTCCCTTCACCCCCCATCTAAGTCTGTATGTAGAATCATAGAATGGTCTGGGTCATAAGGGACCCCAAGGATCACAGAGCTCCAACCCCCTGCCACAGGCAGGGACACCAACCTCCAGGCCTGGAGCTACACAAGGTTGCCCAGGGCCCCAGCCAACCTGGCCTTGAACACTCCCAGGGATGGGGCACCCACCCCCTCTCTGGGCAGCCCCTTCCAGCCCCTCACCACTCTCTCTGCAAAGAACTTCCTCCTAATATCTAATCTAAACCTTCCCTCCTTTAGCTTTAATCCATGTAGTGAAGATTAATGCTGCTCTTTGCTTGTCACCTGTTTTCCTCCACTGGTCACCTGCAGCCACAGCCCCTCAGGGGTGTCCCTACCCTTGTGTGGCACAGGCTGCAGGACTGGCAGGACTTAAACCCCGTGATTCACTCCTGACACAGACCACAGAGTGGTGACGAAGCCCTGATAAACCTTGACAGGAGGTTTCAGCATCCCCCCGCCAGATCTCTGAAAGGGAGGTGAGGATATTAATACACATCCTGCTGTCATCTCACTGAAATGACAGTGGACTGATTGTATTAAGCGCCCTGTCAGCTATTCATTAAATGCCTGATTGAAGACTGTCACTGATGCCTCTTCTCTTTTAATTAAGATGGGCACTTTTGAAGGCAGGCTGGAAGGCAGCGTGCAGGACTGGGCAGACATGGCTCTGGGCTTCTGCTGGGAGAGACAGAGGAGGACCCTTCCCCCTCTCCCCCCGCCACTTTCCTCTCCCCCTCTAATTCTGACTATGGAGAGAGTGTTAATTAAAAACTGTTTCAAGGATTCATCTGCTGCAGCTCCTTTCTTAATTAGCACACCCTATTAGTAAAACTGTGTTACCCAAACAAGGTTTTACATATCTTCTCATTTTCTTCTTCTTACATTTGCTGGAGTGATAATGGAAGATGGATGATCTGGGAGTATTTCAGCTGATTAGGAGCCAGTTTTTTTGTTTTCTCTATCCCTTTCTGCATGTTAGAAATGTCCAGATGCAGGAGATTTCATCTGAGCAACCCTGGACAGCAAAGCACATGCAGGGCTTGCTAACAAAGTGGTTTGGGGGGCAGTTAGCACACACCAAACGTGTTAGCATGGCGAGGTCCAGCACCCAGAGGAGTCCCAAAAGACCAAACCAGCAACAGCAAACAATAAATACATTCAGTCAGATAAATGGGTTTGTTGGTGCTGAGATACATGGGCTCGAGCCTTTCTGCTCGCTTTATTTACAGCAGGCAGCAGTAACCCCCCTGGGAACCTGGGCACCTCATTGTGGTGCTTCAGCAGGGACACAGGTTGAGTTATGCCCTGCTTTGCAAGGCTCTGGCTGGGCTGTGGAGGCAGCAGCAGGAGATGCAGCCGAGCATCCTTGTCTGCTCCCTGACTCCTGCCAGGGGTCACCTCTGAAGCAAAGAGCAGAGCACAGCACAGCCCTGATAGTGGAAAGCTTCCCCTTGGCTGGTGGTTCTGATTGTACCAGTGCTGTTTGCTACAAAGCCTTATGCCTGTAGCTTGGGATGATGAAGAGAGGTAATTTCTGAATTCTTTAGAGGAATACAAAGCCCAAATATTATATTCAAGCGTAGAGTCTCCAAAAACCCCATTAACAGGCTTCTCTTCATTATTCCTTTGATTTCCATAGTGCTGTCTTAATGCAGACTAAATGTAATTATTTCTCATTGCTGTTTTGCCTGTATTAGTAAAAGCTAATGCCACAGGGCCTTGTTCAAAAACTGCCTGTATAAATATTGTTAAAAGTACATGCATAACATTAATTCTCCATCATTCATGTCACTGTTTATTTAATGCTCAAAAAAGCTAATTACCACTAATTTTATTCTACATCTTCTTCGAGTCTTACAGTCTTGGCACTATAAGATAAAAGAATTAATTGTTAATTAGCATACCTTTTTTGGAGAACCATTTTTTCTCTATCAAAGATTACAAGAGGGGGAAGAGAGGGAAAGGGAAGAAATGAACCTCTCAATATTTCTGCCAGCTCTGGTGCCAAAACAGGCTTTTTCTTAAACAACACCACAAAACTTTTATCTGGCCCTGGGGAGGAGAAGTACAAGCTATGGTGTGTGAAGCCAATAAAAAGCATCAGTATTGTTATTAGTTTTCCTTGCACTGGATGTCTGAACACATTGTACCCAACTCTGTCTGCAGCCTGATGGCTTTGTAAAATGGGAAAGGATGTTGCTGGAGTTTTAGACACCCACCACAAAAAGCCAGGGTGCCATTTGCTGTGAAACAACCTAGGAGGCAGCATGAACATCCCTCCTGAACATTATCCTGGTGGCATTGCATTGGAGGGAGTACTGGTGGGAATGCTGAGCATTGCAATGCCCATTGCTGGGCATCTGAACGCCCAGGGGATGCAAGAGCAACCACCATATTCAGCAACCAGGCATGAGATGTTCCACATTATCACCTCAAAAACTCTAAATGCCATCAAAACCACCATACAGGACTAGATTTATGCCACTCACCTGAAGACCTGGGCGTGTTGCCTCACTTGACTCTGACCTCCAGCCACCGCGGTGCCTCCCACCATCAGACAAGATGGGTAGATCTGTGTAGTTGATATCTAGGAAAAGGGCAGAGGGATAACTGCAGCAGGTACCACCCTGCAGTGCCAATACAACCCCTCTATCCTTTTAATTTAGGAGAGGAAAGAGGATGTCACAAATTTCTCCAGAATTTGCTTTGGCACAGAGTACACTACCATTGGCTCTCCCCGTTCACAGTGCCTTTCCTCCATGGTAAGGACAGGCCCTGTAACATGGAGACAACACAGGGCAAATGGTCTTCCCCTGCCTACACTTTCCCAGGGTACCCTTAGTCCAGAGCACAAGAGATAAAGGGGGATAAATCTGGGGTGGTGAGCTCCTGAAGTCCTTTTCCTGCCCCATTTCAGGATGCCACCACCAGCATTCATTTCTTTTCTTCAGTACAGTTGTCAGACTCACTCACAGGCATTTCGGGAAGAGATGTTTACAGTGGACTTAACCTTGGTGGCAGCAGCGTTGCAGGTCACAGGAGAGGGCATTTCACCAACTTTGTCTTGCAGAAGCCAGGACCCTGTCAAACATCACCATGCTGATGCACTGAACACACTCCTCTCCCCAACTTAAGTCTTCGGTCAGCCAAGAGGGACAGCAGCAAGCTGGGTTTAGCCCTAATGGTAGTTCCCTTTTTGTGCCCAAATTTTCATCCATCCCCTGCCACAAATGCTCTGTTACCTTCACAGGGCAATGGGCCACCACGACATTCACCTCTCCAGCAACAAACACACCTTGGAACCTGCTGGTGTCGCGATGGGAGCGTGCTGTTTATGCTAGAGCAGACTTGCTGGCTTTGTGATGTATTTATATTTGCATTGCTTTTCTCTCCAGCTAATTGGAAATGTCAGGGAACTTTTAATTTGTAACAATGAAGTGAAACTCTTCCGCCTCCGTATTTACATAAATTAGGGGGAGTTTGCACACATACATTTCCTGGAAGAAAAGACAAAAAAGAAACAAATGCAGGATGAGTTTCCTACTTGAAATATTCATGAAGCCAGGCGTAAAAATATAGTGACTGGCTAGACTTGTCCAAGAGGTAAATTAAGGACAGAGCAGTGGTTATAAATATCTTAAGTATGGGATGGAGGGGGAAATGGCCAGCCCCTTTTCAGTCTCTGTGGGGACAGGACAAGGGGCAATGGCTACAAGTTGGAGCACAGGGAGTTCTGCACCAATATGGGGAAGAACTTTTCCCCAGTGAGGGTGAGGGAGCCCTGGGACAGGCTGCCCAGGGGGTGTGGAGTCTCCTTCTCTGGAGAGATTCCAGCCCCGTCTGGACACCAACCTGTGTGCCCTGTCCTGGGGACCCTGCTTTGGCAGGGGGTTGGACCCAATGGGCTCTGAAGGTCCCTTCCAACCCCTATAATTCTATCACAGTTTAAAAGCATGTCATGGTAGGCTTCTTGCCCTTCCCATTCACTTGGGGGCAGGTCTGGGGCTTTGATATAAGCAGAGGAGACAGTGCCTTCTGACACTGTGAGCCTACACATCAGAGCTGTGCTGTGTCTGTCCAGTTGCTCAGCCCCAGACTGGATGAGCTGGGGAGGTCTGGCAGGTCAGAGCAGGAAATTAAATCCTTCTGGCATGTTGGTCATGGTCAGGGCCCACAGACCAGTCTCCACTCCAGCTCTCCTTAGCACAGGTCAGGACCCGCAGAAGGCAATGAGAGAGGTCAGCTCCAGGCAGCCATGGCAGGGCTGTGTCTGGGGTCATTGGATCTCTGCATTGCTGGATCTCTGCATTGGGTTATTTCCAAAGGAGATTTGTGAGTTGGATTTTTTGGGTTTTTTTTTTTTTTTTGCTAAAACAATTGGGGTTTTGATTGGCCAGTGCTCTGCAGAGGTTCACACAGACTTAGTGAGATGCCTTTGTGAGGAACTGTAGTCTGAGTGCATCAGCCCTTGTCAGGGTTGAGGAGACAGAGGATTCTGGGGTAGAAAACAAACATTTTTTTATCAGCAGCAACCAGTGGATTCTGTCACCTCCCAGCAGGAAGGGAGAGCCTGAAAAATTCAGTGCTTATGGCTTGTCCTAGCTTCATCTAATCATCTGTCCACATCCATGACCTATTACCTACTCCCAGTAAATATTTAAATCTCAGACAGCTTAGCATTTTTTTGCTATTTTTATTGTACCTGCAGTCAGAGCATACCAAGGGGCAGTGATTTAGCTGCTAGCATAATTCATACACAGTATTCTCCAACATTATCCTATGAATCTCCTATTAACCTGTATTATTCCATTAATTCAATATTTATCTCCAGTGCTGTTAATGGAGTATTTGATTTTACTGTATATGAATATTGCATCCCACAGCAGTTACGAAAAAAGGTGAAATTAGAATTTAAAAACCAGAACAGGATAATTGCTAATCTAATATACTTGCAAAATTGTTGAACACAAATTCTGCTAGGCTTGCCCCAACCGTGGGGCTGACATTTCAATCCAGTTAGAACAGATGGAGCAATTTTGCAATTTGTACAAAGGGACGTGTTCCACAAAGGATGCTGGAACCATGGTAAGTTCACATCTGTTAGATGTTTCATATGCTTTGCTGCAGCTACACAAAAATTCAAATCCAAGGGTAAAAAATATGTCTTGGAGGAGCAACAACAGCTTGATTTAGTCTTGATACTTTGTCATATTCAGTCATGATGGCACTAGGACACAGCCTGGTGAAAAGGTCTGGGCCCCACATGAACAACCCATATGGAGGAACTGGGCCTGGAGAACTGTGAATTGATTCTCTATTCATATGTTCTTGTGTCTTCAAAACTGCTCAGGAATTCTTGCAGACCTTTTTAAGTTCCCAGACAGACCAAAATGAGCAGTGATGGTAGCACACGCTTTGAGGTAAGTCTGATCTCTTGGGTAACTCAGTTTTGGAGAAAGTGATGGACACCTGACAGACACCTGACTAGCATCTTCCAGACATTTACCACATTTTCATTCAAAACTGTCAAAGATGGAAAATCTTCCACTGTTTGTTTTAGTGGCTGAACATTCTCACTGGGCACCTTCCTCATCTCTTTTGCTATGGTTTCCAAATTTTGTTTCCTGTTGTTCTTTCCTGCAGTGCACTTTGAAAGAGACCTAAGATCAATTAACCTCTAAGTTTCTACACTTTAAAGTCTGTTTAGATCTTAGCATTGCACTGAAATGTTTGCAGGAAAAACACCTCCCACTCTCCCCTCAAAAAAAACCCCAGCAACTCAGCCAAAAAAAAAAAAAAGCCCAAACTGCTGGAAAAAATCCAGGCAGTGCCCAAAATCACACACCAGCACTGCCTCCCTGAAGCCCAGTTCCATGGCCTGGATCCAAAACCTGCACATCAGCTCTGCACTGCCATTCGGGCCACAGCACACTTGCTGAACCTCTTCCACCCCATAAATCTTCCAGAGATTTCTCTCCTCCTGCTCTAAAGACAAGGACTTTGCACAGAAGTTGACAGCCTGTCCTGCACCTATTACTCCATTCCACAGCTCATGAGAGGGCTTGAACATCTCCATTTCCTTTCCTTTGAAATACTTTGGCAGATTCTTGATGAGGGCTTTAAACAAACAAAGAAGGTGCCGTCTGCAGACAATCCCTTTTCAGTTTTATCTTGATTCCACTACATGCTGGGAGAGGGGATTTGAAGCTTTTACTGGGGCTTTGTGGTTACCAAGGCAGTACAGATCAATACAGCTTGTTGATACATACCTCATTATCCTGTCTCTGACTCATGAAGCTCCTATTTACCCAGGTCACCAGAGAATACCTTTAAGTAGGTCAATTTGGGGGAGGAGGGGGCACCTAGCCATCCTCCCTGTTTCGTATTCAAAATTTGCACTGATTTTCCCATCTATCATGGAGCACTGACTGTTAATTACACGGGTGATGAGAAGCCAGGGAGGGTGAAGGGAAGATCAATCTTGCCCTTTCTTGTACTTGCCAGAATATTCATGTGGAGTTTTTTCTTGTTCCTGGATCTGCTCAAGCATGTAATGATGAGAGGTTTTATTGGGGTTTTTTCGTGGAAGTTCAGACTCTTCATACCATGAGAGCCTCCTGTTCTGACATGATGCTTCAGAACTGCACTCCTACAGCCTGGGAAAAGGACTGTCTTGCTCTTGCAGAAGAGAGAGAGCATTTGCAAGACATCAGCGTTTCTCCCAGCTTCCTTTCAGAATCTGAAGGTGTTAGCAAGCAAAGCTTTTACAGGGAGTGTAACAGACCATTGCTAAAAAGAGATAGCTGCTATCTTGTATGAGTAGACAGTGATGAAAGGAGATCAGGGTCAAGGATCAGAGACTCTGTATAGGGCAGATGGATCAGACATGCCATGTATCAAATTGATGAGCTAGCACTCACTGAGGTAATTATGGTATTGAGGGCCTGGCTGGAAGAGCAGTGCAAAGGGGGATTTTTCAGATTCACTTGCTGCAGCATGGGCAGTGTGTCAGTACGCCACAGTTACTACCACCTGTAGAGGACCAAACTCCTCCTCGCCTTCACGGCGGAGTCTGATCTAGGGAGAGATTTGGGTGAAGCGCTGAACAACAGCTTTCTTACTGACGCTGCATGATTCAAAGGGAGTCTGGGCTCAGTCCTGGACCTAGTCCCACATAACTTCTCAGCATCTGCCTGCGAGGACCTGCCAATTCATTGCAATGTAAAAGAGCTGCTCAGCTGGTCCCTGACCTCATCAGCCGTCTTGCAGCTCCCCATGATGGGATGCCTGGACTTTATGGATGCTTGGACCTCACTGCTTATGGATGCTTGGACCAGCAGCCCATCTGCTGGTTTCAGAAATGCCTGGGCCTTTTAGCTGAGGTCTCCTAGCTACATCAGGTCTGGTTTTGCTCATACAGGGAGCATTAAACCCTTGTTTTTTTTCATCCTGACACATTAGATTTTCTGAAATAACAGAAGTTCCCCAGAAAGACATATAACCTTTCTCTGGCAGTTCTAAAAAAATATTAAATCTAAGAACTGCTGAATAAGGTTCTAGCTTGTCTCCAATTCAGTTAGGCACCATTCTTCAGTTTTTCTTCTCAACAGCTTCCTGATGAAATACATCTCCTGTCCATGGTCTACCTATGGAGACCTGGCTGTGCCCAGTGTATCTGTGAGAAGCTGGGAGTTCCTCACTCCCCTTTTATACCATTTCAGCATTAGCATCAAAGTAAAACTAAAAAACCACAGGATAAAAGAGAAAGGCTGCTGAATATGAGGGGATCAGCTGCTTTAGTGATGAAGGCCCTGGGTCCATGGATGGATTCAATTTGATTCCAACTCAGTTTAGGTAAAGTACTGCAACACATTTCTGGTTTGAATCATTGGATTAATTAAGCTGAACTGGAGATCTCTGGTCCATCCTTTCATAGAATCCCAGACTGGTCTGGGTTGGAAGGAACCTCAAGGATCACAAAGCTCCAACCCCCCTGCCACAGGCAGGGACACCAACCTCCAGGCCTGGAGCTACACAAGGTTGCCCAGGGCCCCAGCCAACCTGGCCTTCAACACTCCCAGGGATGGGGCACCCACCCCCTCTCTGTGCAGCCTGTTCCAGCCCCTCACCACTCTCTCTGCAAAGAACTTCCCCCTAAGATCTAATTTAAATCCTTTGGCTCTGAGTAGGCCAAACTGCAAGGTTAGATGCAACTTTTCTGTTTTAACAAGTCTCCCTTTGTTTCTCTTTTCAGGAACAAGGATAAAGGCAGGTTTTTTTCAAGGATTTTTCCCATAGCACTTGCACAATGGGTGCAACTTCAGGGAATGGAAGAATTACATCAAATGACAATTAGATATTCCCCCTTCTGAATCCAACCTGTCATATTTTCCAGGTACTAAAAAAGCTACACCTCCAGATATTATTTGGCAGCTGGGTGCAATAGAATCTTTTTCATTAACACAAGGAGAGGTAGAAAGCCACCCCACAGGCTGTCACCTGAAAACCATGATGAAACCTCAAGCTGTACTGTCAGATCACAGAGTCACAAGGTTGAAAAAGACTTTTAAGATCATCAAGTCCAACCATTCCCATCCTAAGCTAAACCATATTCCTAAGTAGCCCAGCTACCCTTTTCTTAAACACACCCAGGGAAGGTGACTCAACCACCAGATGGTGGTTAATACAGCCTGGTGACCTCTGCCAGCAGTTCTTACCTGTAATTACCTCTTCTTTCTCCACTGCTTGCTTGTATGTCCTGAACCCCCAATGAGCAAAGGGTGTCAGTTACTGCAGGTAGCCCCTGACCTAAAGCTCCATTCCTCTGCTAGGAACAGGTTTGCCTCAGCATATGTGGAGTGATTAATTTAAATCACATGCAGGTGTAAAGAGTGTTTATCTGATAGCAAAAGTATCATCATGCTTTGGTGGGGCACCCTCTGCCACAGCTGGGGCATGGAGCTCTGCTAGACACATCAGAGGAACTGCTGTCATTTGGGGTTCCTCAGAGGCTCCCAGTTCATCCAGTTTTCCCTCCAAATGTATCTTCAATCTCATCTATGCTGGGAATCATGCAGGATTTCTAAAGCTTTGTCGTATCCCACCATCATTCCAAATTAAACCTCTTTTTTTGTTTGTTTTTTTCCTTTTTGGTCTGCTCTGGAGAGCTGCAGTTATGTTTATGCTGGCAAAATCTGATCAAAAACAAGGTTCTTTTTTTTGCAAGCAAAAAATAGAATAAGAGCCTTGAGTTTTAGTCAGAATACTTACTCAAGTAAACATTACATTTCCAGCTGACTCTGGAAATTGCCTTTAAGGGGGTTGCCTGATTACCTGAAGCTAAAGGGAAGCCTGCACCAGTCCACATTAATGCCCTTTCTTTTTTTTTTTTTGCTTTTATCACTCCCTAGAAAATCAGTAATAAAGTCAAATTCAGGGTTAAGAGGATTTTTATGATTTTTGTGATTGTATCTTTCTTTTGATCCAGGAGATTGAGTTAACTGGGACCTGCACTGAGCCCTTCACCCCTTAGCACAGAAATACCTGGTGATTCCACACAGACCTAATTTTCCTGTGGAAGACAAACCCTGTCTGTTAGCTGTCTCCTGTTCCTGGCCTAAGAAGAAACCTCTGAAAAAATAAACGATTGAATTACCACTTAAGGTAGCAGCCAGGAATGAGAGGCAGAACCTGTGAGCTGCTTACTCAGCAGCACAGACAGCTAAGAGCTGGCAGCCTGTGCTTCTCTGGTCATCACAACCTTACTGGTAGCACAGGGAGAAATGAGAACTTACAGAGGTGATTCCTCCTCCCACGTGGTCTGAGTACAGATCAGACACTCTTTGGAAATCCCAGGCTGGTGGGGGCTAACTTGTTCAGAATATGGGCCCCTGTGCTATGAAATGAGAGTACTATAGATAAAGAATGATTTAAAGTGGGGGGTTTTGCCTCATTTCCCCTCTGCAGGCGTTTCTAGCTCCAGGCATAGCCTGAAAGTAAAGGCAGATGATTCCTACTTACCTGTTTCTTTACTCCCCTGTTTTAAAAAAGCAGTAGATGGTGATTCTCCTGCTTGCACATCCCTCACTGCAGCGATAACTGCAACAGAGCATTGCCCATTTTCTATCAGAAATTAATTCTGATGTATGAATGTGCCAATGTTTATAATTAGCACAGTAATGTATAGGCCCTGCTCTTCATGGCTAATATTTCATCTCTGTTATTATTCATTCGTTGGTGACAGTGACTGTTTTCCACCTCATAAAGTGACAAGACTCACATATCAACCCTGTTTAATGTATTAAAGGTGTTTCACATTAAAAAGAAACACAAATACCAGGTGGATGGTAAACAAGGTAGAAGAGAGCATGGTTTGAGGGGGGCAGATGTGGACAAAAAAATCTTTCCCACATCAGGTTTTCAGTCTGGATTGCCCCTGAACAAACCCAGTGAGGCCCATGGGGAGTTGATAAATACACCTGTCAGGCCCAGGTACCAGGAGCATCCTTCTCCTTTCAACATCAGCATTTTGGAACAGCACAGCTGTCCTTTTTGCATCAAAATGAATGGTTGGATTTTCAAGAGGCTCAATGAAGATACGATTGCTGCTGTGCAGAGACAGCTGGCAAAACTTCACACAAGCAAACTCTGTCCAAATATGCAGTCCCATCAGAAGAGAAGATTATGAAGAGTTGTGTTGATGTCATCAGTATTGTATCTTAGAAGAAAACTCTGAAAATATTGGCACCTTTTAAGGCTGCTTTTATTTTAATAGAACATTTTCAGATGTACAGAGAAGACACTGTCATCTCTCTTTCTGCTATTTCTGCAGGAAGCAGGAAGGGACTTTTGATTATGTCACAGCACTGGGCCACACTGTGCTAATGGCACCCATGTGAATCTGGAGTCCTACCATCACTGGTTGTGGAATGACCCTAGGACTGTGCTGCCCTGTGTCACTAGATTGAAAGTGAAGTAATTGGGACTGAGTTGACAAAGACTTGGAACAAGGCCGTCATTAGTGTTCATTAGTAGATTTTTGTTTTTCTCTTAAATCTACCTCTAAAGTAAACAGCAGTTCCCCAAGCCCAATTTAAAATCTATTTTTACTTCCATCCCTGAGAGTCTGGAAAAGGGTTTTGAAGAAAGCTGTTTTCAAAGTCTCTGGTGACTCAACTAATTAAAAAAAAATAGAGAGAGATACTCTTTTGTAGTTTTTTTTCTCATTATGCAATGAAAAAAATATTTTAAAGAGTTTGTTTGTTTGTTTTGTGCTCTACTAATTTATGAGATTCCAGGAAAGCTGCTAAAGGAAATAATTGTCAAGAATAGTTTCCTCCTTTATAAGAAGGTTCTCACTAGCTCTGAAACACCACACATGAAACTGTGATGATTTTTGTTATCCATATAGTCAACCTTCATGTGTAGCAGCTGGCTCATTCCCACTCTCCTGTTTATAAAGAACTAGCCAGTATGGTGCTCTCTCTTGGATATTTTCATTTCATTATTTATATATTTTGTCTAGAATATATGCAATTTCAGATTGTGAGTGCATCTGGTTTTCCTTTTTTACCATGTAAGTGTGTATTTAGTGCTGGCACTTTACAGTTTTCCAATGGCTCCTCTCAGAGCAATTTACAGCCACTAATGACTCTGCTCTAACAACACTCCCGAGGGCAAGCCCTGCAATAACACTGCCCACAGTTTAAACAGATTGCAGGTCTGTAGTACCAGTGTGGTGCCTAGGGTGGGAACTGTCGTGGTTTCACCCCGGCTGTGGGCCGAGATCCACACAGCTGCCTGCTCCTTAAAGTAAAAGAGCAGGGGAAGAGGGAAAAAGGGGGAAACAAGGGAAGGGAAAAGGAAGGGGCAAAGAACTCCAACACCAAGAAACTAAGAGGCCCGTGGGTTGGGATAAGGATATTTTACTAAGAGAACAGAAAGAGAAAATATACCAATGCTAACAGGACTTTAGAGCAAAAGAAGATGAAACTCTTGATCCCCAATGCAGTTTCTCCCCGACCCACACAACTCAGGCCATACCACCCAGAGCTGTCCCGGAACCCGACCGTCCCCCCAAGCAGCACGCGTCCCGCCACCGCCCCTCTTCTTCCTCCCCTCAGCCCCCCGTTCTCCTGGGCAGGACGTCATTGGCATGGAATACTCTCTTTGGCCCATCTGGGTCACCTGTCCTGGCTTCGCCCCTCCTTTCTCCTGAATAGAGAAATAGGAAGAAGCTGAGAAAGTCCTTGACTGTCTGACTGCAACTAAGAACATCAGGGTGTTCTCAGCACTGCTTTCATTGTAACTCCCAAACACAGCATTCCATCAGCTGCTACAAATGAAGTTAACTCTATCCTGACTGAAACCAGGACAGAACCCACACCATTTAACCAGTACTCACCATCCGAGTCAGGAGCTCAGTGCTTTTTAGTCCTCGTAGAGTCCAAGTTGTATTATTGGAGAATAACATGACTTGATGAAATGTCTCTCTCCATTGACTGTAAACAAAGCAAGAATCAATAAGGACTGTCACCTAGGCATCTGCTTTTATAGGGACCACTCCCAGCTCTCACCCTCTCTACACCTTTGGAAAGATGTTTTCATGAGGGACACTCAGGAAAGCGAAGGCAATTTAATGAAGAGCATGAAGGCAGCACCTCCCCTACTGAGAGAGGCTGAGGGAGCTGGGCTGGTTCAGTCTGGAGAAGAGAAGAGAAGGTTGTGGGGGGACCTCATTGCAGCCTTCCAGTCCCTGAAGGGAGCAGAGGAACAGGAGGGGAATCAGCTTGTTAAAGGGCAGAGACTGGCAGGACAAGGGGGATGGAGTGAAGCTGAAGGAAGGTTTAGATGAGATCTTAGGGGGAAGTTCTTTGCAGAGAGAGTGGTGAGGGGCTGGAACAGGCTGCACAGAGAGGGGGTGGGTGCCCCATCCCTGGGGGTGTTCAAGGCCAGGTTGGCTGGGGCCCTGGGCAACCTTGTGTAGCTCCAGGCCTGGAGGTTGGTGTCTCTGCCTGTGGCAGGGGGTTGGAGCTCTGTGACCCTTGGGGTCCCTTCCAACCCAGACCATTCTGTGATTCTATGAACTAGACCAGGTTGCTCAGAGCCCCATCAAGCCTGACCTTGAATGTCTCCAGGGATGGGGCCTCCACCACCTTTCTGGGCACCCTGTTCCAGTGATCTACCACCCTTGTATTGAAGATTTTTTTCCTAATATCCAACCTAAATCTTCCCTTTTCTAGTTTAAACCCATCACCCCTCATCCTATTGCTACATGCAATTCTAATTGGTAATTGATGCCTGTCTAATTACTTGGGTAGGTTATTCCTTCTAGCATGTTTGCATGTGGAGCACCTTCCCTTCCTATTGCCCTGTCTCTCTCCTTCATTGGCTCCGCTTGAGCCTGCACTGTGAACATTCTTTCTGCAGTCACAGGAGGGAAAATAAATAAGAAACAATTTCAGGCCTTAATATAACCTGCCTCTTCAGTGCTTCAGATCAGAAGTAAGCCTAGTTCATCTAGTCACTGTATTAACAGCATTATCTGGGGAGGATCACAATTTCTTTTACATTTGCTGTGGAAAAAATTGACAAAATATTCCCTTGTTCATGGGTTTCTTCAGTTATTTGGAGAGATTCAAAGCAATCACATAAAGTACATGCTTGCTTTTTATCTCTCCCTTTTCCCAGCCTTCTCCTTGATTCATCTTGTTATAAACTTCAGCAATTTAACACAACGTGTTGCCTCCTGCTGAGCAAAGTGACAAGAGACAAGGTTAAGCTGCCCTTTGCTCCTCCTGATATACAACTATTTCATGTGTCTAAAGCTCTGGCTATGGCAGGACTGGGAAAATATCAAAAGATATTAAAGTTAAGAAAACAAGTCACCAAGAGATTGTAACCTTCATCAAGTGGGAAAGCAAAAAAAAAAGATTCTTATTCTTGGCTTTCCTGGTTGCTGTGCACTTGTCTGAACCCACAAGGCTGTTTTAATGTTCTATTTTATTTCACCCACTCTTGTTTGAAGTGTTAGAGTTCCAGAATTGAAAGCAATTTTTGTGAATTGATAGTTCAGGGATGCTGGAAGCTATGTGTGTGTACATGCACAGGCCAGCCAAGAGAACTCGTAGTTGTCCCAGCAGAGGAACAATAAATATGACCATAAATGCCAATAAAAACAAAATGCTGAGGGTTTTTTTTTTCTTCTGAAGATTGATTACAGAGCACAACTCTGTGAAGATAGTGCTTATTGGTCCCGCTGGGATATTTCATGCAATTGTATGAGCACATCAGTGCAACACTTTGATTTTTACTTTTGGTGCATTCAAAAGATCAGAGCAATAGGTAAATAAATAAATGCATTTTGATAGCTTTTTGTTTGTGCACAGTAAATGCAGACCTGGGAAGAAAATCTATATATTTTTTTTTCTTTTATTGCTGCCATTTCAAATATCTAGTAGATTTGAATGGGGAAATATATCTAGAGTGTGATGTGCTTTTCTCTGTCAAAGGTTTTAAAGGTAAATAAACAAGTTTTATTGGTTGCTCTTACATTTAGATGTAGTATTTAATAGATATATTAAACAGTGATACAGCTGCCAGATATTCCAAGGAAATACTGTGCATATCACAGCTAAGACTTACAATGTCATAACAAATCTGTATTTTACTAATGGGAACAAGTCTTTCTCACACGAACTGCTCAGAGCTTTTAAAGCTTGTTTTCTACCAGTCCTTTCTCCCATGCTCTCCCAAATCACAGAATCACAGTATCACAGAATCACAGAATCGTAGGGGTTGGAAGGGACCTTCAGAGCCCATCAGGTCCAACCCCCTGCCAAAGCAGCTCCCCAGCTCATATTGCACAGGTCGGTGTCCAGACGGGGCTGGAATCTCTCCAGAGAAGGAGACTCCACACCCCCTGGGCAGCCTGTCCCAGGGCTCCCTCACCCTCACTGGGGAAAAGTTCTTCCTATGCTCCAACTTGCAGCCATTGCCCCTTGTCCTGTCCCCACAGACACTGCAAAGGGGCTGCCCATTTCCCCCTGCAGCCCAGACTTGAGATATTTACCAACATGAATAAGGTCCCCCCTTAGTCTTCTTTTCTCCAGGCTGAACAGCCCCAGCTCCCTCAGCCTTTCCTCACAGGGGAGATGCTCCAGGCCCTTCAGCATCTCCATATCCCTCCTCTGGACTCTCTCCAGGAGATCCCTGTCTGTTTTATCCCAGCACTGGACACAACACTCCAGGTGGGGCCTGACCAGGGCAGAGCAGAGGGGGAGGATCCCCTCCTGTGACCTGCTGCCCACACTCCTCCTGATGCCCCCAGGATGCCATTGTCTGTCTCAGCCCCCAGGACACACTGCTGGCTCATGGGCACCCTGTCATCAACCAGGACCCCCAGGTCCTTCTCCACAGAGCTCCTCTCCAGCAGCTCACCCCCAGCCTGTACTGATTCCAGCAGTTATTCCTTCCCAGGTGCCAGACTCTCCACTTGCTTTTGTTGAACTTTATTTGGTTTCTCCCTGCCCAGCTCTCCAGCCTATCAAGGTTATACCCTGTTTTGCAGTTATACCCAACTGCTGCTGCAAACAAGACTGCACAATACAAATGCCCTTCACTTCCTAATGGTTGTGTTGACACATCAAAGCAGGAAATCAGAGGAAAACGTGGGGTGGAGTAAAGCCTTGGCTGAAAAGATAGAAATAGAAGGACTCTTTAATGGACCATGGTAGCACTTCAAGCAAAAAAAAAAAAAAGACAAGTGTCATATCAAAATCAAGACTTAAGGACCTGAAGTGGGAGCCATGTAGATGAAGTGTCGATGCTGAAATGCAGAATTAAAAGGAGACAGCACCTCCACCTTCATCACATCTCTGTGGCAGCCAGGCTGTTTTCTTCAGAGTAAGAGACAGTGAGTTCTAATCTTTTCAGGAGGCAGAAAGAATCAGACCTGAGTCTCCTACATCTTTGGGCTATTATTGCTATTTATAGCCTTTAGTATAAAAGGCTCTGTGCATTGGAGGTGGATTTGAAATAATCTCTTTCAAAAGAAGAATGAATCTCAGGTTTTCTCTTTCTTCCTCTCTTTAGGCAACAGCAGGGGCACCTGCCCTGTGGGGAAAGTTTCAGGTCATGAGTCCAGAGTGCTTCAAGTGTTGGAGCTGGCCTTCTTATGCCTATCTAAATGAATCCCAGAGGATGTACCTACAGCAGAGATCTGACCTCTGTTGCTTAGTGTCAGACCTCTTTTCCTTCTCCCCACACAACTGCAGTGGTTGCTGTGGCCTGATCATGCTGATGGAGCAGGAAAGGTCCTGTGCACCTCCTAACTCCATGGTGTCCTTGCGTGGAAACCAAGTCATGTGCTGTGCAGGGTGCCTGCTTTTGCAGTGGCTCTTCTGCAGAGAAAAGCCAGCAGTGCTGCATGAAGGTCATCCATTGATTAGACTCATTACCAATGGTATTTGAATATAAGTCCTACCCACTCAAACCAAATTCACTCACCCATTGCTCAGGTTACAAGTCACAGAATCACAGAACCACCTGGGTTGGAAGAGACCCTTTAGATCACTGAGTCCAACCATAGCCTAACCCTGACTAGCTCACCTCTAGATCATGTCCTTAAGGACTTCATCTGCATGCCTTTTAAATACCTCCAGGGATGGTGAGTCAACCACCTCCCTGGGCAGCATGTTTGTAAGTGAATGGTATTCTAGCTGAGGAATTACTTTAGTCACTGTTAGAACTGTTTCCTCAGGTAGGAAAGAGAGCAGTCCTACAGTCAGAAGGATGCTTGTGTGATACTGGGGGAGATTTCAGTTCAGCAAGATATTTCAGTCATTGCTCTTTTGGTTTGGGAGATACTCCTGAACATTCAGCATGTTTGTAAGCAAATGTTGCTATAGATGAGAAATTAATTTAATCACTGTTAGGACTGTTTCCTAAGGTAGGAAATAGAGGAGCCCCACAGTAAGAGGGGTGATAGTGTGGTAAGTGGAGGTTTCACTGCAGGAATATATTTCAGTCCTAGAACTTTTTGTTTGGGAGCTACTGCTGGACATTCAGCAGGTGTGTAAGTGAAAGCTGTTCCTGACAAGAAATGACACAGGGCACTGTTAGGACTGTTTCCTCAGGTAGGAAAGAGAGGAGCCCCACAGTCAGAAGGGTGCTTGTGTGATACAGAGGAAGGTTTCACAACAAGAATATAGTTCAGTAATAGAACTTTTGGTTTCTTAGCTTTGGTGGGATATTCAGCAGTTTGGGAAGTGAATGTTGTTCTTGCTGAGATATTATTTCAGGGACTGTTAGGACTGTTTCCTTATCCAGGAAAGAGAGGAGCCCCACAGTCTAAAGGGTCCTTACTTGATACTGGGGGAGATTTCAGTTCAGCAAAGTATTTCAGTCATTGCTCTTTTGGTTTGGGAACTAGTGCTGCACAGTTCACCTCCTTTAATTGAATGCTGATAGAGCCGAGAAAACTCCATAGCGACTGTTCACTGGAGCAGGAAAGCCTGGAGCCCTGGGGTCAGAGGGGCTGCCCTTGGGCTCCATGGGGCGGTTTCAGGCCATGTATGTCTTTCAGTCCAGGCTGCTTTGTTTTGGGAGCTATTGCTGGACGTTTAGCATGTTTTTATTTGGTAGCGGGTGCAGCTGAGAAAATTACCTAGGGAACTATCAGGGCCATGGCCTGGACAAGGAATGGTCCTAACTAAACTTCCGGCTCACTAGTTCCGGGGGACCGCTTTTGGAAACGGACCGGGGCGAATCAACGTCCCGCTGCCCGCGGCGGCTGTTTCCGGCCGGGCTGCGCAGGGCAGGGCGCGCGCGCGGGTGCCGGTCGCAGCGCGGGGTCTCCGCGTCCCACGGGCGGGTCCAGGGCGGAACCGTCCGGGACCCGAGTGTCCCCGGGTGACAGTGTCTGGGGGACAGGCACCGGCACGGGCGGGTCGGTAGCAAAGCGCCCGTAAGGAAAAGCCGGCGATCGCGGCTTCAGGGAGAGGGACAGTGCAGAGAGCTCCTCACCTGGGGCTCGGGGCTTTCCTTCTGCAGGGAACTGACCCAGCATTTCCCGAGGAAGCTCTCGGCTGCACCTGCGCTCAGTTCAAACATGCTAAACATCCAGCAGTAGCTCCCAAACCAAAGCAGCCAGGACTGAAAGACAGACCTGGCTTGGAACCTCACCATAGAGCCCACAAGCAGCCGCTCTGACCCTGGGGCTCAGGGCTTTGTTCTTCAGAGAAACCCTCCTGATACTCCTTCCCTAGGGATTTTGCTCAGCTGGAGCGGCCTTCCATTGCAAACATGCTAAACGTCCAGCAATAGCTCCCAAACCAAAGCAGCCAACACCAAAAGACATCCATGGCCTGAAACCGCCCCATGGCACCTACAAGCAGCCCCTCTGACCCTGGGGCTCAGGGCTTTCCTCTGCCGGGGAACCCTCCTAATACTACTTCCCTAGAGATTTTTCCCGGCCGGAGCGATCTTCCATTCCAAACATGCTAAACGTCCAGCAATAGCTCCCAAACCGAAGACGCCAGGACTGAAAGACATACCTGGCCTGAAACCTCCCCATGGAGCTCGCAAGCAGCCACGCTGGCTTTGGAGCTCAGGGCTTTCCTTGTCCAAGAAACAGTCCAAACATTCCCCTGAGACATTTCACGGCTCTACCAGCATCCACATTTAATAAAGCTAAACCTCAAAGTGTAGCTCCCAAATTAAATGAGCGGGGAATGAACGATGCTCCTGGCCTGACATCTCCCCATGTAGCTCACCAGCAGCCCTGCTGACCTTAAGGCTCTTGGCTTTAATAGGTGAGTGAACAGTCTTTAGATTGTCCTCTCAAAACGAGGAGCAGGGAATGGGATCAAGAGAGATGGACAAAGAAACCCTTTAGCAACAAGGTGCTATGCTCTGTAACGACAGGGACACAGAGGCAGACAGAGAGAGACTGAGAAGGTAAAAATACCAACAGGCCATGGGACTTCCTCAGGGTAGAGGAAAAAAACAGCAGCTGGAGGCCAGAGAAAGAGAGATGGAGATGGGAAAAAAGCCTTTTCTGAGGCTCAAAATGACAGCTGATGGCAAAAGGTTCTCTCGGAGTGTCACTTTCACAGACAGGCTGGAAACTCAATGCTCTGGAACCCAAGCCAGAGTCAGGCGTGTCCAGGGGATGCTCTGCAGTAAGGGAAAGGCCAGGACAGAAATGACATGGAACTATAGTCACTCATTGTGTTCGGGAGAGTGACCAGTAATGACCAGACCAGAAACAAAGTGACACGGAATAAAAGTGTCGGGATCACTGTTTCCTGGGGTCCCTTTTTGGTGACTAACAGGACCCAACCAAAGGGTTCTGGGACCAAAAATGCAGAGTCGATGACCCGGAACTAAAGTTCCGGCTCACTAGTTCCGGGGGACCGCTTTTGGAAACGGACCGGGGCGAATCAACGTCCCGCTGCCCGCGGCGGCTGTTTCCGGCCGGGCTGCGCAGGGCAGGGCGCGCGCGGGGGTGCCGGTCGCAGCGCGGGGTCTCCGCGTCCCACGGGCGGGTCCAGGGCGGAACCGTCCGGGACCCGAGTGTCCCCGGGTGACAGTGTCTGGGGGACAGGCACCGGCACGGGCGGGTCGGTAGCAAAGCGCCCGTAAGGAAAAGCCGGCGATCGCGGCTTCAGGGAGAGGGACAGTGCAGAGAGCTCCTCACCTGGGGCTCGGGGCTTTCCTTCTGCAGGGAACTGACCCAGCATTTCCCGAGGAAGCTCTCGGCTGCACCTGCGCTCAGCTCAAACATGCTAAACATCCAGCAGTAGCTCCCAAACCAAAGCAGCCAGGACTGAAAGACAGACCTGGCTTGGAACCTCACCATAGAGCCCACAAGCAGCCCCTCTGACCCTGGGGTTCAGGGCTTTGTTCTTCAGAGAAACCCTCCTGATATTCCTTCCCTAGGGATTTTTCTCAGCTGGAGCGGCCTTCCATTCCAAACATGCTAAACGTCCAGCAATAGCTCCCAAACCAAAGCAGCCAACACCAAAAGACATCCATGGCCTGAAACCACCCCATGGCACCTACAAGCAGCCCCTCTGACCCTGGGGCTCAGGGCTTTTTTTCCAAGGGAAAAGCCATACCAGTGCCCTATGTCACTTCTAAATTCTACCAGTATTCACATTCATAAACGCTAAACATCCAGCAGTAGCTCCCAAACCAAAGGAGCCAGGACTGAAAGACATACCTGTCCTGAAACCTCCCCATGGAGCCCACAAGTAGCCCCTCTGACCCCGGGTCTCATGGCTTTCCTTGTACAGCGGACAGTAGCACAGTCTGTATGCTCCAAGTTTGACTCTTCCAAACCTCTATGTGAATTTTTTCAGTCCAAGGTACAGTCATACTAGTTGCTATCAACAGGGACAGAAACCGCAGCGCTCCTATAGATAGGCAACATTAAACCTGGATTCTAGCCCACTCTTAATCTCACAGACGGCTCGTGTCAGGCCAGCTTTCCTCCTGTATTGCAAAAAGCACATTTTCATGCAGCTGTTGTCTTCTGCTCATTTCTTGTTGATGCCAAGATGTAATCACAGTATCACAGAATCATAGGGGTTGGAAGGGACCTCCAGAGATCATCGGGTCCAACCCCCTGCCAAAGCAGCTCCCCAGCTCATATTGCACAGGTCAGTGTCCAGACAGGGCTGGAATCTCTCCAGAGATGGAGACTCCACACCCCCTGGGCAGCCTGGCCCAGGGCTCCCTCACCCTCACTGGGGAAAAGTTCTTCCCCATGTTGGTGTGGAACTTCCTATGCTCCAACTTGCAGCCATTGCCCCTTGTCCTGTCCCCACAGACACTGAAAAGGGGCTGCCCATTTCCCCCTGCATTTCCTGCTTAAGATAATTATAAACGTTAATTAGGTCCCCCCTTAGTCTTCTCAAGACTGAACAGCCCCAGCTCACCCAGCCTTTCCTCATAGGGGAGATGCTCCAGCATTATATTTCTGGCCCCTGGAACAAAGCAGCTATAGCCAAAGCAGAGTACCAAAAGTACTAAAAGATATTAGAGGCCATAGAATGCAATAAAAGAATGATGTGAGTCAGCTTTAACTCCCTATGTATTAATGGGCCAAATGTCACTTAAGGCTGCAATTTAGAGAAGTGATCTCTTGACATGAACACTAGTTTCTAAAGAATAACTCCTTTGTACATAAGTAGAGGGAATCATCCTAGTTTTTACCTTTACTGCAGATTTCTATCCAGGGAAAATTTTACTGGGGTAGAGATTCTCATAGATGTTTTGGTGATTTGGATATAGTTTTTGGTTGTTTCCTCAGGAAGACTCTTTTTTCTGAACTGTGGAGATGCTTATCACAGCTCAAAGTCTTTGGCCTTGCTAGATGTAAAATAATTCTTTCCAGAGTGCTCAATCCTCAATGACTTGTTGCCACATACAGACCAAACTGGCTTTTAGTTTGAGAGATCTTCCAAATCCAAGGTTCAAAAGACCTCCATAATCTCAGAATAAAATATGCCTAGGCCAGCAGGCAGGCTGAAAGCACTGTGTTTGGGGAATGTACTTATGTGCCCCCTAAATGAAGTGCCTGAAACAAAGAGAAATAGTCACAGTTCCTGTGAGCTTTGTAACAGTCACAGCTAAGTTCACTTACTCTTCTAATTGACTGTAATAGGACACCAATCCTAAAAATCAAAGAGTTTTCTCTTCTTCCATGAGAATTTTGAGGCTGAAAATAGTTGAGTTCATCTGAAACTGATCTGAACACTCCAACACCACATGTCTTCCTTACTTTTACCATCTTCTTACTCACATAACCAATCTGTGAAACCTCCATGGGCTTCAGGGTGGATGAACTTGGTGTCTCACAGAACATTGGTTCAGGGCACATGCAGTATCAGAGTCCCACCAAGCCTAAAGGTTTGCTGTGGGATGGAGTTCACAGAGGATGAGTAAGGCATTAAAACACCCTTGCATCAAAGCCTCAATGAGAACTTTTAAGTTCTTGAGACCATGTCCATGCAGGAAATTTTTGGAGAAGTGGTAGAAAGACAAAGTCCAGTGAACACAAGGCGATGAAAAATATATCAAACATCCAGGAGAGTTGAACAGATGAGAGAAAACTAAAAATGAGGAGGAAAGGGAGGATCTGAAGAAAATTCTTTCTGATATAGCACTCAATAATAAATAAAATATGTGCTACCACAATATGCTATAGCAACCTGGCTTTGGGCTGTTCCTTCTAGATCTGATATAAACAAAGTTCCCAGTGCTTATTAAATTCATCATAGCCATGCCTCTGCTGCCTGCAGCGACTTGGTCTCCTCAAATACTTGTATTACAAAACTGCTGCAGGGATTTCATTTCTAGTTGTTACCAAGATCTGCTTTCATCAGGATTTCAGACTGAATCTAATCATCAAGCTAATGAAATGCTATCTTGACTGCACACCATATGCTTTGCTCATAGCCACTACTTATTTTCTCCCCAAAGGAGTCCATGGGAATAGTTTTCCAAATTCAGGGAAGAAAGATCATGATTACCAGGGTCAGGAGTTGGATCACCAGAAGTCTATCTCCACTCTCTAGTACAGTGTCAATCACAGCTGAAGCCCACGCTAAGAAATCACTCAGGGATGCTCCCTGCAAGTTGGATACCTGTGTGTAGCTCCAGCCTTGCTCCCTGTGGGAGTTACTCACAGAATCACAGGGGTTGGAAGGGCCCTCCAGAGCTCATCGGGTCCAACCCCCTGCCAAAGCAGGGTCCCTAGGACAGGTCACACAGGTCGGTGTCCAGATAGGGCTAGAATATCTCCAGAGAAGGAGACTCCACACCCCCCTGGGCAGCCTGTCCTTTCCTTTTTCTGGCATCCCTGGGCCCTGGAATAGCCCATCTGATTAATGTCCAGGTCTTGATCCCAGCATAACAATACTGTTCTCTTCAAGACTACTTTGTCTTGGATCACCTACTAGTCACCTCCTACCAGTGTGGGCAGAAGAGCTCAGTGCTGTGATGTTCTGGGGAAAGCATCTGATGAATTCACTCTTCTCCAGCTCAGAAATGGGTCCTTCTGGATGACAGATCCAGCCTTTGAGTGACATAGGCTGGACTGAATATTGGCAGGGCTAGGAGACTAAACACCAAACAAATGGAAAGGACCTGCAGGCATCAGCAGTGGAGATAAGTGACATTTGCTTATGGCTGTGACAGCACCCAGGGGAGAGTGACTGCACAGCTGGGTTAGAATAAGGACAGATGCAAAAACAGATGCTGTGCCTTCTTGGTCCAGTATAAAAAGAGGCTAAAATTGACCCTAAATAAAATGGAAGGTTGGGCTCTGGATAAAAACAAGCTGTGTTTTCCACAGGGATAAAAAGCCTAACTAGGAGGATGAGTCAGTCCAGTGAATGAGTCACAGAAAGGGAATACAGATTATATCAATGCCCAGGGACATATGGCACCATTAGGCTTAGACTAGAGCTGCAATGTCCAGACTCAGTTTGGGTTTCCTGATTTTTGGTGTTTCTAAGTCTTCAGGCTGGTGTAGCCAGTAGGAAATACCAGGCAGAGAGTTTGAAGGACATGGTAACAGATGGAAGCCAACCCATAGGGTGGCCACTGTCTGTCAGCATTTCACAGCAAATGGACTGAGTTAACTCTTTAATAGTTCTGTTTTCCTAAGAATTGCATTTTCAAGCAAACCAGATGTTTTCTATGAAACATTTTTAATACTAGGAAAAAACCATATTTTTCTTTTTCTTTTTTAGTAGAAAAACTGGTTTAAAACAGTAAAATCCATTTCCCCCCTCCAAAGAACCAAAACTTTTCCTGTCACAAACATACTGTTTCCAGTTTCCCAAAACAGAGACAGGGCTGGGGTTGTGGAACAGAGAAAACCAATGAACAAACCAACAAGCAAACCACTCTTAGCTATACCACACCTATAGACTCTAGCTTCTGCCTCTCATTTTGGGGCTTAATTTTCCTCTCACATGCAGATGTAAATCAGAGGCAATTCCAATGAAACTGGTAGAGTTGCTCTGATGGGAAAATGATGTAAGACTGTAGTAGAATCAGGTCTTTTCTAATTCAAAAAAATCATCTAGTTAGGATGCTTTTTTTTGCAAAATGTAGCCACTTTTCTCCTTCTAGTTCCTTACAATAACCCAGTCTCTGGTCAGCCTCAGCTTGGAGAATCAGCAGAAGCTGAACTGGGACCTCCAAAGATAAAAATCATAAGGAAACATCAACAAAATATAATTTAATCTACGGGGAAAAAAAAGCACAGGAACACTCAGAAACTAAAATAGGCAAAATCCCATGTTCTCCTGGTGCAGACACACATGGAGGCAGTGATGGGGGTCAACAGGCTTTAGGGACATTCTGTCCTGAGTGAAACAAATAATAATCAAAACTGCTCTTTGCAATATGGATGCTGTGGGAGGCTCAACACAGAGCCAGGCTTTGCTGACAAGTTACCTACCAGCATGACTTTTTAATGCTAGACAGAATATCAGAGGAATCTATCTCCCTCCTTGCTTTCATGTATGCAACATTTTTACTAACTGGACATATTTTCTTTTCATTTGCAGTTGAAAGCAGAAATCAGTTTTGTACTCCAGTGGAACTCTTCAGATTCCCACCTGAATTATTCCAGAGCTGATCTCCTAACCCAGAGGGGCTTGCCTGGCAGCATTGGCCACCAAACAGCATCTCTATTCTGTCGCAGTTCGCTGTAGCTGTGCTGCTTAGGTGGCTTTTGCAAAGCAGCAGTTACAGTTTGTTGTGAGTTCCAGACAGTAAACAAGAGCCAATTCAAGGCCAAAGTCACTTTTGACCAATCCCAGAAGGATTCATAGCGCCTCTGGGAATCACATATTGGAGAAAAAACCTCCTGGCTGGGGCACTTTGCCACCGGAACGCAGAGTGGGAAGATGTGACCAGCTGCAGCGATAGCCAAGGCCAGGCCCTGAAGGAGAGGGGGGAAAGGAATGTGGAAAGAAAGTCTCCCCTGCAGCTCGTGGAGAAGACCATGGTGAAGCGGGTTGTCTCCTCGCAGCCCATGGATGAGGACGGGGAGCAGAGACATCTACGCCCTGTGAAGAGATTGATCCAGGCCTCAGCAGGTTTGCCAGGGGACTTGTGACTTTTGCAGGGAGCCAGGCCGGGGGAGCCTGGGCCCAAATGTCAGAACCCTATGGAAGGGAGTCCTGCTGAGAGGCCCTGGGTTCATCCCCCAGCATCTCCACCAAAATGGCTGCCGTCATTAACCCCTCTCTGTCCAAGGAATGGGCAGGACAGCAAAACCTCATACAAGTACCAACTTAAGCTCATGACCGTCGATATTATTGCATCATAGACTAATATCATAAAATACACTAAAACAAAATGTGGGAGCAAATACAGGAGCTGCAGCCCAGATATGGTAAGGAATCCTGCCAGGATTGTATCCAGTGTGCTGTGGTTTCACTGCCACAGCCTTGTGAGTAAATACCACAGCATCTTAAAATACAGTGCTCCTTACAACTTTATCTTAATTGCAATCAGGTCAGAGTCAAAACTACCGTTATCCCAACCTTTCTTGCCCCACGCTGGGTGCCAAAAACTGTGGTGGTTTTGACCCAGCCGAAAAGCCGGACACCACGTGTGCTTGCTTTTGTTTGAAAGGGGGAGGGGGAAAGCTGGGGGAAAAGGTATGGAAAAGGAAAACCAAAAAAACCACCAAAAAAAAAACCCCACCAAAAAACACCAAAAAAAACCCCAACCCAAAAAGCACCAAAAAAACCCCAAAAAACCAAACCAAAACCACCAAAACCCTGCAGGTTGGGATAAGGGTGGTTTACTAGGATAACAGTAAAAGAAACAGGTATAACAATGATATGTGGTACACAATACAGTTTTTCTCACCAGAAACACACACACACACACAACTCAGACCGCACCACCCGCTCCTTCCCCTCCAAAAACAGCGCCCCTGGAGCCTCCTCCCCCTCCTTTATATACTGAGCTGATTTTGGCATGGAATGACCCCTTTGGCCAATTTTGGGTCACCTGTCCTGGCTGTGTCCCCTCCTCTCTTGTTCGTAGGAAAAAATTAACTCGCTCCTAGCTGAAACCAGGACATGTTCCCACTGGGTTCAGCGATGAAGCTCTCCCATCTGGATGACTGGGGTCAGCACACAACACCACCTTGCTGAGAGAGTCCATTCCCAGTCGGCTTCATGAGTGGTTACCAAGTCATGCTGTTATGAAGCCACTCTCATTTGGATCCTCTCATTTGCCTGCTGAAGTATAACAAATTATTTTTCTCTTCCTCTTTCTTTTTTTCCCCCCAAATTATACACAATTGCCTGAAAGCTCAACAATGGCTTTTGTGTGAATCTGCAATTGAAGTGGGATCCCTGGTACTAGTTATTATTCTGTTTCAGTAATGGTCATACCTTGAAAAGCTAAAGGAAAGCAACAGAGCATAAAAAAGCAGCTCAATGAAGCAGAAAAGGTTTGATACGATATTCAAAGCTCATGCTCTGTTCAGTGGGCAAGGTGGGAGACTGCACTATCCATATAACAATGCCAATACACCCTCCTTATGCAGATCTGGAAATCCAGCTCCTAAATATTACAGTCCTCATTCTGAGTCATGAAAACCCAGATGATGCATTAAGCACCAGTGGCTTCTTTCACCAGATATTAACCACAAGGACTACACAGGGCTGTTTGATGAAGAAAGCAGAAGTGGGTGCTGGGATTCACAGGCCCTGACTGCAAAACCAGCAGTCAACCAACGTGGGCAAGGGATACTGAGATGGGAGCTCCCACAGACTACCATTAACCCAGAGAGGCTCAACAGAGGTTCTGATGAGGACCAGAGGAAGGAGAAGTTTTGCCTAAAAGGGATTTAGAGCAATAAAAACGAGTTCCTGATTTGGTTTAGCCTGTAGAAATGACCATATCTCTCCCCACTGACTATAGATAGAGGCTTGTATTTCACCTTCAGACTGGAAACTTGTAGGGGAAAAACAAAAACATGGGAAACTATTCTTCTGGCAACATCTGTCAATAGGATTTTTCCTCCTTCTAAAAGGCAGATTACCTCTTTCTCTGCTCTCTGTCTTGACAGGCAGGTAACTGCAGGCTGCTGCTGGCAACCTCTTCTGTCCCTTGGTGGTTCCCTCTGACAAAGACCTGGCATATGGGTTGGGCTATTGGTTGTTGTAGAATCAAACTCATCGACTTGTTCAAGTCTTCACCTTCTGCATTTCTCTTCTTTGAGGACACTGAACAGTTTCTCATTCAGCAAATTAAGTATACACTGTGTGTATACTCAGAGAACTAGTGAAAGAGTCATGAACCTTTACAGTCCTTGGATGCTCTTACCCAAATCACCTTCCCCATTCCTATTCTAGACCAAATGTTCCCTTTTGATTACTCAGAGCTGGGACAACCACCAGCATAACTCCATGTAGAGACCCTGTTTCCCTTCTCACACATTGTAAGAAGGTGCTGGACAGTTTGTGTCTGGCTGTATTTTGCTGATCCTTCCCAACCTGAGGTTGAAGTCATTACTCTTTTCAGTATGCAGGAACTTTCAGCTGAGTCCCACGTATCTCAAGCACCACAGACACATGGCACAGCAGCTCCTCTTCCCCCAGGCCTGAGCAATCCTGTATTAATTATTTTTGCATTAATAGGTCAGACAGCAGAATTGTTCCACCCAATGTCTCTCACACCAAATTCATCATAATTTAGAGTACTGAATCTTCCCTTGGACAGATTTCCTGGTTAAATCTCTGATCATTTTAACTAATTGCTATCAAACAGATGAAGAAAATTTTGGGCAATTTTTAATCAAACAGCTTAATACAAACTGATATTGTCCAGAGATATTACAATGATGAGAAGATTATGAAAATGCATATGAAATTTAATGACTGGGCACTTATTCATATAATGAAATAATGAATTGCCACTGATTGGACTCAAACCCCTTTCTAAATGAACTCTCATTCCTCAGGAATACAGAATCAAACCCATTAGGATTCAAAAATTTCTAGTAGTTGCTCACTGACTATCATCTCCTGCACTGTTTCCATCCTTTCCTGACACATCTGGTACTGGTCAGCAGAGAAGATCTTGGACTGACAAGTTCATGGTCTCAGTACATGAAGTCCTGCAGTGCCATCTCTTCCTTGCAAGCAAATGTGAGTCACAGAATACTTAAAACATCACTTCAGCCACATCTTCTTACCTATTTCTTGCAGGGAAATTTAAGCTTTGCTATAAACTCCTGGTTGAGAAATTGATAAATGTATGTATTAATTCACAATTTCAGCTCTGTATTTTTTTATAGTTAATGACACAGCAACTTAATTTATCTTTTGTCAATTTGTTTTCCCTCAATAAATGATCTGCCAACAATATGTTATTTTTAATTAGCCTGCAGCAAGTGTCTCTATGAATGTAAATCAAATGCTTATTTGAGCCATTAATTGAAAAGGAGAGATCATTGGAATTCATATTGTGTTATTCTTATGGTGGTTTATTTTTTTTTTAGTTTTCTTATTCTGAAAGGATTATGACAAAACAGTGCCTGCAGCTAGTAATTGACATCACACTCTGATAATCAGAAAGAAACAGAAATGTGCAAAAAAGACAACTACAATTAATTAATTCTTTTAAAAGATAATAAATGCCAGGTACATTAATTAAACAAAAAGAGAAGGATAGCTCAAAATTTTGTTTCTTGATAATTGGAAAAAACAGAAACCCATCTCTCTCCACCCCTTCTGGCATCCTCATATATATACCTTGTTCCAAATTTATTATTTTTCTTTTTTAACATTTAGGGAACAGCCATTCTGAATGCATTTATATGGGGAAGTGCAGAAAAACAGGATGCTCCCACTGAAGAGTGTTCAAGCCAGTGGAGAAAAAACTCAGGAATTAAGTGTATATATATATATATAAAAATATATATTTAATATAAATTATATATATTCCCGAGTTTTTTCTCCACTGGCTTGAAGTATATATGTATATATATACTTAATATAATATACACACACACACACACACATATATATACACACACACACACATATATATTTTAAGTATAGGGAGATAGATAGATAGATAGATAGATAGATAGATAGATAGATCGATCGATCTCCTGCATGTATATGTGTGTGTGTATATATATATATATTACACACATATACACACATATATATGTGTGTATATATATATATATACACATATATGTATGTATATCTCATCCTGCTATATGCAGGGCTTTGCAGCTGCTGTGGCAAACTATTTCTGGATCACTGTCCCAGACTTTATCCCAGCTAAATCCAAACCTCTCGTCCTGGATTCCTGTCCTCTATGGGTATGATGACCTTTTCCTCAGTCTTTTATCACTGTGGTAAAATCCCTTCTAGTGCTTGACCACTCTAGTTAGTGGAAGAACTCTGTTCCATCTGGGTTTTTTGCACTACAATTTGTTTCAGATTGCAATAGCATCAAATCCTGAAAAAAAATATATGCAGTGTCATTTTGCTTAATTTCCTCCACTGTTAATTACAGCAAGATTTTCAGGCTTTAGATGTCACCTTAAACTAAGCTATTGCTGAACACATTTCAGTTAGAGAGGTGTTTGGGGGTTTTATTGCATTTTATACTTACACAACTCCCTCTATTTTGAGTAAAGCATCAATGGCCCATCTGGCACATAAACAATAGTTTAAAAGAAAACTATTGTCTTACAATAATGAAGCAGGGAGCATTTTTAACCTTGATGATCTGGGGTGTGTGACTACTTCTCCATGTAAAGAGAGCGTATGGGGAAACCTCTTGGTAGTTCAGATTTTCTGAGGTTATTTAGTGCAATAGTCTTCCAAAGGGACCTTATCTTCGTATTTATCTTCATTAGTGCTTCTTTGTGTCACCCTATTGCACTTCTCCACCAAACCTGTGTCCTCAATTGCTCTGTGTCTGCATGAAGAAAGTGTAAGGTACACATTATTTAGTGAAGGGTTCTAATGAAAGATTAGAGGGGTTTCTAATGAAAACTGAAAGAATCATTGTTTTTGAACCAATATATCTTGCTCTGCTGAGGGAGGGTGTATTACAGCAGCGTTTTATCAGCCATTGCTTTCTGCAGTGTCACTGTGACCTCTGCAAAATGAAAAGCTCTTCTGGTCATCAGTAATTTGATTTCAGATCTACTGCCACTGAATGGAGAGAGGTTCTTCATTTCAAAGGGCAGAAGGATTAGGGCCTGAGAAGCAAGTTATGAAAAACATTAGAAGAAACACTTAATGAAAATGTCATAGAAGTGAAAGCCCTGGAGAAGAACTGATCAGGTTCATCTGGGAAGTTTCACTTCCCAGAACAGGAGTGCTCTTTGCCCTTTGTGTGTCATGCATTCCTATGAGATCAGCATCCCCTGAGTCCTGACTGCATCATCTGTCAAGACAGCAGTTCCTATTCAGTGGCTAATGGCTCATTGTGCAACTGCTCCTCAGCCCCAGTGAGCCCATCAACGCACTTTTAGGTCTGCTGAAGTCAAGAGCTCACCAATAAGGTAAGAGGTGTTCAGAGTCTTGGTGTTTGACTCATAGCAGATGCAGATTAAATGCTCAATAAAAGCTCTCTGCTACTTTCAGAACCTAAATTCCACTGTAAAGCACCAGCAAAGTGCTGAAATAACCCGTTCCAATTCTCCCAACCCAGTTCCCTCTGTCATCAAGGCGAGGCACAGCAGGGGTGGCTGTGGAGGTGTACCTGCTCTGGCATGGGTCCTCCACCAGCCACAGCCTCTAGAGGTACCTTATCTTACTTGGGGAGCCTCATCTCCAGCTGGATCTCTAGCTATGTCCAAATACTATTTCACAGGAACTGGGATGAGTGGTTTGTCTCAAACAATCTTTCTTGCAAAATAACAGAGCCTGCAGAGGCAGGATAATGTTTTGTGGACTGAGTCTCACCTCACAAGGGGCTTGACCCTGCAAGCATCTGCAGGGCATTGGACTGGGGCCTCCACCCTCCCAAGTCTGGAAGGGCCTGTAGACTCCTGATCTCAAAGCAGTTGCCCTGACAAACTGGACATTACACCTCCTCACTTAACAAACCATCTGGACACTGTCCTTGCAAGGGCAGCCCCTCACTCGTTAGCCACCCTGATAAACAGGATGCTCTCCTTATCTGGTAAGGAACAGGTACAGGCAAGCAGGGCCCTGTGGAGGCAGAGCACCTTCTTGCTAAAATCTGCCATGAGGCCACTGAATGGTGTCATTGCTCCATCAGCCCATTTGTTTGGGGGAGGGGATGGTTCAAATGACCACTTGGGACCCCATCAACTCATTTCCAGAATGCTCTGCAAGTCCACACTGAGTCTGTACAAGATATGCTTGGCTTCCCTGAAAGGTGGAGCCAGGGAGCATAAAAGATGCCTTTTCAAGACATCTGACACACACCTGCCATCCAAAGACCACAACTTTGTGACAATCTCTGCTGGATCCCTGGATGGTGATATCTTCTTATTTTTTCTATTTTACTCTCTTCATCAATCTATCTCTCTCTCATCATCTAACCTTATTCTCAGCACCCAACAGTAGCAACATTTCCAGTTTTGCCAAGTTCTACTAATTGTCATATGTTGCTCTGAACATACAGTGCAGTGGGGTTTTGTTTGCAAGCTTTATAATCATGCTCACTTTTAGGTAAAGTTGGCCCTTGCTTGGATTTCCTGGGGTAATTGTCATTACTCCTGGTACCATGCAGAGGGTTACAGAAGCTAATCTTGGCAGTGTGGTTGTTAAAAGAGGCTAGCTAAGAGAAGGCTAACCCTCTGCTCACCCTTGGGGCAGGTAGCAAAGGTTAACTCTACATGTACCCATCTGCTGGGATGGGACAGACAGGTCTGAATCTCCCTGGTTTGCCCACCTGGTGGGATGTGACAGTGTCTCCTTGCATAGGTCCCCTGCATTTCTCCATTTTCTCCTCTCACATCTCTTAATGTGTCTCTTCACCTCTTCAGTGTCATGACCTTAGTGTTCTCTTGCCTCCTCACGTACTTTCGTGTCCCTCCCGCAGGGGCTGATGATCTTCCCTCTACATTTGAGCAGAGGCCCCATGTGCTCCTGGGCCTGGCTGAAGTTCTGCCACACACTGGGTTGCTTTCATCTGTTTCTGAGCTGACTGGAACTGCCTGTGACTGCTGGCACAGGCCCAACAGGAGGGACATGCAGGAGAAGGACGCTTCCCAGGTGCCTGGGGGAGTTTGTGTGAGTCTCTGTGCTTAGCAGGTATGATGCTACAGAAGCCCCACAGGCCATATTTAGGAACCATGGGGATTTTAGCAGCAGAAGTGTAGTGCCAGTAGCAAAGATGCTGAGATCCAAAACAGCTCCCCAGGAGCTTTGTGCCTAGAAGTTGTGCTCTCACAGTACTAAAGCTGGCAGAAGAGGGCTGGAAGACAGGTGTCCTTCTGGGTTTGGCTGCTATACTCAAACAGCCAGGAGGGACAAGATAAGCCCAAGCTTCTGCATTTCGCTGTGCTGCATAGCACATGTGAGCACTTTGGTATCTGAAGACTTCAGGTGCTTTGTGGCTTAGGCATCTGCAAGGCAATGATTTTGAGAAGCTACACTCTGTGCTATGGGTACCCAGTGTAGCTATGACAGAAGTAAACCACAAATATTGAGACTTGCTTAAACTTTCAACAATCCAAGTGACTGTTTGCCTGAATCTCACGCTGCTTCATGTGGCCTTCAAAACAGAAGAAACATCAAATATTTTTTGCAGGCTGGTCTGAAGTGATCAGGTGTAGGATTTCAATGGGACTGGAAGAGTTTGGTGCTCAGCAGCTGTATGCAAAAATTCAGATCATCTAATTTGACAAAATCCAGTGAACAAAAGGTGCTGTTAGTCCCCCATCCAAGGGGCCTCATAGAACTGCCCTTTTTTTTGAACATTGGCTCTGAGCTTTGAGACAGAAGCAACAGAAGATGGAAAAGAGGATGAATACTGTCACAGAACAAATGGGCTGTTTTCTCTGCCAGCCAGTCCCACTTCTGTGGGGAGATAGATACAGATACAGAGAAATCAGGTAATGCTGGTGGCAGTCACCAATAAAAAGCTCAGTCAAGTCTTTGGGGTTGTTGGAAGGCATCTCTTCAGGGCACTAATGGAAACATGTCTGAATAGACCTGGCATAGGCAAAAGCAACTCTGAGGTAAGCAAAGGGACAAATTCCTACTATGGGTATAAGAAAAAATTGCCCCTTTGAGACCACGGTGAAGGATAGTTCAGAAATTCTTCTTCTTTTTTTTTCCACAAGTACAATTTTTAAAAATAAATAAATCTGATTAAAGTTTAATTTTAAGAATGCCCTCTGTTTTTAAATTCTTGATTGAATTACCCTTTAAAAATTAAATTGTAATCCTATAGGAGTTATTGATTCAGAAGGAAGAAAATGCCAATAGTACCATTCTGGCCTGAAACGCTGCCCATCAAATTGACATAATACTTTCAATTTACCTAAATAACTCATAACTTATTCTCATGTCTGTGTTTTCCAGCATTCAGCTGGAATGTAAGTAAGGCAGAAAGATGTAGGGGTGCACATCCTCAGCTGTGCACAGTGGCAAGTGTACCACTTCTTCATGGAACAATTCCTTGCAGAAGAACTTTTCCCCAATTACAGTTCTGCAATTGACATCCCTGGCTATGGAGACACTTTCTCCTAGCGACTCACAATAGGCATAAGGGCCTCCTCATGGCATTGCCATGAGCCCTTGGGGTCAGCGGTGGCCCAGAACCCCTTTGGGATTTCTCTGTGAGGATTGAAAACCCTTTGGTGAAAGGTGGCTGTAGAGGGCAGAGAAAAATGTTTGCCCTAGTGTAGTCCTGGAGCTGTAGAGAATAACAGTATTCATGGTATCATCGAATTCCAGACTGGTTTGGGTTGGAAGGGATCTCAAAGCCCATCTAATTCCATCTCCTGCCATGAGCAGGGACACCCTCCTCTAGACCAGGCTGCCCAAAGCCCCATCCTACCTGGCCTTGAACACCCAAGAGGAGAGAGAAGGCTTCTGCTCCTGTTGACTTCCTGCTGATGCACCTAGCTCCCATACCTGAGCCCTGCATGACTAAGAATAAGGCTCAAAACATCCCTCTCCCTTTCTCTCTTGTTAAATTACACTTCCAGCAACAGTGAAGGCATCACAAAAGAAGAAATAAACCTTCCCATTATGCTTTTCAGGAGTCTCAGCTCATTTTTTTGAGTTAAAACACCAACACAAGGAAGTCAGAAGGAATAGAGCTACCAAGATATAAACATGGTCTGTATAATTCTGATTCCCCATGCGAACAAAAGGTTGCAGCTCTCAAACAGAGGCACTGTTGAGAAAGCACTTGAAAAAAAAGGGATGAATCAATTAATGCTTTTGATAGTTTGAATGTCCCACTAGCTAAAAAACAAGCACCACTTTAATAGTGAGATAATTCAGTTTACTGAATCCAATTACATGTAATTGGCTTTTTCCCTTCCCCCCCCCCCCGCCCTGTTTTTAATTGCTGTTGGAACCAGGGCTCTGATGCACTTCTGCTGGCTCTGCCAGATGTTTCTGTTATTGGTGTTGCAAGGGCATGCTAGGGATCACAGGATTCAATTAACATCAGAGGTGCAGCCTTCAGCCTGAATGGCCACAAACACATCAGCTACTTGTAACTTTGTCGGCCTGGGTAACAAATTACTTATGAAACTCAGCCAAAAAAACACTTAAGAAAGTTTCCAAAGAGGCAAAATATCAGTTACATTTTCCATTTCTTCTACAGTGTGCAAGGCTCTTTGCTTCGGTATGATGCTCTTGTTCTGGGACATGAGGTTTTTAATCCATCTCATAGAAAAATGTGCTGTGGCAGCCAAAGGCTCTGGAAGCTGAATGGTGGAAGCCTAATGAGCTTTGTGGGAGTTTTCTGGTAACATTTGCTTCCAAGACCTCTGATCTGCAAGATCTTGTCTTTCTTCCTTGAAGCTTTCCATCCTGACCCTCCCTGGGACTCCAAATCCTCACTATAGCAGAACTACACCAGCAGTCTGCTACAGGCATCATCATGATAGGGAGAGCTCACGTTTGGAAATGTTCCACCCAGTGCTGCTGCCTGGCATTGGAAGTGTAAGGATACACCAGTTTGCCCCCAAAAACTTGGAGCAAATATTTTGGCTTTTTGGGTGCATCACCCCCTCTCTGAGCTCCAGGTATCCCACAGTCTCCCTGCTGCTGGCTCTGGCTACTGCTCCTTTCACGCACAACACCTCATTTTGAAAACTGTCAGGCAAGGTGTGCATCCTCATTGCTGACCAACATGCTTTCTACGAGGTACTGAGGTGATGCCTCTTGTCTGTGTAAGAGAAGCAGCTCAGAAAGCACATGCACTGCAGCTCTTCTGGGACACTGCAGAAGCATTTTCAATATAACAGTTGCCTTTTTTATTCAGAAAACACTCACCAAGTTTTACATTAGATTTTTCTTTTTTCATTGAAATGAGGAAGAAGTATTTAAAAACTAGTTTCTTAATAAGATGACCCTGGTGATGGAAATATTTCCCCTGGTTTGCAAAGCGTGTTTCTCATTGCACTCTAGCACTGCTCCATAGGGAGGATGACTGACAAGGGACGGAGGAATTCAGTGGAAAAGCAAAGATTCATGCCTGTGTAAGTGTGCATCTGTTATTTTAAGGGCACATTGCAAATGTCAAGATAACATTAGCAGGGGAGAAAGGCTGGTTGTGCCACCAGGTCCAAGTCCGTTAGCATGTGTATATTCATTAAGCATGTAGTCATATGCTGTTGTTCCTCTGGTGGGCTTGTGTAATTTGAAGGCAATGCAGATCAGTAGATCTTAAAAATGATCCAGGGCTGTGAAGAAGGCTGGTGTGCAATTAAAAACAACAACCAAAAAAAAAAAAAAAAACAACAACCCAACCCAAAACCAATGAAATCACACCCAAACCACCCCATGGGTCTGTGATTAAAGCTGGTGATGCAGATTTGCCTCTGCTGCTGAGTTCCTATGCAGAGGTCAGTAAGTCACTTACATTTTCACAGTGAGGGTGAAGGAGCCCTGGGACAGGCTGCGCAGGGGGGTGTGGAGTCTCCTTCTCTGGAGAGATTCCAGCCCTGTCTGGACACCACCCTGTGTGCCCTGTCCTAGGGACCCTGCTTTGGCAGGGGGTTGGACCCCATGGGCTCTCACGTTCCCTTCTAACCCTTGTGATTGTGTGATTCTGTGATTCCCCTGCAATTCTCCCCTCAGTGCCCATTCTTTCCTGCACAACATGCAAACAAATCCCCATTGAGTGAATGGCACCTGGATGGGAGGAAGGCAGCATGCTGGAAATGCTGGGTGCTGTTATTAGTGTCGTGGTGATTGACAAGGTGATTCACACAAGAGAATGTGGCTGGTGAAGGATTGTCACATGCCCAGGGATGAAAAGTTCTCCAAGCATGCAGAGTACTGCTGTGAATTAGCATCAGCATCTAGCAGGCAGGGCACAGTTCTGTGTGTTGACTCACAAAATACTAACTTCATGGCTAGACAAACAACCTGGTACAGGAAAGCATGTGTTGGAGGATGGGGCAGGTGTGGCATTGCTGTTCAAACAAATGAAAGCCTCTCCCCCCCAGCTCTTTCCTATACTTACACTGGGTTTTTTCTCTCCTTGTCTGCAAATTCTGAATGCTGCATGTTGCTGTCACCCCAGGCTCATTATTACTGCAACTATGCAATAGGAAATTTGATTTAATTAGCCACTAATAGAGAGTTAAGGAATTTAGCCCAGGAACTGATGCATCCATGCAGTCATGGGGGGTGGCTAATCTGTATTCCATTCAACCAACTTTATGCCTGAATTTCTCAATAATGTGAGCTCAGGGGATTTGGAGGGTTGGGAATAACAGCATTCAACAGTCTTGTCCCTCCCAAGAGACACCATCTTTTGTACCATGCCCAGCAGAAACAATGCTACATCATTTAGCTGGTCTATGTCTCGCTGTTGAATGCAGAAGGAAAGGGAGAAGAGGGTCCTCTTTGCAGCATGGCCCTTAATCCAGTGCCTTGTGCACAGAAGAACAGCTAACACAGTCCTCTGCATCTCCTGCCCCAGGGCAGGACCTCTGTATCTGCTCATAGCTGAAGGCTGGGAAGAATGGTGCCTTCCTACGACTTTTAGAGACATCGTATGGGATGCAGGGGGAAATGGGCAGCCCCTTTTCAGTGTCTGTGGGGACAGGACAAGGAGCAATGGCTGCAAGTTAGAGTATAGGAAGTTCTGCACCAACCTGGGGAAGAACTTTTCCCCAGTGAGGGTGAGGGAGCCCTGGGACAGGCTGCCCAGGGGGTGTGGAGTCTCCTCTGGAGAGATTCCAGCCCCATCTGGACACTGACCTGTGCAATATGAGCTGGGGAGCTGCTTTGGCAGGGGATTGGACCTGATGATCTCTCAAGGTCCCTTACAACCCCTGTGATTCTGTGATTCTCCTTCCAAAGGAGGATCTCAACTGGACAGTCCCAGGAGAAGACCTTCCTCCCTTTGCCTTGGGGACTGGCAGGGGGCTGGATGGTTGGCCTTGGCCAGCAGTTGCAAGGTAAATGCAGGCATCCTATTTCCAGGCTTGTGCTTCAGTGCAGCACTTTGGAAGCATGAGAAATATGAAGGGGAAAAGATGATGTGAACCTCTTCAGTCCTCCAAAAGAATTGAGCTTCAGGTCAGTTTGAATGTAGGGGGAAGAGTTTGGGTCATTTCCTGTTTAAGTCTAATGGGGTCATCCACTTCTGATCTTTAAGATTTGAGAAGAAATGTGGAACTTTGTGAGCCAATTGGGAATCCAACTCAAAGCTCCTTACAAATTCCTCCATTAGTTGTTAAGACAGATGCTTGGCAGGATGAGTACTAGCCATGGGGTTAGAAGATATAAATACAGTGTGCAAGACCTCCAGGCTGCTTTGCAGTTGAAGGCAGAGTTGCTTTTGTACTAGCAGCAAAGAATTCCTCCAAAGTTATATTCAAAGAAACAAAGTTCCTTTCTTACCTGGGCTGTTAAGAATATTCTTTTCACAGAACATTTCTTTGACATTGCCCAGGTCAGGTGATTTATCCCATGCCCTGTGGTATGGCTGTGTATTGCCTTTTGCACTACCTCTTTTTTCCTGGATGCACCCATTTTAAATAGGATTTTGTACATGATTAGTGAGAAGCTGCTGAAGATGAATGCTGACAGCTTTCCATGTTTATTCCTCTGAAGTGCTAATTCAGTGGAGAGAATCTCAGTTCTCTGAAAAGAGGACAAATGCATCTTCTCCCCAGTATATTGGTTCAGCAAATTTAATCTATTATTGTTTGATGGTTTCATCCATAACTTTATTTCAAAGGAACTGCTCTTAACAATTTGGGAATGTCCATGCAGTCAAGGACAAATCTGTGTCTTTTCCTTCTCTGCATTGCTGTGCTTTTCAGAATCTCACAGAAAGACACTGTGGCTCTGGACACACAAAGAAGTGCCTCTGGTTTGAAAAAGGTATTTAGGGTCTGAGAAGTTCTCCCTTTGGTTGTCACCATCTGGACACAATTGTCCTGCTCTGAGGTGTGGGATGTTACACAGTCCTGACCAGCCTGAAGCACCAAGACCTCTTGGCCCAGAGTGACTCCTGAACACCATGGAGACAATGATCTTGCTTGGGGGTGTATCTTGTACAGGAATCTAGCTCTTTGTTCTACTCAAGAGTGGTGAGGGGCTGGAACAGGCTGCCCAGAGAGGGGATGGATGCCCCATCCCTGGGGGTGTTCAAGGCCAGGTTGGCTGGGGCCCTGGGCAACCTTGTGTAGCTCCAGGCCTGGAGGTTGGTGTCCCTGCCTGTGTCAGGGGGTTGGAGCTCTGTGATCCTTGGGGTCCCTTCCAACCCAGACCAGGCTGGGATTCTGTGATTCTATCTTTAAGCCAATTATCCGTGCAGTAATGTTGTGTGTTATCCCCTGGCTGCTGAGTTTCCTTAAAAGCATTTTACAGGAGTCCTTGCCAGGAGCCTTCTAGTGATCCATGCAGGCCACAGCAAATGGATGCCTCTTCCCTACATGCCTTTTGACCTCTGAGCTGAGGCTACAGTTCCCTTTCCAAAGCCCCTGTGACCATCCTGAAGACTGCAGGTCTCCCCTTGCCCTGTTCTTTATCCCATTTCACTCTGATCTGCCTGCTGCAACTCTCAGGGTCCCCAACATGTAGAACCCTCTACACACATCTGTGCAAGAGGCCTTCTTCATATAGACTTCTTACTACCCAACAGAGGTAACAGGCAATGAGGGAACAGGAACTGTGACAGCTTTCATTGCTCACTGGCCTTTCAGCTACAGCTCTCCAGGCTGAGCTCCACACACCTGGGGGTCCACAGACTGCTCCAGAGGGGTTTGCAGGAGGGTTACTAGGAACATCTAACAGCATTCCACTGGAAGCAAGCTTAGATCCACTGGTTAGGGGCCTGTAAATGAGAATGGAACTCAAAAGATCACTAAAAAGCAGATATTTTCCCTCCCATGGACTGGATTGTTTCATCCTCTTCAGTTTGTTGGGGGGCTTTGGTTTTGTTTTTAAGCTGTTTTTCTCAAAGGTGCCTGTCATTCCTTTCATTCAGTAACATGCTTTCCGAGATGTGACACTGGAACTCATTGTCTTTTGAAGTCTTCAAGGTGAAGATTATGATGTCACAGTGTATAAATGCAGATAGCATCTGGCACGAAATGGCTTTGATCATGGCCAGGACTTCATAGACCTGCCATGTAATGACAATTATAATGATAGTATAACATACAAGATTAGATCCTGTGTGTTCTGACCCAGAATCTGGATTTGGCCATTCATCCACAGCTCCTCAGGACAGGACAGAGGTGACCCGAGCTGCGTGTCTTGTATGGCAATACCCACAGCAGAGAGCTGCTGGGTTGTAACCACAGCCTGCCTGCCCACAGAGCCACACACCTCCATCCTCCCATCCAGAGTATTTATAACGCAGCACACCCACTGCTGGGGAGCTCAGCCCAAAGAAAACAGTTAAAGAAAACTGAAATGGGCATCAGGGGTGGGTTTTTTTGGTAAGGTTTCTTCCTTTTTTTTTGTTGTTTTCTTCTGGCTTGCTTTGTGTCTTGCAGTTTCCCAGAGGATGGAGCATGCTACAAGCTCTGCAGAGCCCTGGGTGGCAGCAGAGCCCTGCAGCTTCCCAGGGCAGATTCAGAGCTTGTGATTTATTTTTTTGCAGCACCCTGCAAGTGGTGAGAGTCAGTTGTCCAGTTTGTGGATAACACTGATTGCTCATCGTGGCAAATTTTGTTAGATTAAGGAAAGTGGTTTACTGGGTAACTCTGCATACACCACCCCAAAACATTTTGCTGCTGTCAGTTCACCCCTATGCCCTGACCAGCCTCTATATAAAGAGTGGGACAGGCCAGAAAATAGGTTTTCTGACCCATGAAAAATTCTTCTCTTTCCCCTCCATGATAGGGAAACGAATCTCCCCAGAATAATCAACTCCTCTGAAAAGTTCTGGGAAATGTAACGTGGAGAATTTTGTTTTCCAAAAGTTAAATGCAGTTGTGAACAGCTTCCTCTGGAAATAAGTGAATTGGCAATTTCCAGACCCAACTAGGCAAAACCCTGTGTGACACTCCCAACTGAATGCCTCCGAGCAGGAGGGAGCAGCCAACCTCTTGCCATCCCTTCCTACTGGATGACCCTGTCCTTCCATCCTGATGCTGTTTTGACATGACCATGAAGGCAGCACCACTTTCTATGAGCAGAGGACACAGCGTTTCCAATAATTTGGGTCGCCTGTATGAGGCCCCCAAACCAGCAAAGTGTTTTTAATGTCTTCAGGTTTTATTTTTTCACAGAATCACAGGGGTTGGAAGGGACCTCCAGAGATCATCGGGTCCAACCCCCTGCCGAAGCAGCTCCCCAGCTCATATTGCACAGGTCAGTGTCCAGACAGGGCTGGAATTTCTCCAGAGATGGAGACTCCACACCCCCTGGGCAGCCTGTCCCAGGGCTCCCTCACCCTCACTGGGAAAAATTCTTCCCCATGTTGGTGTGGAACTTCCTATACTCTCTAACTTGCAGCCATTGCCTCTTGTCCTGTCCCCACAGACACTGAAAAGGGGCTGCCCATGTCCCCCTGCATCCCATCCTTCAGATATTTATAAACATCAATAAGGTCCCCCCTTAGTCTTTTTTTCTCCAGGCTGAACAGCCCCAGCTCACTCATAGGGGAGATGCTCTAGCATTATATTGCTGGCCCCCACACTCAGTGTAACTACAGCTCTGGAAGGCAACATGCCCTCTCCATTTTCCATGGCAGCAACTGGCAACTCTCCAAAGCTTGCAAGCTGACACTGCTCAGGTCTATTCGTCTCTCCACGCATGTGTAACTCCCACTAAGTTATTACAATAATAATATAAAACATTTGTAAAGTGTCCTTCACAAAATGTACCCAAGGAGATTTCATATTCAGGCATAATTAAACAAGCAGTGAACACAACTCTCTTTCATTTAGGCTCAACAGCAAAACCAGATGGGAGTCTTCCCCTTTTCAGTTGGTATCAGACTGCACATTGACCTCAGGGCAGTGTCGTGGTTTCCCCCCAGCTGTGGGCTGAGATCCACGCAGCTGCCTGCTCTTTAAAGTAAAAGAGCAGGGGAAGAGGGAAAAAGGGGGAAACAAGGGAAGGGAAAAGGAAGGGGAAATAACTCCAAAACCAAGCAACTAAGAGGCCCGTGGGTTGGGATAAGGAGAGTTTACTGAGAGAACAGAAAGATCAAATATCCCAATGCTAACAGGACTTTAGAGCAAAAGAAGATGAAACTCTTGATCCCCAATGCAGTTTCTCCCCGACCCACACAACTCAGGTACCACCCAGAGCTGTCCCGGAACCCGACCGTCCCCCCAAGCAGCACGCGTCCCGCCACCGCCCCTCTTCTTCCTCCCCTCAGCCCCCCGTTCTCCTGGGCAGGACGTCATTGGCATGGAATACTCTCTTTGGCCCCTCTGGGTCACCTGTCCTGGCTTTGCCCCTCCTTTCTCCTGAAGAGAGAAATAGGAAGAAGCTGAGAAAGTCCTTGACTGTCTGACTGCAACTAAGAACATCAGGGTGTTCTCAGCACTGCTTTCATTGTAACTCCCAAACACAGCATCCCATCAGCTGCTACAAATGAAGTTCACTCTATCCTGACTGAAACCAGGACAGGCAGCTGCGCTGAGAAAGGAAGAGCAGAACTGGGACTGTGGGGGACAAGTCCTTCCTTGCTGACCTGATTGCTCTGGAAAAAGGCATCTGAGAAATCCCTCCATCTCCTTCCAAAATGGAGACATTTGGAGGACAGAGGTCATGAGCAATGGCAAAGGAGGGCTGAAAGAGAGCAGAGGAAGAATGAAGGAAAAGAGCATCACAAGAAACATTTTTTCTGGGGTGAGGGATAGCCTTGCTCTCTGGCCACTGCGGCACAGACACACCCATGCTAGCTTTAATCTACCTTTAGGATACCTTTAATTCTCAAGCCAACAGCAAGAGTCCTGCTTCACCATGGATTTCTCATTCTTACCGATCCTAGTTCATCCCAGGGCCTCAGGAGGCTCTGAGAGGCTGCTGTGGCCACACAGCTCTTCAGACCCTGAATAAAATTGAGCTCAAGTGCTACAAATGCATCAGCCAAACCTCTGATTGCCCACAGAGGTACATCTGTTTGTTCAGCACCTGGCACACAGGGTCTCTGTTTTTGGCCTGTTTTCCATGGCAAAATCCAGGGGTCCACAGGCAGCATCTTGACCCCAAGATGGCAAAGACAACAGCACAAGTGCCAGAACACCAACAGGGCTTAGAAACATAAATAGAAACAAAGGGTGAGGTCTGTTTCTCAGGTCTGTTTCTCACAGGCCTGAGGTTTTGAGAGGTTTTTCATTCTTCCACAGAGTGGGAGTCTTGGTTTCTGTTGCTGTTGACACAAGGAGTGGGAAGAAAGGCTATTTACACCTCTTACTTAAGGTCATATGTGACTTCAGACTCCAGACTTCAGCACTGACGTTTCAGCGCTCACATTTCCTCTGCCCACATAAGGTGACTCAAGGAGTAAACTCAAATATCCTGCTCAGTGTAAACACACCAAGTGAGTCGGATTGACATGGCAACCCAAACATCCCCACAGAGCAGGCAGTAACACAGATGTTTCAGGAGCAAGGCTGAGGGCAGAGAGATGGGGCAGGGTCTCATTCATAGGCAGATTTCAAGGATGAAAGGAACAGAGTCCCCCAGCCACCCCACACAATGGGCAGTATGACAGACCAGCTGCCTAGTAGGACAGTGTTTTTACACTGACCATTGAGCCCTTCAGATTTAAACCAACAAGAAGCCTCTGTCAGGAATGACAACTCTGTGCAAACAAAGCCTCGTGGACACATCATAAAGCAGGGTGCTGGCCATGCAGGGTAACTGACTCTGCTCAGAGCCCCACTTTACACTGCGTGCAGCAATGATGCTCGTCTGTGTTGCCCACTCACCTTGGCCACCTACCATCACATGGCACACAGCCTTCTCCAGCAGAGCCCAAGCTGGAGAAACCAGGGTGTCTCTTCTGACATCATCTGGGCTTGTTTGTTTGTTGGGGGGGTGGGGTTAAAATTTATTTATTATTTTTTCTCTTGATTCTGGTAATAATGATCAACAGAAGGGTTGGAGGGGTGACCCATCTCTGGAGAGATTCCAGACCCGTCTGGACGCCGACCTGTGCAATATGAGCTGGGGAGCTGCTTTGGACCTGATGAGCTCTCAAGGTCCCTTCCAACCCCTGTGATGACATGATTCTATGATTCTATCTTCACAGACAATCCAGGCAGAATGATCTCAGGGACAAAGTCACGATAAACAAATATTTAGGGGTTACTGTTAGTTTTGGTGCAAGGAAAGAAGTGGTTTACTCCCTCAAAACTTTATTTAATGCAGATTGAAACATTTCATTCAGTACTGCCTGTTTTTCTCTCTCAACATTTTGTACAGCAATTGGAAAGGCAATATATAAGTAAAAATGCAGTAAAAAAATAGGAAATGCCTTTTTTCCAAGGTTTGCCTAAATATTTTGCTGTGTGGGTTGGTGGGTTTTTTTTTTTGAATAAACAACCTAGTAAGCATTTGTGAAATACACCAGGGTCACCAGGTACTTCATCTGATTCACGATAAGGCTGCAGCTATAAATAATGCTAACAGCAATAGTAATGCTAACAGGAAAGCTTGAAAGCAGTGTTAAGATCTGAAATAAAAGAAGGATTTGAACTGAGTTAGCATGTGTCTGGGGTTCCATGAAAGAGTCACATCAGCCATTTTGTACCCTGGGTGTAGAGGAAACAAATGTCAAGATTTTTCTTAGTTCTGTTCTGCTAGGGAGCAGAAAGCTGGACTAGGACAAAGGCAGAAACATTTCCTGGGAAGCATCCTACTGCTTGTCCCTAAAGTGTTTCGGAGTAAGACCATCTCCTGAAATGCTTGGCTTCCTGCTGCAGATTAGAAGCACATGTAGATGGAGGATAAAAGGGGCGTTAGCAATTAGCTCTGGTGATAAGTTTAGCTGCTAGAAAAGTTGGCCTAGTGAAGAAGAACTATTAATTGAAATCCCCAGTTAATATAGAACTGTCAATAATGAATGCATAATGGAGAAAGTCCATTTAATTTTTAATTATCACCAGCCCCTTCCAAACAAATACAGCGTGTTAAATCTCCCTGTCACCTTCACCCATGCAAAGGGTGTTTGATGGAAATCTTCATTAACCCCAGGTCTGCTCACGGCATCCTGCCAGGCCATTAGCTAGTTAGTTACAATAGCAATGACTGGCACTTGGCAAGAGGAAGCCCAGGCAGCTGTTGCCAGGTCCAGGACGTGGCAGGAATTAACTCTGTGGGACCATTGCAGGAAGAGGCTGAAATCCCTTGACTGAGCTATCTCACATGCTGGGATCTGGAACACCTGATGTGTCTGATGTGGTTTGGGGTCCTTGGGGGTTAATGTAATAGACAATCTGGATCAAGTCACAATTGCTAGCTGAAATCACTGTTGGTTCAAGGGTCTTCTCTGTAGGATGATCTCCAGGGCAGTCATGGCAGGTCAGCCAAGTAAGTGAAAGCACAATTTGTCTTCTATAAATTGAAGAGGATGGATATGCATATTTTCAGGCTTGAGTAATGGGATGTGGGTTGAATGAAGTGCCTCAATCTTGAACAGTGTTCATGCAGCGGCCTGAACAAATTTCCACCAGTGCTAGGAGGTCTCTGCATGTACCTTGTTTAATGACTCCATTTAGGATTTGATGAGAAATGTTAATCTGAAAGTGAAATTGAGAAGAAAAATCCCATGGGTTTATTCATGAATTGTAGCTGGCCTGGGATTTCTGTCTCTTCCAGAGCACAAAACCTCCAGCCAGCCAGTGCTTACTGGCCACATTAACCCAAGTGAAACAATGACCAGTGGGAGCATGAACTCTGCTTTTCTGGTGATACAAATTGGAACTTAATCTCCTAATTTTGGTAGTATTAACAATATGAAACTAATGGAAGCTGGGTCAAAGTCAATCTGTGCTTCTCTATTGAACTTGTGAATAGAGGCAAGCATGGAGTCCTGACTTTACAGGAGCACTGACTCATGGAGAGTTGGCAGAACTTTATGCTTGGGATGGGTGTGAGGGAAGGGTTTATAGCTCTGAAAAGTCACCTTCTCTTAACGCTTGTCCCAAATGTGTCCCAACACTTACTATTTTTAGAGTCCTCCTCTCAAATGAGTTTGCCTAGGGACAGCCTTCTGGGGATTCAATTAAACTCCAGAATAAAATAAACACTGTCCCTTAGCAAGGGCTTGAATGCTAAGCAGAGTCCTTATTTGAACAAAGTAGGGCTGTAAGTTTCAGTGTTTAAATGTCCTCTATTTTCATCAGCTAGGGGTCAGAGACAAGTGAAGATGGGAAAACCTTGTTCATTAACTCAGCTCATCCACTCCCATAGCCTTTCCACTACTGCTCTGAAATGATCAAAACACCTTAAGGGCATTTCCTTTGGAAACAATTCTCCAGTTTAGTGACTGACTTTGCAGTCACTGAAACAGCTCCTGTTCTTTTTGAAATGATAAACCAGCTGTGTTTGGGCAGTGCAGTGACCCAGAGACCTGGGCTGCAGTGCCATTTGACTGTTGAGTGACCCTAGGCAAGTTTGCCTATTTTTTCTCACAGTAATTAAATTCTTGCTTGGTGCAGTGTGCTCCAGCAGTCCTTCCATGGGCTGAGACTCTTAGGTGCTTTTATCCAGAATGGAGGTAATTTTTTTTCTTGGAGAAAGGATTGTCTCAACATGTGTGAGCTACTGCAAAAGAGCAATACTCCAAAAGTGGAAGAGTCCCAAAATTCACATCTCACCCCAGAGATACTGTGTTTGGAGCACTGGGTTTAGACTTTGGGGAAAAAAATATTCCCTGAAATGTGTTTGACAGTGTGCAGTGCAGTGCAGTGCAGATTATCACAGAATCAGAGAATCACAGACTGGTCTGGGTTGGAAGGGACCCCAAGGATCACTCTTTGAAGACTTCTGCTAGCATTCTAAACCAGAGTGTGGCTTGCAAAGATGTGTGGAGTCATCCTTCTGCTCTGCTAAGCACTGTGAGGTTCCACATGGGCATTGTGTCCAGTTTGGAGCTCTGAACTTCACTAGTGATGGATACTGAGGAGCTGCAGAGGAGACTGATAAAGTGTTCAAGAGTTCTGGAAAACTGTGGCCAGCAGGATAGAGAGAAATAATTGGGTTGTGCAGCCTAGAGAAAAGAAAACTAAGTGGTAATAGCCTTAACACACAAAAGGTGGGTGCAGGAAGGGGAATGATGCCTTCTTCACATTTGCTGCATGTAGGAAATCACAGTCACAGTCTGTGACAAGAAAAGATCCAAGTGAGACATAAAGCAAACTTCTGTAGAAGCAGTGATTAAAGTCCTAGAAAAAGGAGGAGGAGTGAGTGAATGAGTGAGTGAAACCTGCAGGTTAAACAACTAACTTGGCAGGAATGGAGTGTGGAGTTAATGCTGTCTGGGAACAGGAGGATTAACTCAGTTACACAAATCAGTCCTATTTCTCACAGACCTCAGCTACCCAGCTACACACTAAAACCCTCACAAAAGCACCCAGCTGGCTGCACACAGACATGCACATACTGCTTTTGCACTTTACCCAAATACATGTGTACAAATGATGATTTGAGAAAGCAAGGGTCTGTCATTAGACATCTCCCTGTCAGGTTTTTCTAGGTGACTTGACTCATTAATTAAAATCCTAATTGTAATAGTGTACCTGTTTTAGAACAGATTTGCTTAGGCTCCAATTCACACTACACAGTCAAGTAGCAATCTTGGCAGCTCTCTTTTTTCCAGATGCTATTTTTTTTTTATTTATATCTCTCAGACTACAAGAAGATAAAATAAAATTTGCCAGGATTTTTTAATCTAGTTTGGTGTCTCCTGTGGACCTTGGGTGCATCCATTCCTTCATATGACAGCTAGTCCCTTCTTACTCTTGAAACAAAAGCATCTCAGGAAGGCTTGGAGTGGGAGAGTGTTTGAATGAGAATGGTATGGTACAAAGGACCTCTAAACAGGTGTTGGCACCTAGGAATGAGCCTGGAAGAAGCATCTTCTTGTTCTGAAAATGCAGCCTCACTACTTTCACACTGAAACTGCTTCACTATGGACATGAAAGAGCAAGATCTGGCCCTTGCACCCAGAGTGACATATTTCTGTCTGCCCCAGGGTGTAGGCAGTCCTGAACTCAGTGTCCTTCTTCCCTCACCAGTATAATGAGTTGGTCCATACCTTGCTGGGTCTCAGGGATTGAACATCTGCTTAGCATGGTAGACTGGAGCAAAACACAAAGGGAAACAGTTTGATGACATAGATGTGCCCACTGGTGTGCAGACTTTCAAGGCCAGAAGACAGTGCTTGGTTTTAAGGTGGAATGCAGCTCACCGACTTGGTATCTAAAAGACAAATAAAAACCATAACCACTCTCTCCAGACCCTTTTTGTATTCAATGGAGAGAAACGAGGTCCTCAAGGGTGATTCACTGGACCTGGCTTAGCAGCATGTTTTGGGAAGAGATGACTCACTTACCCCTGACTATAAAAGGAACATAGATTGAGGAGATCAGCCTTGGACATCTAACTTCCAGACATCTGAAGTCAGTCCCTGCTTGCCTTTCTGAAGAGCATGAAGGCTTTACTTCCAGGCAAAGACCCACCCTGGAGCTGAAGATGTCAGCCTCCGCTGGCAGTTTACTGCAAGATTCATCACCCTCCATGTGAAATGCAACATCCTTCACAGCTTCACTGAGAATTTAAATGCAATGGGAAGTTTAATCTCTCTACATCTGCCTACTTCATTCCTTCCTTCTCCTTTGCCAGAAGCAGGCTGTTAGCTGGGACCCCTGCAGATCTCCAATGAGTCTATTCAGTCATGAGCTGACATAGTCAATGTTCAACTCTAGCAAAAGTGCCCAGTGAATTTACAGGTTTTATTCTATTCATTTTCTCCAAACCTGCTCAAGGAGTTACAAGTTTGATAGGTGACTCCTCTCCTTGTCCCTGGAATGCAGAGATTTGCTATGTTAATGTACACTGCTTTTGTTACTGCTGTGGGTCCAGAACAGAACTGCTTCTCTGCACAGCAGTAAGCTCGCAGGAGAGCACAGAGAATAGGGTGATGGGGCAGTGTGGTGAAGGCAGGACAGGCAGCAGGGCTGTCTGCAGGTGCCAGAGGCTGGAAATGCAGTGTCAGAGCACAGCCTAACTCAGGTTGTGCTTTTTAACATAGAAGGGAAATTTTCAGTGCCAACATGTTCCTAGGCTGGGCTGTTGGTACACTGTTGTTAGCACCAGCACGTAGTTCTGGGATCCCTGGGATAAAAGGGACAGGGATCTCCTGGAGAGAGTCCAGAGGAGGCTATGGAGATGATGAAGGGCCTGGAGCATCTCCCCTGTGAGGAGAGGCTGAATAAGCTGGGACTGTTCAGCCTGGAGAAAAGAAGACTAAGGGGGGACCTTATTAATGTCTATAAATATCTTAAGCAGGGGATGCAGGGGGAATGGGCAGCCCCTTTTCAGTGTCTGTGGGGACAGGACAAGGGGCAATGGCTGCAAGTTGGAGCATAGGAATTTCCACACCAACATGGGGAAGAACTTTTACATAGTGAGGGTGAGGGAGCCCTGGGACAGGCTGCCCAGGGGGTGTGGAGTCTCCATCTCTGAAGAGATTCCAGACCCATCTGGATGCTGACCTGTGCAATATGAGCTGGAGAGCTGCTTTGGCAGGGGGTTGGACCTGATGAGCTCTCTTACAGCACTATAGAAAACAATGAAGGAAGAAATGATTCTTTAGCCCCTCTGAAACAGGACAGGCAGCAGGATCTCATCATACAATCCCAGTACTGGAGATGATGAGAGAGAAACTTGAGCCCATGTTGACTGTGTCTGTCCATGTACAGAACCCAAAGAAGGAGAACAAATAAATGAAATATGCTTTAAAGACTGGTATTGGAGTTACCATGATCACAGGGGGTGCAACATTTAATTCCCTACCAAGAGGGTGCTGCACCCCCTTCCTTGCACAGCTACCCACTTCAAGCAGGAAATGCTGAGGTGGTGTGGCTTGCTGGAGCTCACAGTGGCAGAGCTGGGGCTAGATTTCACAAGTGTTGGGTGCTATTTGATGTCTCCCCTGTCTGTCTGAAGGTGTAGATATGGTTATACTTCTGCCAGACAGTGAACAAAGATCAGAATGAGGCTTAAATCCCTGCTCTGCAATGTGCCCTCTGCTTCTGCTTTTCTTAAATGGAGATAATTATCCTTTCCTGCTTCCATAAAGCACACAGAAATAACATAAAAGCAAAGCTCCATTTTCAAATTAAATGCTATTATTAACATCTAGTGTTTGATGGACGATGATGGTGTTACAACAACATAAATACTTCTCTGAGGGCATTTGGCCAGTGATGTCCTAGGATGCTTTGCAGTTCCAACCTGATTAAAAATGAAATTCTATTACACACCTCTGAAGAGATTCAAACCATTGAATAGCAATTGGAAGAGATTCTGCCAACTGTGAGGCATAAATACTGACAGTTCTAGCTACAAATGTTTCCAATTCTATTTTATTTTACTTTTTGGTAGGACAAACTTATAAATTAGAAGGATGTGCCTCAAGAACAGCATGGGAACATAAAAAGGAAAGTAAATGATAAAGAAGTTCCAGAGCTGGATTATTACAGCACTATAGTGGAGGAGAGGAGAAGCTTTTTAAAAATCAATAAGAAATGTCACTGGCAACCAGTGTGGATTTCAGTGCCAGGGTAGGCAGATCAAAAGGAGCTGAGAAAAGTATTGCAAGAGTTTGAAAGCAATGTGGATGTGTAGCAGTAACATCTGTGAACAGTGGTTTTTCTTGGTGGCTGGAACAGAGAGGTGTAAGTTATTGGCTGTGGGAACAGCTTCTCATATCCTGCCTTTGGTCAGACTGAGGTTGGCTTCCTCACAGCTTCCTCACTCCTAGTCACCAACATTAATCTCAGAGAAGCCTAAGGAAATCAGGGGCCAAAGGCCATTTGATTTCACCAAGGATTGGTTGCTTGAATGGTGATCCCTATACAAAAGCCAAATTTCCTCAAATTCTGCACTGCGTGATACATAGTGCAGCAACCTGCCAATCACAGAGCTGGTAGGGGTAAAGGAGATGAGAGCTTGAGAGCTTGAATTCAAACAGCTCTGACTTCTTTAAAGCTTTGTTTCTTGCAAATTAGTCCACAGGTAATCCACAACTTTCAATCACTCCAACAAAAACCAGACAAAGTGCAGCTGTTGGGATGGAGGAAACAGGTTATGCAGAATCAGGGCAGGAGGGCAGCCACAGAAATGGGAAGCAAATAGGAAGCAGGGGAGGGAAATTTAGAAATAGGGAAGCTGTGTTGTCTGTCTGTGTCTAGGATCTGCTATATACATATGCTGTGTGTGTGTATATATGCATTTATTTATAGCTGTGTTCCAGGAAATCCCTGGCCTATAGATGTGCAAATAGGGCAAGCATCTGCATTGCCCCAGCAATAGCAGAAAGTAGCAGAGCAGCCTGTGATCCAGCTGTGGTAGGGGATTTAATGTGACCTCTGCTTGTCATCAGGCCACCCTGAGTGACACCACAGGGATGGCTGGCAGAGCTCAGGGTATGGCCAGGTATCAACCCTGATAGCAGCTTTCCTCTTCTCATGATAAAAGCTCTTTTGTTTATTTCCCTAATTAGGCTCAGGAGTCTTCATAAAGAGGGAAAAAAACCTGTCTGGTAAGACTGGGTAAGACGAGTTATTTTATATTCCCAGAGCTAGGATGAGACTAAAACTCTTTATGAGATTTTGAAGCTTTGTGTTCATTTCCAGGAGGCCCCCTAGACATTTTAAGTGTGGCTTTGGCTGGTTTTATCACACGTAGCAGCAGAGTTAAATACATAATGAGATGATTTAAATACCTCAGATTTTTAGGAAGTTTGAAATTTAGATCAGGGTACAGATTTAAATGGAACTTCAGCAGTGGTGGGAAATGTTCAGATTCTCCCCCCCACCTTTGTCATTTCTCATCTTTATGCAACTCTGTTCTCACATCAATCCAAACTGAGAAACAAATGTCAACAAGGAATCATTTTCTCTGGAGATTCCTGCCCCATTTTTACAGAGGTGCCAAATCTCCATTGGCTGATTAAACAGTCAAACACTGACTGGTTTGCAGGGCATCCTTACAGATTTGGAGAGATTCAGGAAATGCATAAAGCTTCTTATTTCAGTATTTTCCATAATTATCTGTTTCCTATTTGCATTATGAAATCCAGGCCTTTTTAACACTCATTTTCAAATGAAAACACTGTTGAAATAGAATCTTCACCTTTAGAGTAAATATCCAGTCCCAAACTATATCTGTCTTTAGAAAGTGAAGTAAGAAAACAGAAGAAACGTCTGAAACTGTAGGATAAAGCCTTTGAAAAGTAAAGAAAAAAAAAATAATCCATGAAACTTGAACAGTAAGCAACCAATGTAATATGTTTTGATATAAATTTCATTGAAAATTGGAATTATTCTCTGGAAGTGCAAGTATTGGGGTTTTTTTTTTGTTTTTAAAAATTACAGATCACCTTGGTCAGCAAGGATCTCACAGATATATTTGCCTGTTGTTATTAAAAGAAGATATCTTTGAACCAACCATGGCCATTTAAATGAATGTTACCTTTGCAATGTTGCTGATTACAAGTGCAGCCATGCAAAATGACATGGGTGAAATGACACCTGCTCTATTCTGTTTCAACACCACCTTGCATCATATGGGAAAGAAAAGTTGTTTATAACAGGGACACAGACAGCATAACTCAGTTTCCTAACCTGCAGAATGATCATAAGGGTAATGCCCCAGATGCCCCCTGGAATATATCACAATTCCCTCTGAACAACTCACAGTCTAATTACACAGGAGGGTGAACTAAGGCAGAGGATCAGCCTGGTCCTACCTCATCCAGTAAATGAGAAGCAGGGTTAGAAACTGTATCCCTTCATGTGGAGGCTTGTTCTGTCTCTGCCCAGTGTAGTCTCCACTCCTTAAAATGTACTGTCTCTAGGATTAATGGCTGCTTTTTGGCTCATAGACATGGATGCAGTAAAGTTCTTCCTGTAGTTTATCTCCAGTAGCCGTCAATGCTGCTTTAACTCAGAAAATACATCTCGCTTTAACTCAGAAAATACAACTCCAGTAGAGATGAGGTTAAATCAGGAATTAATTGTTCTGGGGAAAATAAGCCACAAGTTCTTTATTTTGGGAAGGATTTTGATTAAGAAAATAGCACACATTCTCATCACTTTTCCTTTCCTTATTCTCAGGACCATGCAGCCTATTTGCAATTAAATTGAGTCTAGTTACCCTCCAAAGTGAGAAGGAAGCTGTTCTGAAAATTAGTAGTATGAATCTCTCTACCTTTTGACAAATTATTTTCTAATGAAAAACATCTGCTCAGGCTAAGAAGGTTCACTCATCTTTACTTCTTCCTCATGCAAATGTTTTTTGGTTTGCATATTGCAAAAACAAAACTGCTTTGGTCATATAGCCAAAAGGGACAGGAAGACACTGATGTAAAGCAGCAATGCTGTGAGTGGAATAGAATTCCTCCACCCTCCCCATTTAATTATCCCTTCTCTTTATAACAGGTGTAATGAGCACAACACCTGATAGCTAATGATAATCCAGATGGCTTGGAATTGTGTCTCCATATGCTGCATGATTTACTGCAGAACAAAGCTGAAGTTAACTCTCTGTGGGTGGAGGAAACAAACTCTCCAGTTGTTTTGGAAGATATTTTTTTTGGCAAACAAGGAAGAAATGAGAAATAGACAGAGATATTTGGTTAATCGGGTGATGTGGAAGGCACCCATTCCACACTAGATCCCAAATCATGGGCAGACTGTACTCTTCTGGAGACTTTGTTTTGCTTCATGACACCTTCTCAAGTCTGGGTTTAGTCCTGGCAGAGGTTTGTGCTCTGCCACAACTAGTTGGAGACCAAATCCTGAGTGTTTAGCTCTGTGTGCTAAGGGTGTAGATTCATTTGGTTCAAGCAGCTCGGTGGTACATGTTGACATCCAGGAATATGAACTTTATTGAGAAGTGCTGGGTATTCTGCTAATGTAGTTCTGATTTGCACTAATGGGACCCATCCTGGTTCACAACATTGGAGGACCTGTCACTAGTCTGTCCATCTTGAAAGTGTTTCTCCTGATCTATTTCACTGAATTTGGACCACAATCAAGTTGCAATGACACACAGAAATATTTCTGGAGTTTTATCTTTACCTTGGAAGTAATCACAGCTGGAGCCAGACTAACATGAATGTTTTCTCCCTAGGGAAAAGTTAATCTGTAAGTCCTGAGGATTCTTCATACAGGGAGGTGGCATCACATCACAGTCCTTGTGTTACGAGGAGAAACTGGAGCAGACTTGTCTCTGACTCAGCTGAGCACTAAAGCTCCACGGGACATAAGCACATGCTTTCATGTTTTGCTAAACTGGTACCATGCAGAGACATCATGATTTGCCCAGAGTCACACAGTGTGCTGAAAATAGGAAGCAGGAGTTCTTTGGACAACTACTGCAGCTATTTACGTCTGACAGGTTTTCTTTCTGTGCTGCCCAGAGGACAAGAAACATTTTTCTTTTAAAACAGAAGCAAAGGTGCCTTCGTAAATATTGTGAAATTCTGGAAAACAGATTTGTAGCTTGTGCTGGGAGGTCAGGAACTGTTTTAGATCAACAGCAGCATCTGTCTGTGCTAAGCTTTGGAAAAGTTTTTGACTGAGGTGACTTAGCATTGCTGTTGTTCAATCCCAAGCCTGGCACAGCCAGCCTGGCATCAGTTGACTTGTCAAGCATGATTTCTGGTGCATTTCAAGCAGAGATTCCTCTTTCTTTCCTGGGAGATGGATTTCTAGGGTGAGAATGGGAATAAATCTTCTTTTCTTAATGCCCACTCAACTTGGGGCTGATCCTAGGATCTGGTTTGTAACAATGGTTTGATCAGCAGTGAGAATGTTACCTCTCCAGCTCTGGGAATAACATGCAGCCCATATACCTAGCCAGAGGAAAATGTCAGCCTTGTTTGTGTATTTATGCCATTTCCTTCTGGCAAGGACTTAGCCTTGGTAGAAGCCAATATCACACACTTCATACTGGCAGCCAATTTCTTCCCCATCTGAATCAATGCCTGCCTGTGTGGAGAAAAAAACGTGTAGCCTTTGTGTTGAGTCTTCCTTTGCTTGAACACAGAATGATTTCAGTGGATACAAACCTACCTGTAAAATTCTTACCTGCAAAGAGACACAGCCCAATGCTTCTGTGAGGTGACATCAATTTTCTTCTCTAGGCAGACAGCAAAACAGAGCGAATGCAGACAGTTTTCCCTGCTCTCCTCCTGTGACACAGTGTAGTTCAAACAGCTGCTGGCCTTGGGATATGAAAGAATTCAATCTTAATTCAGGACAATGTATACTGGGGTAGACTGAAGTGGAATTTTAAAATTTCTACTTCTGTGATTGTCAGGGACTGATTCAGAGGGTCATTCCAGCTGTTTTTTTGAAGGATGTACATAATTTACCTCCAGAAAAAGACACTCTGCACGTTCTCATTTCATACCTGACAGAAAGCCAGGGCAAGATTAATATCTCTGACTAGCTTAAAAAACTTAACAAATAAGTGAAAAAGCTTTTCCTCTTCTGTCTCACAAGCAGTTGATGATGCTGTTAGAGGACAAATGTTTCTGCAGTAGAGGCTGTAATACAGGAGATTATGGATTTAAACCCTTCTGTTGGCTCGAGGTACTGCTCACACCGCTGTGCTCTAGATGTCAGGAACTACAGAACTAGAGTGCTGCTGAGGTAAAGAAAGCACTATTCATAGCAGCTGCCTTTGCATTCAGCTTTGAACATGCTGGGTGGCATCCCCTGGCTGATGGTGATGACTGCAGGTCTGCCAAAGTTACAGAGCTCCACAGTTTACTCCTGGGGAGGATCCAGCCCACCCTCTGCAATCTGCCATTCTGACTGGTGTTATCAGCCCTTTGTTGCCAGAGGAAGAGTGTGTCTGAGAAGCCTGGAAAGACCTCCATCATGAAGACAGATGAATTCCCAAGATGTGATGTCCTCATAAGAGTTCCTAATGCTTTGAAGACATGGAGGAGAATGAAATTGTTGTAACAAAAGAAAAGATGCTTGAGAAGTGTAGTTCACACAGACAGAAAATGGGAGACCCAAGACAGGAAGCAAAGGGCCAGATTTTCCAGAGCGTGTAACTAAGCATGTTGGGCACTTAATTCCCACCTTAGGCCCAACACTTTACTGCTGTGTGAAGGATGTCTGTGAAGGGAGGTAAAATAGTACTGGAAGAATGATTCCCTCAAACCTCCTCTTTGACAGGGTCTAGAGAAGAGAAGGCTGTGGGGGGACCTCATTGCAGCCTCCCAGTCCCTGAAGGGAGCAGAGGAACAGGAGGGGAATCAGCTTGTTCAAGGGCAGAGACTGGCAGGGCAAGGGGGATGGAGTGAAGCTGGAGGAAGGAAGGGTTAGATGAGATATTAGGGGGAAGTTCTTTACAGAGAAAGTGGAAGGGGCTGCCCAGAGAGGGGGTGGGTGCCCCATCCCTGGGAGTATTCCAGGCCAGGTTGGCTGGGGCCCTGGGCAACCTTGTGTAGCTCCAGGCCTGGAGGTTGGTGTCCCTGCCTGTGGCAGGGGGTTGGAGCTCTGTGATCCTTGGGGTCCCTTCCAACCCAGACCATTCTATGATTCTGTGATTCTATGTGCAGAGCCTGTGTGAGCTCCTCGTACCTGTGTCAGAGAGGCACAGCTGTCCTGCCAACAAGCCAAGCCTTGGCAGCCATGCCTCTGCCATGCCTCTGCCGTGCCTCTGGGTTTTGGAAGGAGCTTTTCTGTAGGCTTGTCCTATCAATGAGATGAGGTTTGAGAGGCACTCTTGCATCCCTTCATCTTTTTCTCTCCCTGTTAGAGGACTACAATGTCTCTTTGAGATTAAACATGTCTGCAACCTTGGGGTGGCAGCATTCGGCTTTGCCTGCATTTCTGGGAAGATGAGTGCTTGCTCTGCTTCTGGGTGCCTAAACAGCTTTGGAAATCTGGCCTGGAGAGACATGGACTACCAGATGCAGTTTTCAGCAGTGATCCTCAAACTACAAATCAGGAAGCAAATGAAACAGCAAGGCCCATCTCACAGGTGGCACTCTGGAGACATTGTGAATCTAAATTGTGCAGACCAAGAAGGGATGCTGAATGAGTGAATACAGACAAATCATAAGGCACAAATCATAAGGCACCCAGGCAATGAAAGAAAAAATGAAGCTAAACAGAGGTGGAGCTGCTGCTGAAGCACAATAAAAAAATGTCCTCAGACACTACCTGTGGTTAATGCAGGTGGAGCTATGGGGGATCTCACTGCACTCCCCTCTCCTCTGCTTCAAGTGCTTATTTACCCAGGTGGAACAAGAACGACATCCTCTTCTTTATGAGAGCTATGAGTAATTTTAGATCTGTTTAAACAAGTATTAGGGAGGTATTGAGATGATAGCAGGGAGATTAGATGGTCAATGAGTACCGCCAGGAGAGCTGGGCCTACACAAATTCCTCATATCTACTACAGAGCTCTTCAGAACACTTAGAAATAAATATATTTTCAAGCTATATTTTTCCCCTTTCATAGAATTGGATGTGCAAAAAAAAAACCAACCCCAAAACAGGTTAGGCATTCAGATTAGGCATTATTCCTGTATAGTGAAACTCACTCTCCACTAGCTCAGGTTGCCCAAAGCACCATCCATCCACAGTTTCTCTGGGCAACCTGTGGCAATGCCTCACCACCTCCACAGGAAAGACTTCCTTCCTAATGGCTCATAGATCTCCACTCCTTTACTGTAAGGGACTGATAAAGAGTCCCTCCCCAGCTTTCCTGTAGCCCCTTTAAGGACTGAAAGGTGCTTTAAGGTCTCCCTGGATCCTTCTCTTCTCCAGGATGAGCACCCAAACTCTCTCAGCCTGTCTCCATAGCAGACATGCTCCAGCCCTTGGGTCATCTCCGTGGCATCCTTTGGACTTGCTCCAACAGATTCATGTCTTGTCCTGGGGACCCCCAAGCTGGACACAGTGCTGCAGGAGGGGCTTCACAAGAGATGAGTAGAGGGGCAGGTTCCCCTCCCCCAACCTGCTGGTCACACTGGTAGGTACAGCCCAGGACAGGGTTGGCTTTCTGGGCTGCAAGCATGCATTGCTGACTCATGTTTGCCAAAGGCATCTTCTGTTTCCATCACTGCAAGCCCACAGAGCTGTAGGAACTCTGAGGTTGGAGAGGTTTGGTCTCACCTTGTACAACAAACTGGACTCCATCCTTGCAAAAAGGGCAAGGACATGAAATATGCCCATGGGAATAAACTGCAACCTTGTTTTGTCTCCGCATCAGTGGTGAGTCTGTGCCCCATGGAAGAGCAGGAGCACAGTTCCACTGAAGATTAGGTACCACCCGTCCTGCCTAGCAACTTGGTTGTTCAGCCAGAAGCCACAGAGGAATACTACAGCTGTGTCAAACCTTATCAATTTGAGCTCTCCAACACTAAAATAAGTTTAGCTGGGGTCATCTTTTAGCAGCCATTTGAAGCATGACTCAAACTTGCAGTTTTGGGACATGAAAAAGAAGCCCATAACCGCTCTGCACCCAGTCCTATCCTGCTGCATCTCACAGCTCTTGGCTTTTACTGTCGCTGTATTGACAACACAGGCACTTTCAGCTTATTTATCCTGCCTGTGCTTTTTCATTTAACATCTCACAAAGTCCATTACCCTCAGTGCCACTTCCAATTGGCATTTGAATTTAAGGTGAAATCTAGACCTTGTAAGAAATAGGTTATTTTGTTCTTTTTCAGATGGTTCTATCTCCTACGCAGTGTCACTTTGGCTGATTCATTTATACAACCTGACAAAAATTTCCCAATTTTTCATGAACGACTTCTCTGGGAGTGTCACACTGAATTTGCTCAGCCAAACAACATGTATCTACCAGTGAACTGGAGAACGAAGCGCTAAAGCTTGGTTGGGAAACCATCCTAGGATGATGTTTCCTTTCCTACTTTCCTCTTCCTCAAATGAGGCATTTTCCCTGTTATTTCTGTGTCTGTTGTCCTGTTTGTGTATGTGGACCAATAGGCTGAGACCAATGGGATGGAGTTTAACAAGGCCAATTGCAGAGTGCTGCACATGGGATGTAACAACCCCATGCAGTGCTACAGGCTGGGGGGAGACTGGCTGGAGAGATGTCAGGCAGAGAAGGACCTGGGGGTGTTGGGTGACTGCAGGCTGAATATGAGTCAGCAGTGTGGCCAGGAAAGTCAATGGCATCCTGGCTTGTGTCAGCAATAGTGTGGCCAGTAGGTCTGGGGAGGGGATTGTGCCCCTGGACTGGGCACTAGTGAGGCTGCACCTCGAGTGCTGGGTCCAGTTCTGGGCTCCTCACCATCAGAAGGCCATGGAGGTCCTGGAGTGAGTCCAGAGAAGGGCAACCAGGCTGGGGAAGGGGCTGGAGGGCAAATCCTCTGAGGAGCAGCTGAGGGAGCTGGGGGTGTTGAGCCTGGAGAAGAGGAGGCTGAGGAGAGACCTTCTCCCCACCTACAACTACCTGAAGGGAGGTTGTAGAGAGGTGGGCGCTGGTCTCTTCAGCCAGGGGACAGGAGATGGGACAAGGTGAAATGGCCTCAAGCTGTGCCAGGGCAGGGCCAGAGCAGATATTAGGGAAAATTTTTGACTGAAAGAGTTGTTGGGGCCTGGAACAGGCTGCCCAGGGAGGGGCTGAGTCCCCTTCCCTGGGTGTGTTTAAAAGATGGGTGGATAAGGTACTTAGGGATATGGTTTAGTATAGGACAGGAACGGTTGGATCATCAAGTCCAACCATTCCCATCCTAAGCTAAACCAGATCCCTAAGTACCTCATCTACCCTTTTTTAAACACATCCAGGGAAGGGGACTCAGCCCCTCCCTGGGCAGCCTGTTCCACACCCTGACAACTCCTTCAGTTGTCAGGGGAAGGCTCAAGGGGAAGGACTTTGTCCTGCCCTTCAGGACATTCCTTCTTTGGGGAAAAGGCAGTAGGATGAGCAGACAAGTGTTGGATGCTTGTTGTGAGCTGTGTTGGGTAAGAGAAAATCAGCCCACCTGCAACTGAAGGAGTTCCCCTGCTTTGATTTACAGCAGCAGCTCAGCGTGCAGGAAGCAGTGCTATGTGGATCAGCAATGTCTCACCACTTCATATGCAGCCGCCTCATTTAGTGCATAAGATTATTTATTTTGATACATAATTACATGGGTTGATACTTTACTCAGCAATTAATTAATCCTAATTGGATGTAAATGAATTAAGAACACAGTTTGTCAAGTTCAGTTTGCTCTTACCCAACTCCTCTCTCCCCTGGAGCAAAATCGAAGCTGTTGGCCCCAGTCCAGGATGGCAGTTCTGTTCAGCATGAGAGCAACACAGGGACACTTCCAACGAGGCTACAAGGAGTAGCAGAGATGTTGGAGTGAATGTTGCACTTTAGTGATCTTAAGAAGTGATTGTTGTTAAGAAGAGGTGTTACTGCTAATGAGAAATGGATTCAGACAGCTGACCCAATACTGAGTAAAGAAGACAATTAAGACAGGAGGGAGAGAAGTAAAATAATCCCCTTCCATATTTAATCACACAACAGAAACCAATCGTTGTAGAGAGGTGGGCGATGGTCTCTTCAGCCAAGTGACAGGTGATGGGGCAAGGGGAATGGCCTCAAGCTGTGCCAGGGCAGGGTCAGATTACATTAGGAAAAAAATCCTTCACTGAAAGAGCTGTCAGGATGTGGAACAGGCTGCTCAGGGAGGGCACTGAGTCACCATCCCCGGATGTGTTTAAAAGATGGGTAGATGAGGTACTTAGAGATACGGTTTAGTAGAGGACAGGAACGGTTGGATTTTATGATCTTAAAGGTCTTTTCCAACCTTGGGATTCTGTGATTGCAGGTAAGATCTGCCTGGTCAGGAGACATTAGAACAGTGTCATGCTTTGTTCTTCCATGTATCATTTTGTCATTATAGCAAAACCTGCTTATATTACTCTTTCCTATGAAGTTCAACCTAAGTGATAGCATCATGCACTAGACATGGTTCATATGCAGCAAGACTAACTACTAAACCACCTCGACACCAGCTTTCTTGAGATTACACTAACAGGGGGTGGAAGAAAGATACAGGGGGAAGAAGAACTATTTTCTTTGTTTCAACACTGGGAAAATGGGAGTGAGGTGTGCTGACCTGGCTGGCAGTGAATGGCATTGTGGGATGACAACAGAATCATAGAATCCCAGACTGGTTTAGGCGAAAAGGGACCTCAATGTCCATCCAGTTCCACCCCCTGCCATGGGCAGGGACAACCCCCACCAACCCAGGGTGCCCAAAGCCCCATCCAACCTGGCCTTGAACCCTGCCAGGGGTCCAGGGGCAGCCCCAGTTTCTCTGGGCACCCTGTGCCAGGGCCTCCCTCCTCCCCAGGAAGAATTATTTTCCTAATATCTAAATCTCCCCTCTCATAGTTTAAACAAATTCCCGCCTTGTCCTGCCCCTCCCAGCTCTTACGAGCAGTCCCTCTCCAGCTTTCCTGGGCCTGAAAAGCTGCTAAAGGAGCCTTAGTCCAGAGCCAGAGTAGGACATTCCTTACCAATCCTGAGCTCTTAAAATATTAGGTGTGTTGTCCAGATGAGTAACCACAGCACCATCTGTAGTTAATAGAAAGAAAGGGTGATGCATGTTAGGTGGGAATGAGTTCTCTTCCTGGACATATTAATCTCTGCTGATGACAGAAGGATCCCACACAACTGGCCTAAACTACACATCCAAGTGAGCTGGAAGCCTCCTGGCAAGGATACTTGCTTACCCCTAAGGAAAGGAGGGGTAAAAGTGGGACAATTGAATAAACAGGATTAGTGGAAAAAGATACCTGCTTTGGAAGCAAATTCAGATAGGATATTTCTGCTCTACAGCTGCTATTCTAGAAATCCCTGTGTGCTTTCACTGGAAGCTTCTCTGTGTGCTCACATATTAATTGATCAAAGCAATGCTCTCATATTTCAGGTGGAAAATCAGGAAGGCAATCAGCATACGCTCAGCTCAGTGAATTGTACATGTCCTGGATGCACAAGGCATCCAGCACACAGCTGATCTGTGTATGAACAGTGGTGCTTTGTACAGGATTTCTGGGCATCAGGCTTCTGTTCCAGCTGAAGACACAACAGATCTCAGCCAAAGGTCACATTGCTTCTTCCACTCAAGTAGTTTTGTAAGAGTCTGCCCATATAATGCATTCAAATATAGCACAAGGTTTGGTAAAATAACTTAATATCTGTATATGCTAAATACTTTAATAATTTGGTCTTCAAGGGACCAGTTTCACTGATTGCAGAGCCCAACACTAACCTGACTTTTTCCTATTCTTCATCCAATAACTTATCTATGGAAGCTTTAATTCTGTGCTTAGAATGTTTCTGCTCTTATTTTATCTGTCTTTCAGATCAAAGTTCTTCATAAGAAATTTTCTGTGTTAGTTGTGAGATATTAAAAAATAAAACAAAAGAAAAAAAAATCCAATTTTAAGAATGCAAATTTTCCAGTCAAGCCTGAAAATCAGCTCCACTTGTGTGCATTTCCAAAACACAGCACTGGAGTGCCAATCATCTAAAGCAAGAGGGGGGAAAATGTCAGCAAAAATTCACTAGAAGCACAGAGTCACTGAATAGATTCATGGGCAGCCTAGTGTAATGGCAAGTTTGCAGGGGCTATCAAAACTCTTTATACATCAAGCTAAAAAATGACAAAGCTGGAAAGAATGATTTGTGCTCTGAACCAGAGGATGGTTGAGACCACTCCACCAAAAGAAGGGTGTAATCTTGTAAAAAATATGTAGTTAACCCTACAGTCTTTGTCAGACAGGTGTATCTAGTGTATCTAAAGAAGAGCCACAAATCACCACAGAGAGAAAGTGATTGATCTGTTGGACTTTGATAATGTAAATCTTTTTCCTTTCAACTTACATTGGACCATTGGACCTGAGGACACTTAGAAGAGTAACTGCCAAGCAGAGCTGAAATAAATCCAAATGGCCAAACTCAATTATGAGTTGTCAGGTAGAGACAAGCCCATCCAGATGCAGTCTAACACTGGCACATGCTAGCTGTGGACTCAGTTCGCATAGCGGATGGGGCTCTGTGCAGAGTAAAGGACACGCTGTAAGGGGGAACAGCAACCTGGGCATTGGTACTGTAGGGGCAGTGAGTCACAGAATCACAGAATCACAAGGCTGGAAAAGGCCTTTAAGATCACCATTCCCATCCTAAGCTAAACCAGATCCCTGAGCACCTCATCTACCCTTTTTAAACACACCCAGGGAAGGGGACTCAGCCCCTCCCTGGGCAGCCTGGGCCACAGCCCCACAACTCTTTCAGTAAAATTTTTTTCTAATATCTGCTCTGCCCCTGCCCTGGCACAGCTTGAGCCCATTGCCCCTTGTCCCATCTCCTGTCCCCTGGTGGAGTCTGTGTGCTGCAGGCAGCAGTTACTGCTTAAATCACATGTGCACACATGAGAAGAGAAGACTAGATAGACCTCTTGTCCTGAAGCTGAAGACACCTACATGGGGAGCAGATCACTGACTGTGCAGTGTGTTTGCTATTAGGCAGCAATAGTCCTTTTCTTCTACCCTTCTTAAGCTGAAAACTGATCCTCACTATGCATTGTCTGGATTTCTTTAGTTCTTGGAAACCTGTGGTTTCCTTTGCTTTCCCACAGTATCTAGGACTGTCCTCTCAGCTACAACAACGGTACAAAAATGATCTGAAATAATTGTGGCTCAAACTCCCCTTGCTGGGAGCTTCTATTTGTCAAAAACTTCTAGCTCAATTAAACTTTTACCTAAAGCTTCTAAACAGAAACCATAAGGGAATAATTCCCAGTGAAAGTTTCTGCTACTTCGTGCTCCTTAGTCCTACCCTAAGCTACAGACTCTGTAATGAATGTGCTGTGATACCACAAGGAAAACTGTATTGAGTCACTTCCCACTTAGATCTGTTCCCTCATGAGCCAGTTCCCTTCATCCTGCTTTCCCACACAGCTACACTGGTACATCTCCTCAGTGTGCTGTCCTCCCCTGAAGATTGGGATACCTTAGCTGGAATTCTGCCTCAGCCTCCAGCAATTCATGATGGCTGTCAGGTTCTCTAGGCTGGTTAGTCAGCTAAGAACAGTATTTTAAGCTATCATTTTTGACCCAGTGGTTGTAAATAAAAGCACAGCTTCCTGGAGAGGAGATATAAAGCTTGGGTAAGTTATGACCTGCTTCACAGAAGTACACTAAGGAGGTTAAAGTGAATAACCCTGTAAGAAGAGAAAAATGGTCCTGAGTTTTAAATGACTAAAGAGATTTTGAATAAAGGAAAGAATATGTAAGAAAGCAAGAAATAAACTACTGATAATAAGGATTACTTGTTCAACCAACCTCCTCAGCACATTGGATTGACAGAATCTGGTATTTGGAGAGACCTGAAGAGTTCAGATTTACTGCTGACACCAAGCAAATTAAGAGGCTAGCTGGAGCATCTGGAAAGATGCTTTATCAATTGCAGTGTTGCTGAAGGTAAGGCAGAGACAAGAATCATGACAAATGCAGGACATAAATTACTATTCCTTCCTCTGGGCTACTCACTTCACACCATCTACTCATCTACTCTTAGCTTCATGTGTGAAACTAACTCCTTTCACGGGTGCCAGGACAGCTGAGGACTTTGTGATCACCCCCTTTGTACCCACAAGCTTCCCATGTCTGTATCTGCAAGAGAAAGCAATTTGCAGAGTTCAGATCTCATTCTCGGTGCGTGTGACCCCTGAGGACAAACAGAACTAACAGTTCTATAAGCAGCTTTTAAGATTTTCAGACGTGTTTTTTTTCTATAGGACCAAAATCAAATCAGTTCAGAGTAATCAACAAAGTAGGTATAAGAGGAATTAGAGAAACAAACAAATGTGGGTGAGAATATGAAAATACAATTATTTTGAATGATCAAATACACATTTCCTTGTGGAAATGTGGTGGTGATACCTTGTGAGAGCTACTCATTTATTTCCCTTGTCCTCACTCTGCTCTTCTCCCATGCTGCATAACATATCAAAACCTTGGGGAGAGGAGACCATACATTAAAAGGTGTCCCAGCAGAGGTTCGTCACGGCAGATGTAACCTCTGGTGATAAAGGTGAGCGCCTCTGACCAGCACTGCTCACAAGACAAAGGGTGAGGTGGTACAAAAGAACAACAAAGGGTGAGATCAGATCCCAGTCTGGCCCAGCCCCTATTAATCCAGGTTTTACAAACGTTGGGCTGTGTATTACTGATGCATCCTTTGAAAGTAGCTTCAGATTTTGCCCTCCCTCACCTTGGTCCTTACACTTGTTCCCGTCCTTTGTGACTCAGACCAGTGAAGTGGCCAAGCTCAGGAAAAAAAATAATGAACAACAAATGCCTCTTGGCAGGGTTTTTCTATTTTGGTGTCAGATTGGTCCTTTGGCTGTCAAACTACCACTCAGAACTGCCACCCCTTGATCAAATCACACACTGCCTGTGATTTCACATGAAAGGACACCTATCCTGGCTGTAACTCTCCCGAAGCTATGAACTTGCCCTGGAAGGGCCTTCAGCTCAGTACTCACCAATTCATAACTGGAAGGATTAATTTGAAACCACTAGATTATTTCTCCACTTAGGATCATGCCTAGACTTAAGTAAATGGCTGCAGCTTTTGCTTGTCAGATTTTGTGTTTGAAGCCCCGTGGTGATCTAAAATAATCAGGAGGAATGAAGTCATGTGAGCCCACCTTACTTTGCAAAGCACTGCCATGCAGGAGCAGAAGAGGGACAAGAGAATGATAGTCAGGTTTGTGAGGTGTGCAGCGTGCGTGTTCCAATGCCAGGAGTTTGATGGCCAACTTGAGTTCCTTTCAGCCACACAGGGGCTCGTTACCAAGGTAGTGTCAGTGTCACTCTGGAATCATCTCACAGATGAACAAAGCTTTGTGCTGATTGATGAATGATTTGCTCTGTGTTTATCACAACTGAAACAGTAATAAAATTGCTTTCCTTTGCACCAGGAGGGGCTTGGGATGTAAACAGTTTCATGGTTTCAAGGAACCTTTTTCCATTCTTCCCAGTAATTATGCCCAGGAGGGTGAAAAGCATTTGAATTGCATAAGACATATGCCATTGTACATGACAATTTGTATTTTATAAAGCATTTCATAACCCCTACAGGAAAATAATGCTCAGTCTGTATTTGTTTAAGTAGGGAAGCTAGCTAAAAGATCCTTAAGGGAGTGAAACAGGGAGTTTTGTGGTGAAATGTGACAGTGTGGAGAGAAAAGAGACAGGATCTTTCTTCCCACTTAAAAATCTGGAGATTTTCAGATTCAGAACTAGACCTGGAAAACTGGGTGTAATCTGTGCAGTGTACAAGAGGGGAAATCCCACTGTGAGGTGACAAGGACACTGAATCCAGCACCAGTCTTAGCATTTGTGAGCAGTTCCCAACCCCTGCATTCCCACAGGAGAATGGTTAAAGGATGTGGTGCTGGAGGCCAGATCTCTCAAACTCCTTGTGTTTTCAGTAAGGCTGTTCTCTTGTGTACCTTTGCTTTGGTACTTGTTTTGTGGAGATCACGGTATCTTGGTAGGTCAGGCAGGTGAGGTTTACCTGGTTGCTTTTCAGAGGTTACCCTGCTGTGAAATGAGTTCAGGTTTGCTGTAACATCACCATCTGTCTTCTGAGCCAAGTCTCTTTGAAGACCTTGGCCTAGCTGTTGGGAAGAAGTCTTCAGCCTGTCCCCTGGCAGTCAGACTCAGCATCAGAGTCAGGTCCAATGCCTTTGTAAGTACTTTGTTGTAAGCAGCTCTCCCTCTGGGAAGAAGATAATGGATAATGAACAGTAAAAAGTCACTCAAGAAAGGCACATTTGTACCAGGCTGAGAAGCTAGATTAGATCATTAAATGCTCTTCTGTGCTGCCCCTTGCTCCTGGGACACCCTTTCTGTCCCACTGGCTGTTAGCTCTTACATTAGATCACACAAACCCGGGTGAGCTCCAGCCACGTTCCTGACCAGTGTGTCAGCAAGGACCAAACAACTCCACAAAATAAGTAGCTGCTTTGGGTCAAATGTTTTTAAAGGTGTTTCTTCAGGGCTTTATTCTTTCTGATTCTGGCTTTCAGCCTTGTCCCACAGGAGAGCAGAAAAATAACCTTCAGATTCATAAGTCTTTCTCTTCCCTGCTCCTGGCATTGCGTGTTTTTATCTTCCTTTCTGGGCTGACTGTAAAGAGTTCCACTGTGAAGTGTGCACAGTATTACAGGAAAAGAAAGTATTTCATTATTACTTAGGTTGATGTTGTATAATTAGAGATGGAGCAGCCATTGTGGCAGGACAAATGACATAGTTACTACAGTCTGATCTCTGCCCCATAATGAATCAGATCTTTTCCTTCCAGAAATCTCCTGTCTTTCACAAACACTGAAGCAATGAAACTAATCAAAAGAAGATGGCCAAGGTTTACAGAACTCTCCCCTATTTCATAATGCAAAAGACCTTGGGAATGTTCCAGACAGTTAAATTTCCTTAGTGCTAAAGTACACTTCAAAGAGCAGATACTCCACACAGTGTCACAAACAGTCGAAGTGGGCTGTAAATCACTGCCTATAATTCACTTTTTTAACAAGGTGTTGTGTATGCTCTGGGAAGAAGGAGCTATGTATTGTATCATTTCCCACAGAGGAAGGAATCTTCACTGAGGCTTGTGATGGAACTGCACAAAGCTGAGATTAGATGGGAATCTAAATTAGGGAAAAATAAAAAAGAAACTGTGAAAATGACAGGCTGTGAACTTTTTTTTTGGGGAAAATATGTACTTCTATTATGTAATTGGCAGTATTCCATTTGCAGAAGTATTAAGCTCCCAAAAAATGTGCAAAGTTGTTTTTTAACTCTCCAAAGGCTGTGGCACAAACACAGTGATGGAATAAGCGTGATTTGAAAAGCTACATCAGTGAAAGCTTGCCACTCATTGCCTGATTTCCAGTAACTGATAGTTCATCCCTAGTTCCTTACAAATAAAAAGCGAAATGGAGTTATATAGACCATCTTTATGGCTCTACTTTGTGATCATAAGGAGTTAGAGCCATGTGCACACGGCCAGCTAGAGTCCTTCGCTGAGTAATGGTGGAATCCAGAAGTGTAACCTAATTTGCTCACATGCACTTCCTTCTGCAATGGAGATTCGACCCATTTTGTAACTCTTGGGGCATTAAAGGAACATGTAACAGGACTGTGGTCTTGAGAAGACTAATAAAATCAGATGCTTAATCAGCATCATCTGGGTGGCCAGTGCCCAGAAGATCCTTTGTGAATCTCATCTACATCCACCCAAGAACAAGAATGTTTGTTACAGGCCTGGGCAAGAAAGAAACCTGATTAAAAAGGCATAGTTAGGTGGTTGGCAGGGCCAGCAGAAGTGTTGGGAAGGTCCATATTTAGAAGCAGAGGGAGCAATGAACAAAAAAAAAAAAGACTTTTCCTCATAGGAAGAGCATGCTAAAAAGTTTCCTTTTTTTCTGTTTTACTCTTGTGTTGAAAGATGAAGTGCTGTAGGTGGAGAATGAAGATACACCCCATTAAAATTGTCCTGCTTATAAAAACCCAAATGCTGATGTTAAGCATTATGCACCCATTATAATCACCTTGCTTATAAAACCAAATGCTGACGTTAACCGTTAAAGCTCGAAGTGTCTGGTGCCAAGAAGAGGTTATCTGTTGTGCCTGTTTAATTGCCCCAGAAATTCTAGTGGCAAAAGGGACTGATGCAATCAGATTTAGAGTTAAACTTGCACTCCCAATCCAAGCAAACCAGGTTTCAGCAGATGGATGACAATATGTGCAGGAGACAGGAAAGAAAACAGCAGCTCGATAAAATGAAGATCACGTGTTGCAAAGTCTATTTGAGTGAAACTTAACATCTGCCAGCAAAGCTTGCCTAAGGAACCCAAGCACAGAATTAGAGACAGAATGCAGGACAGAAATTAGGCACTGGAGGCTATCAGGTAAGTTCTCACAGGCATGTTTGTGAAGGTTGTGGCACAACTCCTGTATAGGGAGGTAACACTGGAATCTCTGCTTGGAGCACTGGTGAGCCTGGGAAGAAGAGAGGAACACTTGACTAGCCTGAAGCCCTCAGGAAGATGAAGTGTATGCATATTAGTCCCAGGGCTCCCAGCCAGCCCATTGGTTCTCCCCTTTAAAATTCAGAGGACATTAATCTTCTCCATCACTTCACCCTGCACCCTTATTCCAGGGTAGCCATCCTCTTTCCAGGCATTTTAGATCCCAGCACAGAGATGGAGGAAGGTCTGAGGTTTAGAGCCTCTGCTGATGGATCGCTCAGAGAATGAATAGGAGTGGGTGACTCGAAGTGAATTAATGACAGGGGCCTGCAATTGATTGACACTCAAATTCTAACATTCCTTTTGTTCTTGCTATTGCCCAGCTAAGCTGTCTCAGTCACGTTGTGTTCTTAAGATTATTACTTGGAATGCAATTGAAACCGCTGAAGCTTGGGAAATCCTGCTTGCCAGGAGCTTTTTGATTTAAAGAAAAGAGAAAAGAAAAAGGACAGGAAAAAGATGAAGGGAAGAAAAAAATCTTATAAGCTTAAAGGAAGCTTAAATAAAACAATGCAGAGAAGAAAGGGAGGAGATAATTGGAATTGGGAGGTGTGTGGAAGTCTGTTTTATCAGTTATTGGAACTCTACTAAAGTCCTGTGAATTTTTCAGGGAGACAGAATTCCTCACAGCTGCAGATCTCAGTTCATGTCTCTGATGGTACTACTGTTATAGTCACCTTACTAAATACTAGGTTATTTTGGTTTTAGTTTAGAATATGATTTTGATTTTAAGGGAATTATAGCGGCTATGAGAATATAAAGCATGTCTTAACATGCTCTTAGGAATAGGTAACTAGGATGGTGTGTGCCTTGATCACTATGGGAATTGTTATGGACCCTGAATTAAAACAATGGGTACTGGTTATGGACCTTGAGCCAAAAAACAGGTACCAGAAGAGACTGGCTGTGGTTGAGGAAGACCAGACAAAGATGAGACCAGCATGTGCAAGGATGGGGTTGTGGAAAATGCTGGGGAATGTTGCTTCTGCAAACTGAAATGGGTTGTGCTATTGTCACGATCCACAACCTAGACAAGATTTAGTTTGGCAGCAGTTAAACACTGCCCCCCACTTCCCCTGCGTTCCAACCAACCCTCAGCTATTTAGGAATAGGAAGATAAAGGACATTTGTCAATACAGATAGCACGTAAGGTAAGGGGGAACACTGTTAATGATTATAATTTGCATTATTGTAATAAGTTTTGCTGTTGGTTGTGTTAAAAGAATTATGGCTCAATCTATCTCTCAAATAAGGGTTCAATCAGAAACTGAGGAATACACAGCTCTGTTTAAGTATATAGGTGAAACTTACACCCATACTTAGGGCAGGGAAAACATCTAAGTAGTTGAATTGCGACTTAGGTCATGGGGTGGGATATAAGGAATTGTCTGGCTCAAGGATCCCACAAACAAGTTTGGCAATGTCTAGGCCATCAGACAACTTATGGGGGGTTGTAATGTGACTCAGTCTTGAATTGCTTTGAGGTCCCACCTCAGCAGAGACAAAATCATGGGCAGCTGGGTAGATTGAGTTGTCCTGTAAGACATTAGGGCATTGCTGCATAATTCAGTGAGCTGAAACCTGGGTTGAGCCTTTGAACTCCTTGGGCTTGGGTGTGCCCTGAGTCCTAATTAAGCCCCACTATTCAGCTGTGTAAACAAGTGAGATAAAGGCAAGCACTGAGGGTCCCCTTTTGGCTTCAATGGGCTCAGACCAAGCAGACATGCAACAGTTCAGGGCTATGTAAGAGAACTTAGTAAGCTCATAAGTATTAGTTTTCTTCACTAATGGGAAGCAGGAACTTGCCAGGCATGCAATGTGTGTTATATTCTGTACTATTGTGAAGAAGGTACCTAGGATGAGCCTGTAAACCTTGGAAAAACCTGATCCATAGGAAAACAGAGGAGGGATTTTGACAGCGGGTGGACTGAACCAGAGGGGAGGATAGTAGGCACTGCCATAACAACCAGGCAACTCTGGACTAAGGTAAGAAAATTGGATGTTGAGTATTGCTTTGGTGGTTGGAACATTAGGGCAGACTTATCTATGTGTGTGAGGCGAACAGTTAAGTGTGAAGTGAGTGTGGAGCCTGGATCTGTGGTGCCACCTTTCCATGAGGAAAGCAAAAGGTGGATTTGTTGTTAAAAAGTCTCCAAGGGACCGAATGGGAAATAAGAATAGCTGGCTTGAAAAGAAAATAAGGGTTGGAGAGAGAACCCTTGGATACCTTCCTCCATACAGTCCCTTAAGGAGGATGGAAAGACATGTCTTGTAATAAGGATAAGCTGTAAATCATGAAGGAGATGTCCTGCGCGAGGTAAAGAGCATTAGTGCTCGCCCCGTGGGTGGATTTGAATCTGGTAAAGGAGCTTGCTGAAATCCCTAAGGGTGGTGGGCAACTGCGGCCAGCAGGAGGTTTATGCGCATCCTTTAAGGCAGGATGGTGGTAACATCCTGCAGCCCCTGGGACTGGAAATACGCACCGCTGTGGTTATAATTGGGATTTCCATACCCATCGTTACGCTTTCTGCAGGCAGCAAGGTTTTGTGGCCGGTACCGTGTGTTGTATGAGGGGTTTGAGTGGGAGTTGTGAGGGAACAAGATGCTGTCTGGCTGCAGGGTGAGACCTGATCCACAGCTCTGTGTCTCCATGAGGAGAGCGGCTGGAGATGGGTGAAGCGAATGGCTAAACTGTTTGTGGAAGCAAAATGAGTTTTGAAGCAGTTGTTGGTTTCAGCTGTCCTATATACAGATCTAAGGAATTATTTTTTTTACTGTGAGTTTGTAAACCCTCACTTGGTATGTAAGCAGGGGGCTGTGGTGCAACTTAGAAGCAGTTTTTGGTGTGATGAAGGGGAGGAAGATCAGTCTGATTGGGATGGCGGGTTTGGTTTGGGTTTTGGCTTGAATGGGTGGTTTGGGGAGTCTTGAAAAGTGGAAAAAAAGAATCGGGAGTTGTATGGGAGGAGGGCTGTTTGAGAGCTTTCAGGTGTCCTGGTCAGGGGCAGGAGTGGGTCTTTGCCCATTTTGCGAACAGTGTGGTTTATGTATGATATTGCCTGGCATTTTAGGAGCCGTGGGTTTGTGTCCTCTCTCACCCTTCCTTTGGGGTTATCTCTCCTTGCCATACTCATCTAGAACAGCTGCTCCTAAAGCAGTTTTCTTTGAAGTTTCTGGCATTTATATTTGAAAAATGATCCGAACCCTTCAGCTTAGTAACACCCTGACCTTGCTGAGGGCATTGCATTGTGTCTGACCACTCGTGGAGGTTGCTTTGCACTTCCATCCCAGTGTCTAAGTGGGGACAGCAATCCCTACTCACCCTTTCTGCCCTGCTTAGGTTGTAAACTCCTTGGTGCGAGGATGTTGTGCGTGACCTGAGCTGACATGGGTCTTGGGTACGCCGGTGTGCAGTAATTAACAGCATGTGATGGCCTGACTCTGTGTAGGACCTGCTTCTCCTCAGATGAGTGACATGCTAATGGCAGGGAGAGGATATCACCATTACCAGAATTGACTTCAACTGAGCTGTCCTCTTAATTGCCACTATTATTAGGGAAATCGACCCCCTCCCAGCTTCTTCTGTTCCCTGCCAAAGGAGAAGATCAGTTTGTGTTGTCTGCTGCTGTCCTGGTTGATTTGACAGGAGGTCTCAAAGGTGCAAAGTGTTTCCCAGACCCACCTTCCCTGCCCCAGGCAAACTCACAGCTAAACAGCGTTGTGGTATTTTATAAATTGTGTTTAGCTTTTAATGATTTGCTATAACATGCTTGATTAAAAACCTGCCTAAATTCCAAACCTAATGAACCTTAAACTTTCACATTAGATACATTAATTATGGTGGTCCCAGTGGCATGCTAGCACAGGAAAGTTATCCTGCCACATTAATATGAAAATGAAGGGTTGCTGTAAGAACTAAATTAAAAAAACAGACAAATAATAAGACTCCATTGCTAAAGCTGTGGTGCCTCTGAATTAAGTTAGTGTCTTTTGTTTTTTCTTTTTTAATTAATCAGATGGCTGCAACGATAGCAATGCTCCCAAAAGGCATTCCTTAAAAAGCCAAGGGCTGGTGGGAAGCAGCAGAAATAACCGATGACTTTGCCATCGGTGCTTAGGTGCCATAGCAGTGATGAACGTGAGGTGGAAAGATAGATAGATCAATTTGCTGTTCATTAATATTACAGTGTGGCGCGCTCTATTTTGATTCGTGTCCCTTCGATTTATGAGGAAGCGCTAATCGGTGCTCCCGATCAACTCGGTGCACAGAGAGAAACACATCGATAGGTGTCCTCGAAGGCTACTGCAGGCTGGCAGCAGCAGAACACCTTGGAGTGCCATTGCTGGGCAAAGGTTGTCACTCCCAGACCTCAGCCTTGCCTTGTGCTGGTGCAATTACATAGAGGACTGACTGTGAACCAGACTGCAATAGTGCAAGATAAAAAAATAAAGGGGGAGGAGGGGGAAGTGTTCTTGTTCCCTCAGAGCTTTCAGTTTGAATATATCACAGAATCACCAGGTTGGAAAAGATCTTTAAGATCATCAAGCCCAACCATTCCCATCCTAAGCTAAACCAGATCCCTGAGCACCTCATCTACCCTTTTTTAAACACATCCAGGGAAGGGGACTCAGCCCCTCCCTGGGCAGCCTGGGCCAGGCCCCAACAACTCTTTCAGTAAAACATTTTTTTCTAATATCTGCTCTGCCCCTGCCCTGGCACAGCTTGAGGCCATTGCCCCTTGTCCCATCACCTTTCTGCCAGATTGTCACAGTGATTTGTTTACACTGCAGTCCCACAAACATTTGTGTTGGCAAAACTGAGAGGAACATTGAATAGGGTGAGAGGTGGGGTAGGAAAAGCACACTTAAAAATTGCTATCAGGGAAAACCTTAAATATCCTCGTAGCTGTACGTCACCTGCTGCTGCTGCAAAATCTCCATCAAGGCAATTCAATCCTCACAGAATGAAGCCCTGAGTGAAGTGAGAGGCATTGAATGCAGCCAGGAAGATTCACATCCCTTCCAACCTCTATTCACTACCTCTATTGGCTTCTACCTGTCCACTGGTGTTGGTATGATCTGAGTAGAGGTGTCCATCTCAGGAGTGGAGGATATGGTTACCCTCACTTCCAATTCACAGCCACGTTCTCTCACCTGGAATGAGGCTGGGATATTCCTTTCTCAGCAAACATGGTCTGGACTGGTGGAATTCACTGCTCACAGGGGAGACAGGTCCTACTGACCTCAAGGGCATGCTGCTGAAAGTCAGTGAAGGAGCCCCTCTCCTTCCTCCTGCCACCACCACGTTAGAGATGGTCAGGTGGTGCACGTAGCACCTTGCCAGTTTACACTGCCTGAAAATCTGGTCAGTGCTGCTTAAAGCACGTTGACTTCCACATGCATACTCATCTGTGCCTAAGGAGTGATGCTGGGTGTTTAGAATCCCATTATGGGTTCATTACGGCACATTCCATATGAAATTGATTACAAATTCCACTGCAGCCAAGCAAAAGACTGTTAATTAGCTAATTATTGCCCAACATACATTCAAAAGGTTCACTCAGTTGCTTGAACTTTCACTTCATATTTCACACATTTTCTGCATTGAAATTCAGCAGCATAATGGGACACACATTGATCTTGAGCTCTCCCTTTCACTGAGGCTGAACAGATGCCCAACTGCCAAGCTAATCTTCCAAAGACAAGGGGGCTGGTCCCTCATCCTTTGCTCTTAAGCCTTCTTCAGTCCTTGCCAACTTCTTTTCTCTTCCTGTTTCGCTACTGACAAGCGAGGAAATGAAATCTGCAGTGGTATTTCTGTCTGTGGCCACGGTCCTCTTCATTAAGAGGCTGAAATTACACCAGCCAGTGGAGCTCCTCTTGACTTCTGTCTTCACTTCCACAAGGCCCCGTTCCCCAATAATGTTGAATTCCTTCTCCTTTGAAATAAGCACATGTTGCTCATAGACCAGACTGAGCTGATGTAACTTTGCATTGCCACTGGGCATAGAACAATTCTGAATCTACCCCATCTGCAAACCTAGCCTGACATGGTGATGAAAGCACTGAGCTTGTAGCGTGTCAGATTTCCATGAGTTCTTTGTTATAGATGTTCCTCCAGGCGTGGGACAGCTATGCCCACTGGTGTACATCTGCACAGCTTCACTGCAGTTTGTGCAGCATTGGGTTTGGCTCCAGTGAATATCAGTCATTTACTGCTCCTGACCTATCTGAGGGCTTAGACTACATGGGCTATGTTCTCATCTTGGTGCCCATTGACTTTGGAAGGGCTGTATGGATCAGCACTGGTGGCAGGTCTGTCTTTACTCCCTCAAGGGAATTCCCACCAGCTCCTGGAGATGCAGTGGGGTAAGAGTCTCCTACCACCCTGATGTCCTTGCAGGATTGCTACTCTGCTTCGGGGTTACTTTCTTCACTAGTGAGGTGTCCCTCAGTTCTGCCACTGATTTCCTGCCAGAGTCTTTTCATGAAAACTTCAGTGGTTCTCAGGATCATATGTAGTGCAACCTCAAACTGAAAGACTCATCTTGGAAGTTTCAATATGCCAGAGATCTCCCTTTGTCAAAAAATGGCCTGGTCTAAATGCACAGAAGACCATGGAGTCAGGGTGATGCTATTGAGTTTTCATGTGAAATACTTGCTACTCTCTCATTCCTGCTTTTGGGATCCTGTACATAAGGATTCACTGATTAGATTGTTATTCTCTGGCCTAGATACTGTAAATATCCTCACATTGCCATGGTGAAGACCTGCCTGTCTGCTAAATCACAAAGGGTGATTTATTCATTAGATAAATATGTAAATTTTTCTGTTTCTTTGTTTAAAAATATTTCTAGGGTACTGTCAGAACCCACAACAACGGAGGCTGTGATTTATCACTCACATTCCTCTAACCAAAGAGAAGTTTATTAAAAAGATTCAGTGAATGAACCCACACTTCTATCATTCCCTTTCCAAACAAAATTGAAGCAGGACCACAGAATTAACTCGATGAGCCACTTTAAAGCACAAAAAGAGAGGGGAAAAAAAAACCAACCCAAAAAACTAAAGCTGAGAGACAGAAAAAGATGAAACCAGGGAAAAATAACAAAGAGAACATCAGTTGGGTGCATGGGGAGGTGCAGTGGCAGCCCTACTGAGGGATGGATCCAGCTGAAAGGGGAATTTTCATCTCAGGTTTCTGTAATAGCCAACGTGTCTTGGAAGTACAGGAGTGTTGACTCCCCCAACTCCTCCCTAACAATTCCACACATGTTTTAGCAGGAGGTAGCCATTCTTGGATAGAAATGAAGTGCAGGCAGAAATCTGTCTGGAACTGGTGTGACTGAGTGGAAGGCTCCCCATGCAAACAGGGAGCAGGCGCCTCATTCCACCTGGGCTGCCGAGGGACAATCCTTTACCCAGCACCAGCTGCCCAGGCTGCTCCCTCTGGAAAACCTAAGGCAGAAATTGAGCTGCTGCTCTCATTTATATGTAGCTGAGCAGTTACAGTTCTTGTTTCATTTGCCAGAGGTAAACACTCAGTTCCCATCTTGGCCTGATGTGGTTCAAACCTTCGCTCATGTGGTACCTGAGGTCTGTGGGAGGCGTGATTGTACTGCAGAGCCAAGAAGTCTTCGCTCTGCTGAGTCTTCACCACTGATCTGCAGAGCTTCCTGGAGGGATTGAATGAGACTAGGGGAAATGTGAGTTACTGTACACTCAGTGGGTCCAGGGATAGCAGGTCCTGCATTTTAATCTCAGTTTTCCAGGGTTCTCTTTGTGTTTTGTGTGGAATGGTCACTGGATAAAACAAGTAGCATCCCTACTCCTTGCTATGTTAGTGTCTGTATCCTTGGCTGGAGCAAAGGGTGAAATGACATGTCCTGGCGCCCTGGGAAGAAGTGGCATGTAAGAGAGTGCCCTTCACTCTAAGCAGGGTGTTGAGACAGGGTTGAGGCCCTTTCTTGACACATCTTGCCCAAGCCAACCCCCAGCCCAGAGCCCTGCAGCGTGGGGTCACAACGATGCTGCACAAACTCAGAGCAGGGGGAGATGTTTTTCAAAGAATTTTTATGGCTTCTAATATTCATCCCTGTTTAAAAGGACTCTCCCACGACTATTTCCAATGTTTGAGCAGGAGAGCAGGGTCTTTCTAACCAGAAACAATAATCCAGGGCTTCATTGGAGAGAAAATGACTGTCACTTCCACCAGATCCTGACTGTGTCCAAAATGCATCATGTCAAATAGCTAACAGTGTCCTCATGACAAAATGTGTTTTTGTCTAATACCTAGATCATATCTGCCAGCAGAATGAATTCTGTCAAAGTCCCTTGAAGCCCTCTGTCAAATTAAAATATATTTTCCCCACCTGAAGACAGATCTCTTACTCTGATAGCAAAATTCATTTGATATGATCCTTGAAGCTTTTCTCCTGGAAAATCATCGTGTTAAAATTCCAAAGCCACTTTGCAGACAAATGTAATTTCACCTCCTCTCCATCCTCACTGCTATTGTTAAAGATTTTTTTCTTTTCTTTTTTAAAGGAAAGAAAATTCAGGCATAATAAGGATGATTTTACTTCAGAAAAAAATATCTATATTAAAAGACAGACAGGGAAAATTACAAAGCCTTTTTAAATAGTCCATATTGAGGGTTAAAGAATCTTTGTTAAATAACAGCAGCAATAAGCATCAAGTGTATAATGTATACATATATAAGACTGATGCACAGAATATGCATAATTTGACAGGGGCAAGGTTTAAAGAGATAACAAAGAAACAGTAAATTGTTGCAAGGATGAAATGATGTCTCTTTTCCTACAGACGCAAATGCAGTGATGGGCCTCCTACAGAGCCCGCCTCCAGCCATTCAGTGCTTATACCTGGTTGTCATATGGATGTCACGGTCAATTATATTTCAAATAATCACTTTCCAACCCAACTCTGGATAGCATTGCAACTCAAATGCACCAGATGTTTCAACCCGATGGGGATCAGAATCCTTAGTGAAGGGAGCAGTTCATGAACTTGTTGGATAAATGTAGAAAGGATGTCAGGTGGTGAAGCCACTCAGGAATAAATTTCATAAACTTCAGGGTGTATTTTGGGTTGTTCTCTGTCTGCCTTCCCTTTCACATGCTTTGCTGTTTGTGAAATGCCATTTCAAAGGGTACTTGAAACAAACATATTCTTTTGCCTGGTGGAAAGTGATTTGTAAATGACATTAATTGCTGAAGGGTAAAGATACAGGATGCAACAAATATGCTTGCATGTATTGGTTTCTGAACTGTATTTGTTTTGAGAGGATAAAAGCAGAGGTCAGGGCTCTTCTGTGAGGCAGATACACACAAAGGCTTTGGGTTTGTATCTTCGATCGATTGGTACTGGAATGAAAGAGGAACTTCTTATTGGGAAACTGTGAGCTGTGGCTAGAGTTGCAGAATGGGGAACACAGGAGCACTTTGTGTTGTGCTTCACCACTGCACCAGGGAAGGAGCGATGAGATGCTCCAAACCAGAGGTGGTGGGAGGTGGCTGGGCTGTACCCACTGGTGGCTCTTGTCATTAAACTGGTATTGTCCCTTCTTGCCCCCACATTCCTAATGGCAGAGATACCAAGGACTGGGTATGGTTAGCTGGCCCTGTGTGGAGCCAGGAGTTGGACTCGATGATCCTTATGTGTCCCTTCCAACTCAGGAGATTCTAGGGTTCTATGATTCTATCTGTTGTCTTTAGACTACTCATAGTAAGGTAAATAGCCTCATCATTTAGGCATAATGGGAATGAAAAGAACATGAAGCTAAACAGGAGGAGTTTGAAAATGGAAATTGAGCTATAGTTGTCTGATCTGTGGGAAAAAAAATCAATCAGGTGTTTCTGTTATCCATAACAATTGATAACCCATAGCCTGCATAGTACTCTGCGTTGCCCAGGAAGTTTGCAACATAACTGAAAACTAAGCCAGTTCCTGAAGCAACAGGTTTTGGTCTCATAACTAAACAACCTGTCTGCTGCAGGACTTCCCAAAAACTCTGCCCTTGACAATCTGTAAGTTGAACATGATTTTGTTCGTGTTCAAAATTATAGAATGGCTTGAAAGTCTCCTCAGTATTCAATGATTTCCTGAGCTCTGACTCTGTGTGTGTGTGTGTTTGCTTCAGCACTTACACAGTGCATAAGCATCCTTTCTGTAATTGGTGGTGTGTAGTGCAGTTGTGAACTCAGAATCACTGTAGCCATGAATAGGAAGCTCATGTTCTTCAGCAGGAGGGGGAATAGTATACAGTTATTTAGATAAGCATGCAGTAATTGCAGATAATTACATTCTATATTTGTAGGTGGATCAAAATACATTATTAAAAAAATCCTCTCTGCAGTTCTACACCTACACGTGTATCAGAGTTTAATAACTGCATGGCAGGAGTTTTGCCAATACACACATGGAGCAAACTGTGTAGTAAAGTCAGCATATGCATTAAAAACTGAACACAACTACAACTGAGGCTTCAATAGCAGGAGGGGTAAATGAAGCAGTATTTTGGCAAATGCTTTTTCCTTCCCGGGATTTCTGTGCACTGTGTCATTGGACAGATTCTGGCCCTACAAGGACAGCTTGCCTGGCCAAGTTGAGATTAGCCACGGGTACAGTTCTGAGATCTGTGGCTGGTTTCCTTATTGATACTTTGACATGTAAAGTGAGGGCCATCTGTTTGAGAAAAGCCACTCACTTGGCATGAGTTTACTCCGTGCTGGGGACATTTGAGTCCATCTCAAGTGGTGAGGTAGGGCAGCCCTGTGCAGCAGCCATCCCGTCACGGCTGCTACCTCTTGCTTGCAGAAGACTAATCCACAGCAATGCCTGGTTATTGCCATGGGAAACCTTCCCTGGGCACCAAATGGCTTTGTGTGGGCTCACAATACATGGCAAGATCTGTGTCACAGGAGATGGGGGTGTCAAGACACCCACAAAATACATTTACACATGTATGTGGAGACACACACTTGGAGGAAAGCTCCCAATTCAGTTAGTTTGCTCCCTGTTGCAATGTTTGGACTCTGCATCTCTCAGCTCTCTTTGTTGTACAAAATGTTTTACCCTTGTGAGAATTACTGTTTTGGGAACACTTTTGGACTCATTCTTCATTTACACACACTGACATTCCCCCTCCTCACCCCCACTCCCCCTTGTCTGTTCTCTCCTGCTTAGGAAAACATTAACTTTGCACCTGGGGCCTTTGCAATATTGCTGTGTGCCCTGTGTGATTGGGTTACTGTATATGAAGGACTTGAAAGGACAACCTTATAGTCTGTGAAACAGCATTTCATTGAGTCCCTCTCCCTTTTTATGGAATAATCATGTCTTTGTGACTCTTCTCCACTCGTGTAGCAACACGGTCTTTGTTGCTTACATTGCAGTAAGGCCTCAGGGCCCACAGGAGCCTGGGTGATCTTGAGATGGTGCTCAGGGAGCAAGGGTAGGCTGAGCCCCATACATATCCTTGCATATGGACACCTGAGATAGAGAACTCCCCTCCCCTTCTTATGGGAGACTTTGCTTGGCGCTAAATGCAACAAGGGATTCATTCCAGTGTCCATGGGACCATGGTACCCCAGGGGTACATGCAAGTTTGTAAAGCCTGGGAGAAGTGGGGTGGAGGAGCCTTTAATCTGTGTTAGCACTGCCACCTCCCTCCCATCATTAGCACTTTGCCTTTCCTCTGCAGAGGATCCCAGAACATATAGGTGTTCTCTACCTTTTTCAGTCTTACCTGGGCAAGGAGATAGAGCTGTCTCAGTGGACAAAGTGCCCCATGGTGGATGGCTGCAGACTGCTCTTTCTGTCTCTGGGAGAAGGTTTTTCTCCCCAGCTTCTGCCCAAGGGTTCTGGGTGGCCTGTCACCACGCTGATGCTCACAGGGGCTTCATCACAGCTAGCTTGGTGTGAGGATTTATCCTGAATGGTTAATACTTTCGTTCCACTTAGTAGGACACACTGTTAATAAACTATGCAAATCCAGAGAGCTAGGATTTTGAGACTTAGGACAGAAAGAAAGGGCTTGTCAGTTTAGCCACTTTTTTCCCTTTTCTTCCTCCATCCCATTGTATTACAGCAATAATTAGGATGATGGGAGAAATGGCCTGAACCTATTTGAATGACTCTACCATGAGCTGCAGTCACCACTGTTCCCATCTGATACTTCATAGACATTGTAAAAAACTGTTCTTAACACTGGCAGTCACTTCAGGAAAGAGAAAAAAAAATCTCAAACCTATCAGTTTTCCTTTTTCTTACACCAAGTTTTCCTCTTGTCTCTTTACTTCTAATCAGTTAGGATAGAAGCAGCTCTGTGGCCAGGTGATGTGCAGGTGGGATCAAGCAGGAGAACCCAGGCTTGTGAGCCTGTAGCAAAGGAACAAAGACTGTGACTTTTATTTCCATCACCCCCAGCAGCAGCTCTGTGTGGCTGTTAGGGAGGGCAGAGCAAGCTGTGGCAAAGAACAGTGGGGAAAAAGAAGTGTGGTCTCCCTCAAGAAACAAGATGATTCAGCCTCTAAATAAATTTTCTCTTCATTGCCTCTAAAGGGAGCTTGGAAACCTGTCGGGGCAGTGAAACCCTTCACACTGGTAGGTTGGGGGGCCCTTGAGGCTGCAAGCAGACAGACAAATAGTGAGCTCTGTCCAGATTCAGCTGTGCCTTGGGCAGCGCTCCTTGCTTTTCCCTGCCCTCCAATGGTGCCAGCTCTGCTGGCAGAGGCACCCATGCTAGCAGCTGCACCCCATTTGTACACGGGCATCAGGGCTTAAATGCCTTGCTGACATGACTTGGCTTGGGCAGCTTTGAGAGCAGCTGCCAGCAGTTTCCCTGGTAGGCTGGGGAGAAGAGCAGCAGAGATGTGCTGGTGATGACATCTCCTGTGCCTGGTGTGGCTGGCTGGAGAGCAACTGTCTGAGACCCAAATTGTTTTTTCATGGTGTCACATTGAGGCCTCTGCAAGCGGATTCCAGTAGTTACTATTTAGGTAGCAGAATGCTGTGGGTCTCCCTAGGGGTGGAAGAGTTGAAAGGAGGTGTGGCTTGTCAGCCTCCTCAATCTCTTCTGTCCTATCTTTGCAATCTTGATGTTCTACTAGTCCCTTTAGCACATAAACAACACTTGTGTGTCTCAGAAGGTGTTCTTTCAACTTATTTAAAGTTGGTATTTTCACTGGTTTCAGTAGGAGTTTTGTCTTAGAAGTTCCTGGTCCTAGGACAGTAAAGTCACAGCATGGACTGCATCACTCCTTACTATTCTGGAATTGGATTTAAAATGAATGTAATAAATATAAACTAGCCCAGTTATCACAGCCATGGAAAGCTGCAGGAAGCTATAAATTAGAGTGCTTTTTTAGCTTCTCAGATGAGCAAAAAAAAGAAAAATACTGGGTCAGATCAAAGGTCTCCCTAGTTGTTATTCTGCCTCCAGCTGCAGGTCAGTGGTGGAGGCATGGGGGGTGCATACAGAGCAGAACATGTGGGGAAATAAGCTTGCCCTGCTGCACTCCTCCAGCAGTCAGGGGTTCAGGGGTTTTCAGCAGTGAAGGTTCCTTCTGGAGTTGGGGGTGCAGCAGCCAGGAATCATCTAGTCTCATGTATCTCTGCTCTGAATTGGTCCAAGTGACAGAGGGAGGTTGCAGACATTCCCTTTTCCTGAATCTTTTTTTAATCCTTTTTAAAATCTTTTTTCCCCAAAAAAACCAAAGGTAAAAGGCAGCACTGGGGTTAAGCTGTCCCATATAAAGGCTACTCTGGCAAGTTGCATCTGCTCCTAAATTTGTGCAAGTTGAAGCTTCTTAGGTCAGTTCCCTGTTGGTTTTTGTTCTGTGCAGAAGCCTGTGATGTGGCTCTGGTTTTGTAACCAGGCTTAGAGAGCTGGGGCTGTTTAGCCTGGAGAAGAGAAGTCTCTGGTAAGATCTTACAGCACCTTCCAGTCCCTGAGAAATGCCTATAAGAAAGCTGGGGAAGAACTGTTCCCAAGGGCATGTAGCAATAGGATGAGGGGTGATGGGTTTAAACTAGAAAAGGGGAGATTTAGGTTGGATATTAGGAAAAAATTCTTCACTCTGAGGGTAATAGATCACTGGCACAGGGTGCCCAGAGAGGTGGTGGAGGCCCCATCCCTGGAGACATTCAAGGTCAGGGTGGATGAAGCTCTGAGCAACCTGATCTAGTTCAAGGTGTCCTTGCTCACTGCAAGGGCTTGGACTATATGGCCTTTGAAGCTCCCTTCTCTAACCCAAAACATCCTATGATTCTAAGCTAACTGGACTAAGTATCCACAACAATGTGGGGTCAGGTCTGGGCTCTGGCTTCTCTTGCAGAAGTGGTGTTGTCAGGGGAGTGATACAGGAATCAAACACAAAAGATCTTCTCTTTCTTTCCCCTTGCCCCTTCAAGAAACTTCATAACAACTCTGGGTAGCCTATTCATTAGCACTGACAACAAATGTATGCTACTTCTGTTCCCAAGTCACTGCCTTATGTGGCAAATACTTACTATGTGTTTCTCCTCCCTTTATATATAATCTCATTTTAATGTGCATGTCACAGTTTTAATAAACTGGAGTTCAAAGGCTGAGCAATTATACAAATCTTTCATTTCACACATGAAAAGCATGATTTTAAAGTTGTCAGCAGAAAGGAAAAAAAAAAAGGCATTTCTTTGATTCCCTTCTCAGTGCAATTACCTAATGTCTGCTGTGGGGCTCAGCAAAGCAGAACTTCATCTGGTGTAAATCCGCAGAGTGCCTTAGATTTCAGTGTTTTACATCAGTGGAAGGTTGGCTTCCAAGGTGGATTACTGCAACTTTTGAGGTAAGAAATCAGGTTGGCGTTTACTTACAGGCAATATGAGACAACAGTGGTGGTTGGTGCCCTGGTTTGGTTCAGTCCTGTGGGATTTTCATCCTTCCTAAGCATTTTATTTATACTTCAAAAAAAAAAACCAAAACCAATCCCACAACCCATAAAACTTGCAGAGATGTAGGGGGAAAAAATTGTAACCCCAAAGATGAAAATATGAGAGATCTGATGATGTTATGAGATCTGTGGTTTCTGTGGCTGTTCTCAAACTTATAAAAATGAGGGGAAAATAATCTTAATGCAAAAAAACATAAGGGATGGACAGTGTTAGGCATTCACTTGAAAGGGTGAGTTCTCAGGAATCCCTCTACATGATGCAGACTGAGGAGAGATGCCCTTTGCTGAACAACTCAAATAAAATCTCAGTGCAGGTGAGAGGAAGCCCTTGTCCCATGGCTAGCTCTATGGAAACATCAAGAACAGTCGGTGTCCTGAGTTTGTATAGAATAGGGTTAATTTTCAACCAGAAGTTGGCATGAGACACAGCCAGGACAGTGACCCAAACCAACCAAATGGCTTTTCCATACCATAAAGTCATGCTCAGTATAAATTTGGCCTAGAAGGGTAGGAGTGGGGTGGCTTCAGGATTGTCTGGCTCTGGGATGGCTGTGAGCTGTATGGTCTGGGTCATGTGGTCTGATGAGAAACTGCATTGTGTATCACCAGTGTTGTATATTCTGCTCTAAGTCCTGTGTTTGTTACTTCCCCTTCCCTTTGCTGTCTCATAAACAGTCCTTATCCCAACCCAGGAGGTTTGCCTTTGTCTCCCCATTCTCCTCCCCATCCCATAGTGGTGGGATGGTGAGCAAGTGGCTGCGTGGTGCTCAGTGGGGGCATCTGCAGTTGCGTGGGATGTGCACTCTTCCCCAGCTTCCACCCTGTGCAGCAGAGAGTCTCAATCTGTGATACAAACCATCCAGCTTTCACCTCCAGGGCTGTTTGACATCAGCTCTGACAAACCATCATTTCTGCAGGGGGGACTCTTCCTGCTTTGGGAGATGAGCAACGCAGGGTGTCAGAGCAGCATATGCAGCCCCAGCAGATCCCTGGGGCAGCTGGTAAAAGCTGTTCTCAAGCATCAGATTGCAGTACAGCCTGTCCTTGGTGATGATTTTACCAGTTGCCTTCAATCCCATCTGCATTAGATGCAACACAAGACTGGAGTGTAAAGTTTCTTTCATAGCATTTGGAAAGTCCTTGAGCAGTCTGCAGGAGTCTCTTTCACCCTTCCTCAACCTTCTTGGAGCAGAATGAGGTGACATCCTGGGGGAACAAAATCACAGCACTGCTGAAGACCTCACTAAAATATTGGCTGGGATTGGCATATTGAAAACTTCCTGAAGACACCAGTACTGTGGAGCTGACCCTGTTAGCATTTGCAAAGTACTCTGAGATCTCCTCTCTGATGAAAGGTGATAGTGTAAGTGCAAAGCATCACACATTTTTTTGCTAACATGAGCTCCTTCAGGGGTGAAATCCACCGTGCATGTGTCCTCTCAAAGGCAGTGCTGTCAAATTTCCATCCATGTCTGGGGAAAACATCTTCAGCACTAGGGCTGTGGCATAGGGCACGGCTGAATTCTCAGAGGCCAGAATACAATTGCAGTATTTTTAATTACAGCACTCCACTGTGTTCAAATAGAGCATTTCACATGAGATGAGGGCAAATCCTCTGAGGAGCTGCTGAGGGAGCTGGGGGTGTTCAGCCTGGAGAAGAGGAGGCTGAGGGGAGACCTTCTCCCCACCTACAACTACCTGAAGGGAGGTTGTAGAGAGATGGGTAATATTCTCTTCAGCCAGGGAACAGGAGATGGGACAAGGGGCAATGGGCTCAGGCTGTTCCAGGGCAGGGGCAGAGCAGATATTAGAAAAAAAATTTACTGAAAGAGTTGTTGGGGCCTGGCCCAGGCTGCCCAGGGAGGGGCTGAATCCCCTTCCCTGGATGTGTTTAAAAAAAGGGTAGATGAGGTGCTCAGGGATCTGGTTTAGCTTAGGATGGGAATGGTTGGACTTGATGATCTTAAAGGTCTTTTCCAACCTTGTGATTCTGTGACAGGATGGGTGACTCTTCTTAGAGGGTTTTACTTTAGCTGGCATAAGTGACTGGAAAAAGCCTCAGCACCAATATCTGTGGGGGGGTATGTGATTGGTACAGCAAGCGTTTCCCTCTGCATCCTGATGAAACTATTTAGTGTAACCCTTAGTTAAAAAACAAATTGGCTAAATGGCTCCGCTCACATTATCCCTCTGTAATAAGCACTGTGGCTGATCCTGTAATGCTCCTCCCCCTTTTTTTGTTTATGTAAAGGGTGCTACTGTAGAGGCATAATTTTCATGAAAATGTTCTGGGGAAAGGGGGTGGGGGGAAGAAAACCAAACCTCAGCAAAGAAAAAATACCCTGCAGAACACTTTGTGTTCACCCAAAGAAACAATATTTCAAATTATGCAAAATGATTAGAACCTAGTTCTGCATTAAGGGAAATTACAGCCCAACACAGAAAATTGGAAGTGGTGGCATTGATATGGAATTATAAAATAAGAGAATACTGCCTGGAGTTCAGTGCTTTTCATTCTCATGTTGTTTGGTTTCTTGTCTTTTATTTTTTTTTCTTTCTACTTTGTCCTTGCATAAAAGTAGGCAGTCTTATTCTGATAGAAAGCTCTCACGTAGGAAGTTGTATGAGTTGTGATGAACAGAAACCAACCTGGATTCTCAGGCTGGGAAGCTCTTGTGGTGCGTCTGGTGCTGTTCAGGACCCTACAAGTGTATAACGGGAGCCAGTCTTTAGCAGAGAACCAGGATAGCCTGGCTCTTAGCCTGGAGCATGGGTTGTCTGGACCTGTTTTCTTTCCATCGAGCATGCAAAGGAAATGCAAGCAGGCCTCCACTTGCTCCTCCAAGAGAAGAGTTTCCTCTCTTCACTTGAGGTCTCATGCAGGTTTTATTTCCCTGTGCAGCCGTGATGGCCAGAAACTCAGCAGTATGAAAACAAAGCCAGTGCTGGCAGCAATCACAGGGCTCCTGGTGCTGCAGCCTTAATTAAAGCACCCAATGCTTCCTGAGCTGACAATGCAGAGAACTATATCTGCCTTTTTTGTCTTCTGCTCCTCAGTTTGGCCAGGCAGAAAAGGCACACGCTGCTTTGTCAGAGGCTTAGTTTGACTGTGTGGCCTCACCATTGTTACCACACAAGGGAACAGGTTGCTGACCAGTATGTGTTCCTGAGCACTTAGCTGCTGTACAGGTGCCAAAAGCACGCCTGGGCTCTTTCAGGGTATGGTGATGCAACACTCAGTCTTCTGATTGGGGAGATAAAGATGGAACAAAGGAGTCTGTGAAAGAGGCACGGGCTTGGGTAGCATCATAAATTAAGGCAGACTGGACTGCATGCCTATTTTCCTTTCCCCAGGCCAAAAGAGAATAGATTTAAGGCTCTGCTGTTGTCAGCTGTTCTTTCTCCTCTCCTTCACACCATCTCCTTAATTCTTGTATTTATCGATGGCTGTGCTAACACAGATATACTCTGGTTTTTGAACTGTGTGGATGGTTGGATGACACTTAAATCAATATCATGTGGCAGTTTTATTTTCCTAGCCTTAGACACAATCTGTCCATTGTGCTAATGCTGTTTGGTGGCTTAAATGAATGCAAGAATTTATAGGTGCATCTTGAAAGTGCTGCTTCCTTTAATCATGCTGGATAAAGGAATTCCTGCCTTATGCAAAGCAGGAGTGTCATCTGGTTAATGGGAAGATACTTAGCAGATGCAAGCTGCATGAATCCTTCATTTAAATGACTGCATTTATAGCCCTAATCGGACAAAAGAAACTGTGAAGCAGCAAGAAATAAAGGCTGCCAAAAAGAAAGAGAAAATATTCTCCATTGAGGACACTCTGGGAGGATGAGGGTAATTTCCATAGCCCATAATGTGATAGTGTAATACTGTATTTGTTCTGCCCTTGCTCCCTGGATTGCCACAGCCTGATGCTACATGGTGGCCTGGCTGCGTAGGCACATCCTTAGGTGCTGCAAAGGTCGTGGTGCCACTCACTCCCTCAATAAGAAGTATCAAGGGTGTTGTTGGAACGACAGCGAGTGCATGAGCATCAACTCTGTGGCCAAGCAGTTGGAAGATTAGTGTGAGAGATGTACAGGTCTTCCAGGCTCTGTTGGTAGGGAAATGTCCTTCCAGACTGCTCGCTGATGAACTGCAGAGTCTCTTCTGCTGGGACAGGAATTGATAGAATCATTGAATGCATTAGGCTGGAAGGGACCTTCAAAGGACATCTAGTCCATTCTCCCTGCAGTGAGCAGGGACATCTTCAGCTAGATCAGGTTGCTCAGAGCCCCATCAAGCCTGATCTTGAATATCTCCAGGGATGGGCCTCCACCACCTCTCTGAGCAACCTGTTCCAGTGACCTGCCACCTTCACATCGAAGAATTTTTTTCCTAATATCCAACCTAAATCTACCCTTTTCTGGATGAGAGCAGAAGCTGGGAGACCATCTTCCCTCCTGTAACAAAAGCATCTGCAGAGAGATAATGAGATATTCAGTCATGATCGTGGAATAGCCAACCCTGTCCTGGTGGAGAGTAGTTACTCTTTAGTTAGTCTTCCATATTTACTTTTTACAAGACACAAACAGTGTCAGAAGGAACATCCAAATTCAACATGAATTTGCAGAAAACCCAACATGCTGGAATGATCTGCTGATCTTTTTCTTTAAATGCAAGACATGAAAGATACCTCAGGTGTACCAGAGCCTGTGTTCCATCAAACACATTTCTGAGAGCCATTCAAGTAATATTTCAGTATATCCAGCAGCAGACCCACAGCTACACATAATTTATGAAATACCTGAGGATAAAGTGTTCTATCATGTAAGAATACAATGTAAACAGTCATTAGGATATACTCACAGTTGTGCTGTCTGATCTCCAGACGAGCCACTTTAAAAACACTGAGCCCATCATCTTCCAGGAAATCAAAAGCTCATTTAAATACCAGGATCCACTGAGAGCAGTTCAGACAATATACATCTCTTGACAAAAGAGGCTCACTCATCCAACGCAAAGGAATGCAGTTTTACAAAACTACACAAGAATTAAATCCACAATGCAGCATGTGCTCTGCTTGACAAGTGATAATTAACTGCTGACAATATCATTTTATTTTGGATGCAAACTTGTTTTTCATTTAAAAACTAATCAGGGAACATTTGCATGGGGTGGGACAGCCTCCTACAAGGCAAAAACGTTCATAGTTCAGAGACTCTACTGACACACTTACCTTTATGCTGAATTTGTATCCTCCTGGGAAAACCAAAGGGTCAAGTGATCTTCCCAAGGGAATCTGGAGCCTTTTGATTGGCTCCAGGGGCTTTAGATCTGAGGGAAGTGATGCCCCAGGCAATGCTCTGGATAAAGAGGTGCTTTGTCTCAACTTCACTGTTTTTCAGAAAATGTGGTTTGAGGGACTCAAAGACAACTCCCAGGAAGGAAGGCCTTCTCTCTCAAGGAATGCCTTTAGCTCTTTCCAAGAATTAGTATTTTCTTTTAGAGTATACAGCAGTACTGTGCTTGTTTCATTAGTGGGTACAAAATAGAAAAGTCAGCTGAGTTTCCTTTAAGAGTCTGGGGTACATCTTGGGAAGAGAACATTAACATTAATGCATAGGTCAGATCTCCAGCTTTCAGAGAGGAAAACAGACATCTTAAAGACCACTCTGAGCCTCCAAAGGTCTGCAAAGGTCGTTATCCCTTCATTGAGCTTTAATGCTGTGTCTTCTCACGGAGTGGAGTCCTTCACTAGCCTGTCTGTCTCAGTGTGGAGCAGGGAGTGTAGGGCTGTCCCTCCCCTCTTCCCCAGCCTGTTCTTGCTGTTCATAAAGTGTCTGCATCAGCAAACAGTGGCCTGAACAGAATCACAGTGTGTACAATCCATTCTGCTCATGGCTGATGATATTCAAAAATAGAAAGAATAACATTAGGGTAATGTAGAAAGTCACATTACCAAGATCATAGAGAGAGGCTGTGGCAGAGACCTGGAGAGAATCAAAGACTCATTAACTTGCAGATTTCACCACTAGACACTACTCCTGTCTTCTGGATTTCCAAATGTGCAAGTGTTGCTACGGTAAATTAGTATTCTGAAAGGTTAATTTTTAATAAGGCAGTTAATGTATGTTATTTAAACAATGATTATTAAAAACATGTTTGAGGTTTACAACATAATAGGTAATTATCTTCTCCAGAACAGTTACAACAATACAGCACATCCTTGTCTTCAGTGATCTGCTGGTATTTGTTTAGCCTATAATAACATTCTTACTAAACCTAAATTAAATGAATGCAATTCAAGTTATCAAGGAAAACCTCTCTGAATGAACTGAGTTTCTTTCCACGGAAGTTATAGCTGCCTTTTATGTTAACATAACTTGATCCAGAACTCCTGAGGTCCATTAGAGTCTTCATCGGCGGCAGTCAGGCTCAATCTCTGTTAGACTTAGAGCTCAGGCCAAAGCTAATGTAATCACCCATACTCCTGCACCATGCAGGAGCCATGGTGCTGTTTTCCAGCCATGTAGGAAGTTGTGAGCAGATGCAGGACCTCGATGGAGCTATAACAGTCTGAATTCTTCTGATCTCTCCAGGATGATGTATCATCGCTCCATTCAGAGTAGTCTTGGAGGGTGTAATGCTGATGCAGTGGGCAGGAAGCCTTCTCCCACACCGTGGCACAAAGCATCCACCAAACAAGTGGTTGCTCATAAGGGGAAGGGGTACCTTTTTGCAAAGTCCTGTCTCCCACTTGTTTGTCCTGTGGTGACCCCCATCAAAAGCTGTCAGTGAAACTATGGCAGTTTCAACTACCTGACATGGTATTGCTTTCTCAGTCTGAGGTCTAAGTTGTGTGGTGTTTTTTTTCCCCACACACAATAGTATCTCTTTCATGGATGATTTGTAATAGGAGTTTCATTATAAGATCACATAACACTGGGGAATATGTTAATAAGGTTCAGTGTGTAATCCAGTATAATATCATTGAAAATAATTGCTTTTTTGTCTACAATGGAGGCAGCAAATAGGAACTTCTCTGACATCCATAGCCGCCTTAGCACTTCCCTTCCTGTAATTTTGTGTAAGTTTACCAAAATGCACAAGCTGATTCATGTAGACACCATCCCATTTCCTACAAACAATGCATAGGCTTCATCCTGCATAGACATATTTTGAAGAGTCGGAGCTGCTGTGAGAATCTCCATCAGCTGCCAGTTCACTCAGGGTTTTGTGAATCACAGAGCACTTGTAAGGCCAAACATAATGTTTTGCCTGCTTTTCTCCATATGGGCAAGCATTTTGTGGCTGATGAAGAGTGCTGAGAGAGGTCACAGCTCACTTCTGTCCTCACCAGCCTGAGGTGATACTTAGCACAGTCCCTGCTGGGTTGCAGTCTGGATCCACCCTAGCAAATGCCCTGGACCTGGCACTTCAACCAATGTCACAGGAGGGGACATGGTAAAGATGAAGTCATGTGCTCTCCTTTCTTGGCCTGTTCTGTGTTAAACTTAGGATGTGCACCCACTCCTGTGGCAGCTCTGAGCCTGACAATGGTAAATTAGCCCACACTGAGTACAGACAGCTAGACTACTATCGATTTGTTAGGCTCTGTGACTAGAGGGTAGACATATCCTTTGCCTATAAATGATGAAACACTTTGAGATCTTTCAGCTGGAAAGCACCCAAGAAAGGCTAAAATGTTTTTTTTGGCTGCTTCTTTTTTTTTGTACCAAAATTTCCACTCTTCCTTCCTAAACTGCTTCTTGTCTCCCTAATGCAAATGCTATCAATCCACAAACTGTCCAAACCAATGCTCATGTAGTTCTTTTGTATTGATTCATCCTTGATACTACAAGAACTCCAGTGATACATCAAGCCATTGGGGAAGACTTTATTCTGTCCTTGCTCTAAAAAAAAAAACCAGAAGCATGCTTTAAATGTCTCATATTCTGTGGAGAAAAAAACAAACCCCAGTTTGAATTGTAAGCCAAAGATGCTCACTTGACAGATGGGTTCCTGGCTATGTTGCTGTATTTGAAATGTGTTCAAACTCACCAGATTGTATTCTGTTGACTAACAGGTTCCCACTTAGATGCCTTGGAACCAAGAGATATGGAACTAGGTATTTAAGGATCTCTGAGCAGAAACAAACCTGCATAAATCTAATTTAGCAACAGGCAGGTAATGCTGATAGAAGAGTCCCTGGCAGCTGCAGAGAGCTTGTTTACTGCAAGTTGCATTGGAAGGTATAAAAGACTTTTTTACTGGGGCAGGTCAGGGAAGCATGGGGGCTTAGTGAATGCCAGGGGCCAAGCCCAGATGGGTGGTTTCTAATGTTTGGAGTGTGTTTTAGTGGAAATCTTAGGAGTCTGCAAATACAGGGAACAGGTAAGGAAGGGCAGGACAGAGCTTTACTGATTAAATCTATGGTGAGATTGAAGATAATGCAGTTTGGTTGCAGAGGTTAACTGTGTAAATTTTATGACACAAGGTGGAGAACTTGAAAACAAAGGAAGCAAGCAAGGTTTCTTATTTTGTACAAGTTGAAATACCACCAGAACTTATTGTGTGCTTTTTTTCTTGTGAAGTTTCTTACCTTTTACACAAAAATCTCCAGAAAGGTTAAAATGGAGCACTTCCCTCCCTCTCAGTGTCCTCTGGAAAGTTATAGCTACATAGACTGAGAGTAGAGGATGCATACAGCAGACAAGAATCAATAACTAAAAGTTAATGAGAACTGAGAATATTTGGGCTTGAAAATCCCAGCCCAAACTGGTGTGCAAGTAGCAATTAATCATATGCCCCTGTGTCAAGCTGCTATTGCAATGGGAATGTTTTCTGGTTAAAGCTCCAGCTTGCATTACATTAAAAGCTTTGCCACTGGCAAAGCCTCCTAGCTGCTGCAGTAGTCAAATCTCTCCTTCCATAGGATCCACCAGCAGAGGGGATCACAATTCTTCCTCTTTCCCATCTTCAATTAATATGCTTACAGAGTCAGACAGATTACATGTGCTCCAATCCTGCTTGGCCAGAAGGAAGTTTCTTTCCTCCATGGGGAGAGATTATGTGTATCCAAAGAAAGCATGAATTCAGGTCACTTAGCTGCACTCTAGAAAAGTTGTTAAATGATTTTCAAAATGGGTTGAAGACTTGGAAGTGGCACAAGTATTTCTGGATGGGACATGCTTTTCTTAACAGTGCTATGCTGGATAGTGTAGTATTAATGCTAATGGGAAGGTTTAGTGCTAAATTAATTTGAACAAAAATCAGTGAGAAAGGCATTCTTGAATTGTAGGAAAGGGTGTGTTATTAGAGCAGATAATTCACAAATTAAAGTCTATTTTCCATGCTAAGATCTCTGTCAAACTTTAGTTCTGATGAAACGTTTCATGTGAAGTTCCAGTTATCATTCCCCATTTGTTATTCATCCTGTTTCTGAGCCCAGGGGTTGGGCCAACGTCCCTGAAAGTACTCAGCTGTGGTTAGTACTGAATTCTGTGAGAGCAGTTCTGAATCCAGGAACCTAGGTTAAAACTCTGCTGTGTCAGAGCTTCCGTTCTCCCAAGAATCACCTCAGAGCCCATTGGGTCCAACCCCCTGCCAAAGCAGGGTCCCCAGGACAGGGCACACAGGGCGGTGTCCAGATGGGGCTGGAATCTCTCCAGAGAAGGAGACTCCACACCCCCTGGGCAGCCTGTCCCAGGGCTCCCTCACCCTCACTGGAGAAAAGTTCTTCCACATATTGGTGTGGAACTTCCTGTGCTCCAACTTGAGGCCATTGCCCCTTGTCCTGTCCCCACAGACACCGAGAAGAGGCTGGCCATTTCCCCTTGTGTCCCATGATAAACATTAATAAGATCCCCTCTTAACCTCCTTTTCTCAAGTCTGAACCACTGGAAAAGAACATTGTCAAAACACATTGCATCATATCTGCTGGATCTCAGTGTACTTAGCACAGGTCCGTGGTCTTACTCCTCATAGTAATTACAGAAATGTAGAAATACAGAGAAATTCAATGGGAATCAGGATGCAAGAAACCAAGTTGATGGCACATCTACTGCAAGGGTGTTTATCTTGACACAGACATGGTGTGTGTGGATACGTGTGTGCAGTGGGTGGTGTGTCTGGCTTCCAAGCCCCCAGTGTGACTATGCTGAAAGGACAGATGATTCTTTGTTGCAGTGAGGAAATAAAAACGGCATTTATCCCTGGCAGATTAACTGCAATGAGTTTTGTATTTGACAAACTATATGGGAGCTGATTTCAGAGAAATAGTTTCTGTATCTTTGTCACATAACTGTATTAATGTTGATGCTCTTCACCTAGAGAAGCCTTCAGATGCACTCTGCAGTTTAGTTTTTCAGACTAAAGCAGCCTCATTTGGCTTGTTTCTCTCCAAATAAGCTGACATTTTAGGTGAAGAAAATTCACACACTTAATGCAATGAACTGGAAACAGAAAAATACCATTGTGAGAGATCCTAAGGGACAGTTTTCTTGCACCTTATGTTATCCTTATCCTCCTTTCTGTAGTATCTACAAAAATCCTCTACATTTGCAGCCAGACCTATGTGATCTCTTTTGAGTGCTGGTCCCTTTTTAAAAATTCTTGGCAGGACTTAACACAAACATCTGGATTTCCTAAAAGAAACAGCAGGAGATGTATTAGTCAGACAATTCAATCTTATTTTAGCTGTCTCAATTCCATCCACACATTTGTTTCCCAGCCCCCTATTTGTATGCGAAAAGAAACACCTTGTGGGCCTGAGGAGTTAATTTTGTTCTTTGGGCTATGACATTACAGAAAATACCTGAAACTAATTGAAAAGAATAAATCATGGCATGCTAGAAAGGAAAGTGTGTTGAACAGAGCAAAGAGAAATCCTTATATTGGTATAAAAATTCTAACTGTTACACTGCTCCTGTAGTGAGGGGGAGTTCCTGTAAGTTCCTAGTTTGCAGTCAAGAAGTGGAGGGAGAGTGAATCAAGTAGAGAGTCATGTCTAGGTCTGAGATATCACTTAGTAGAGAAGGCTAATGCAGGGCACTTACCCATCCTTGCATCATTATGGTAGAATCATAGAATGGTCTGGGTTGGAAGGGACCCCAAGCGTCACAGAGCTCCAACCCCCTGACACAGGCAGGGACACCAACCTCCAGGCCTGGAGCTACACAAGGTTGCCCAGGGCCCCATCCAACCTGGCCTTGAGCACCCCCAGGGATGGGGCACCCACCCCCTCTCTGGGCAGCCTGTTCCAGCCCCTCACCACTCTCTCTGTAAAAAAACTTCCCCCTAAGATCTAATTTAAACCTTCCTTCAGCTTCAGTCCATCCCCTTTGTCCTGCCATTGCCTACCCTTTTAAAAAGTTGATTCACCTCCTGTTTCTCTGCTCCTTTTTGGTAGCAAAACAAGGTTTTGCTTGTCAGTGAGTGTAGCTCTGGCACTGAAATAAATCCTAAGGTCTACATCTAAGTTAACCATTTTAGTGGAGCACAACAGCCCAAGGATTGGATTCCCCTGTTTGAGATGTGCCTCGGACTGAGATGAATCCCATCTGGGGTCCAACTTTGGCTGCCAACTAGTAAGACAGCTATATTTAAACTACTTTAAGGGGAAATGAGAGACAACAGATGCTTTTCATGCTGGGAGGTCTGTCTTACCAGGCAGGAGCTATAAATACTTGGTGAAGCCCAGAGTCATTATCTATTCCTCTGCAGGGGTCCTGGAGCAACATATAATACTCTAGACCAACCACTGAATTAAGTTTATGATAAAAATTGAAATTTAGGCCACCTGCAACATCTGCTCCACACTGAAAATTGCTTAGATTTACAATCAGAGCACTGTAGGAGCGAGGTATGTACCTGCTGTGGGTGCAGTGCAGAGCCTGCAACACCCAAAAATGTGGCTGAGCTGTGGGGTTGTAAAACACCAGAAACAGCTTTGTATCAGCTGGTACCAGTCAATAAACAGGGACAGCTACTGCAGGTATTTGCAGTGTGTCAGGATTATTCATTCAGCCCTGGACCTGCTCCTGGTGACCTGAGGGAGCTGGTGGAAGTCATTGCTAGACCACTATCCACTATCTTTGCTAAGTCCTGGGAAATGGGAGAGGTGCCTGAGGACTGGAGGAAAGCAAATGTTACTTCAGTGCTCAAAAAGAGCAAGAAGGAGGACCCAGATAACTCCAGACTGGTCAGCCTGGAAAGGTGATGGAATGACTTATCCTTGGTGTTGTCTCTAGGCACATCAAGGATAAGACAGTTGTTAGGAGCAGCCAACGTGGTTTTACCAAGGGGAAGTCATGTTTGACTAATCTAATAGCCTTTTATGAGGATATAACCACATGGATAGATGATAGTAGGGCAGTAGATGTGGTCTACCTTGACCTCATTAAAGCATTTGACACCATCTCCCACAGCATCCTCATGGCTAAACTGAGGAAGTGTGGCCTGGAAGGTCAAGTAGTGAGGTGGATTGGGAGCTGGTTGAAGGGAAGAATCCAGAGAGTTTTGATCAACAGGACAGAGTCTGGCTGGAGGCCTGTGTCTAGTGGAGTCCCTCAGGGGTCAGTACTGGGACCTGTACTAGTCAATGTAGTCACTGATGACCTGGATGAGGGAATAGAGTGTACAGTCAGCAAGTTTGCTGATGACACAAAAGTGGGAGGGGGTGGCTGACATACCAGAGGGCTGTGCTGCCATTCAGCAAGGTTTAGACAGGCAGGAGAGTTGGGTGGGGAGACGTTCAATGAGATTTAATAAGACCAAATCTGTAGTGTAGGGTCTTGCATCTAGGAAAGAACAACCCCAGCTACCAGTATAGGTTGGGGATGTAGGTGAGAGGGTCCTGGGGGACAGCAGGATGACCATGAACCAGCAGTGTACCTTCATGGCTGAGAAGGCCAATGGCATCCTGGGGTGTATTAGAAGAGGGGAGGTTAGTAGGTCAAGAGAGGTCCTTCTCCCTCTCTACTCTGCCCTGCTGAGACCTCACCTGGGATATTGTGTCCAGATCTGGGCTCCTCAGCTCAAGGAAACGGAACTGCTTGAAAGAGCCCAGTGCAGGCCCCCAAGGTGATGAAGGGAGTGGAACCCCTTCCTCATGAGGATGGGCTGAGGGAGCTGTGCCTTGTTAGCCTGGAGAAGAGGAGACTGAGGGGTGACCTTATTAATGTTTATAAATAGGTAAAGGGTGAGAGTCAGGAGGCTGGAGCCAGGCTCTGCTCAGGGGTGGCAGCGACAGGACAAGGGGCAGCGGGTGCAGCTGGAGCAGAGGCAGCTCCATGGGAATGTCAGGAGGAACTTTGTCCCTGTGAGGGTGATGGAGCCCTGGGACAGGCTGCCCAGAGAGGCTGGGGAATCTCCTTCTCTGGAGACATTCAAAACCGGCCTGGATGTGTTCCTGTGGGATTTAGTCTGGGAGATCCTGCTCTGGCAGAGGGGTTGGACTGGGTGATCTTTTGAGGTCCCTTCCAACTACTAAGGGTCTGTGATTCTGTGATCCTCCTTGCAAAATCATGTGGAGAGCAGATTTAGGACCAGGTGGGTTATTCTGGCTGTTTCATGCCATCCCATGGGCTATAAGATACATCGAAGAAAACAATGAGCTGGAGATGCTGGAGGAATCTCACTAGCAGCACCATACTCCTAACTGTTAATTTTCTGGGATGCTCCCTTGACCCAAATAGAAGATTTTGCTGCAAATGGAGCTGGGATGGGATACCTAAAGTATGCTCTGTGAATCCATCAGATTTTATAGTCTAATCCTTTTAACTGTTTACAATTAGCCTTAAGGGAACATCCCTTTCCACCTGTTGTACTAGCTCCCTTTGGTTGTCATTACAGGCAGAGTTTGATAGCTCAGGGTAGGTGCATTGGGCTGTGGTATGCACGTGCAAAGCACTGCATCTAGCCAGGAGGGGAACACAGTGCAAAGTCTCCTGCCATGGGAAGAAGTTTGGGAGTATCCCTGTACATCAGTGATATTCCTCTTTCTTGTGTTGGGGAATGTTTGGGGGGAAAAAACCCTCTTGATTACATGTCAGTCTGGATCCACTCAATATAGCAGCCAAATCTCTCTGACTTTGGAGACATCTTGTAGTGCTGCTAGTTTTACTTAGGTCAAAACATTCTAGGAAGAAGATAGCCACTGACAGAAATAAGTGAGGTGTGCAGGCAAGGAGAATATGTTGTATTTTTCTCCATCCTGTCAGAAATGATTGCTTTTGCTTGGATCAATCCAAGCATACTTCATAACTTGTGCAGAGGAGTTTGTTAGATTTATTTTCTTAGCTTGCTTGTTCAAGCCTGTTATTAATCCCCTCCTCAGTTCAACTCACTGGAAGAAAACATAGCTTCTTAAAGAGTTTTTAGGCTGAAAATAAATACCTCATTAAGTTAAACATATTAACCTGAAAACAGTATTTATGTCAAATAGACTAATGAATGCCATTATGGGAAAACACTGGAACCTGCAGGAGCTGAGGTGATGGTTTGGTACCCTTCGTACCACCCATGGGCCCACATCCATGCACGTGATCTGTGAGAGAGGTGAGGAAGGGGAGAGCAAGGCTCAGTGTGATGCCTTTGCATCAGGTTACTTCACATGGCATGTCAGGTGGTAGGCAGCTCTTGGCAGAAAGGATATTTGGCCAGTGTGGGTACTTGTCATGCTGGGGTATCTTCCTCCAGAGTCTGGCTGCTACACACAGTTCCCAGTCTCTTCAGGGTGGTAGAGGAAAATCACCTTGTCATTTGTAACTGCAGTCTTGCTGGTGTCGTGGTTTCCCCCCGGCTGTGGGCTGAGATCCACGCAGCTGCCTGCTCCTTAAAGTAAAAGAGCAGGGGAAGAGGGGAAAAAGGGGGAAACAAGGGAAGGGAAAAGGAAGGGGCAAAGAACTCCAACACCAAGAAACTAAGAGGCCCGTGGGTTGGGATAAGGAGAGTTTACTAAGAGAACAGAAAGATCAAATATCCCAATGCTAACAGGACTTTAGAGCAAAAGAAGATGAAACTCTTGATCCCCAATGCAGTTTCTCCCTGACCCACACAACTCAGGCCGTACCACCCAGAGCTGTCCCGGAACCCGACCGTCCCCCCAAGCAGCACGCGTCCCGCCACCGCTCTTCTTCCTCCCCTCAGCCCCCCATTCTCCTGGGCAGGACGTCATTGCCATGGAATACTCTCTTTGGCCCATCTGGGTCACCTGTCCTGGCTTCGCCCCTCCTGTCTCCTGAATAGAGAAATAGGAAGAAGCTGAGAAAGTCCTTGACTGTCTGACTGCAACTAAGAACATCAGGGTGTTCTCAGCACTGCTTTCATTGTAACTCCCAAACACAGCATCCCATCAGCTGCTACAAATGAAGTTCACTCTATCCTGACTGAAACCAGGACAGCTGGTTTTGCCCTTCCTGAAGGATATAAACTTTCATTAATGACTATGTTTCTCAACGTTTCTCACATTTCTCCTTGCATAATGTTACCAAGCCCCATGCATTCTAACATCCAAGTGTAAATGTTACCACCTGCTCTAGAGGTATAGTCCTGTGATCCTTGGAGCCATGCAGAAAATGCACAGGCTACATTTAAGCTGCCTTTATGCAAGGAAATACAGGAGAGAAATCCAAAGCTCAGCCAGAATTACCCTGCAGCACCCGTGGAGAGGAAGATATTAGGAAGCTGGTTTCAGAGCAGGCAGAAGAGCCCTCGGTTACTAGCCATGCCTTCTCTGGAGCTGATGTAGCATGTTAATATTCCAGGCCACAGCTCCTCTGGCCCCTCTTCCCTCCCTAACACTGAGAGCTTTTCTTTCCTGAAGATCTGATTTGAATGCAGCTCAGAAAAGTCTCGTGTAATTCACCCAAATCAAGATAGAAGTAGCCAGGAGGGGATGAAGAGAATGACAGCAACAATCTCATACTAATGAGCTGTTGTCCTTAGAGATATTTAATTGAAGTCTTCTACAAAATATGCTTGAAACTTAATGCATTAACAAGCTTCCTATAGGAAAAACGTGAAGCTGGGAGTTGGTAAAAGGCTGTGTCTCATTTTAGCAGGGAGCCAGACTGGCCATGATCCTTCCCCTGGAAGGTATGAATGACAGTCTTCACTTTCCCCTCGTGTCAGAGGGTATGACCCTATAAATTAACAGTGAAGAGGGCTCTGACACGATGTTATCAAGGTCTCCAAAAATAAGCAAGCAGCCACAAGGCATTCTGTGCTTCTTCCAAGTGGTTCAGTCTCTGATCATTCCTTTGCCACAGCAGAGCTCCTCTTGTAAAGGGAAGGAGTCATTAATAAGCTTTGCTCTTCCAAGTCCCCACAGTAGCAAATCGACAGAGCCACTTGTCTGAACAAGCTTCAAGCTCCTGACTTGTGTTTCATGAAAATCTGGGTAATTGGATGGTGGTGGAGCTGTACATGCAGAGCTCAGCCCAGCTTCACGTCTGCTGTCTCCCCTACCCTCCTCAGTGGCTTCCCTCTATTTGCTTCTGTGCTGTTCCATCAGCAAGAGCTGTAAGCGGGCCACAGAGCTGTGAAAACCTGGCCTGAAGTCAAGGACAAATTGCTGTTGATTTTATCAGATGAATTGGTGACCAGTGTGCCAGAGCCCAAGCCTCTGCCCTCTTCCAAAATGTTCTGCCCTCCAGACCATACGTGGAGTAGGCTGACCACAAAGGCTGAGAGGGTCTGGAGCAGATGGTGGGACTCAGACCCATCTTCTAGGGGCAGTGGCTATGTAACTGGCTTATCCCAGCCAGCATGCCAAATTTTAGCACTGTTGCCTGGTACAGAGCAGATACCACCCACATGTATCTCCATATATCACCATAGAGGTGCCATTGGCTGTGCTTGTCACCCTGAAAGGGCCAGGGGCCATTGTCTGGCCTTGACCTCAACTGAAATGTTTGTGAGGTTAAACTGTCCTGACTGGTGGCTGTATCTGAACAGGATCTATTACTTCTCAGTTTGTGGGGGGAGAAAAAAACATCCCAAACCCCAAGGGGTAAATACCATTCATGGCCAATTGGGCAGCACCAGTCTAAGCCATTGTGTACTGGGGGTGTCAGGAAGGTTGCAGGACACCCAAGCTGCACTGGGACTGTGTGATTGACTCACACAGTGGTTTCAGTGGTCCAGCCCCACACCCTGGTACTCTCTGACTGGTGTTGAGATGCTGTCTGATGGCAGCGTTCCGCTCTGCCTTACCAGGGAGCTAACCCAAGTGACCCCCCTGAGCCTTCACATTCCAGCTCCCTTTGTCTGTGGGATATTCACAGGGGTGACAGGAGCTCTGTCAGTGTCCAGATGAGCACACACATGTTCCTCTCACTGAAGACATCTCTTGTAGCCAGACAGCTGAGAGCAGCCAGAGATGCTGGCAGAAGGGGAGAGAAGGAGGTTTTCTGCCACCTCTCCTGCCACTTTGCTGCAGTGTTTCCTTGGTTGCAAAAAGGCATTTACCTGAGCTGCTGAGCTGAGAGAGACTCAGAGGAGCTGCCTGAAGTGGCAGAACATGACTTTGTTACACAACTTGTTGCAGTTAGGCAAAGTATTGCTTTCATCCCACCATGGTTTAATTTACCCCTCACTCTCTATGTGATTAGCCATTTAGTACTTGCTAATATATCTAATTTCCACAAGCTCTAGGTGATGTTTTCAAAAAAGGGGAAAAAAAGAAAAATTGATCCTTCCATGGAAAATATCCTTTTGAGAACTGAAATAACTATCTCCAAGGCCTAACTGAATTACACTCTTATCAACTGAAGGGAAATAATCCACTTGAAACATGAAATACAAGCAGAATGAAAAGCCTTTGCAAGTTGCAGTGGAGGAAGAACACAGTATGAGTCTCAAATAGCTCTGCTTTATCCATATGGAGAAACACATTTTTCTTGAATCATTCCCTTTTTCAATATATAATGAAGTTTCTCAATTGCTCACCCTTCCACTCTGCCTTTTAATATAATAAAAGCAAAATAATCCCTCTATTTGCAAAACTCCTGAGGAAGGGGGTTCAGGTTGCTTGGAGCTCAGCAGGAGCACCTTACAGATGTTGATGAGATTTCCTCTTTGTTTTCTGGGAGAACAGTTGTATTCACTGAATTGTGCTTTGGGGCTTAAATTAATTTTCATTATTTGGACTTTCCAGCACAACTATGTAGATATCCTCAGCCAAGACATTCTCAAAATACCGCCTCTCTCTGTGCTTTTGCTTTCTCCTTGTAAATAAACAAAGCCTGGAGGAAGAAATGGGTTTATAAATAAAAGCTAGAGTCCACATGGATTCCCTTCTGGGAAGGTTAATTCAGGTTTCTGATTAAAGACTCTAGTTTCTGTCTCTTCCCCTCTCCCTTTCCTGCTAAAGACAATCTTTTATCCTTTGTAATGGAGCTATTGAGTACCGTCAGGTTGAATCAGTGGAACAACTCTCCTTAGAGCAAATAGAGATTGAAAGTTGGTCCAGCTAATGACTCAAGGCTGGGCAAAGATCTGCCTTGCCTATTCAGCCAGGGCAAAGCCCTTCAGAAGTGAGGGCATTTATAAATATCTTAAGCATGGGATGCAGGGGGAATTAGCCAGCCCCTTCTCAGTGTCTGTGGAGACAGGACAAGGGGCAATGGCTGCAAGTTGGAGCACAGGGAGTTCCACACCAACATGGGGAAGAACTTTTCCCCAGTGAGGGTGAGGGAGCCCTGGGACAGGCTGCCCAGGGGTGTGTGGAGTCTCCATCTCTGGAGAGATTCCAACCCTGTCTGGACACCGACCTGAGCAATATGAGCTGGGGAGCTGCTTTGGCAGGGGCTTGGACCCCATGAGCTCTAGAGGTCCCTCCCAACCCCCGTGATTCTGTGGCCCCAACCCAGCTGCAAGCCCTCTGCAAGGGATGCTGCCTGTGAAGTCTCAGCTGGCTCTGAAATGTCCTTACTAGTGACTGTGGGCTGCAGATTCCTGTGGGATAGGAGCTTCTCTGGAAGGAAGATAGGTGGTGCTGAGTACCAAACCTGAAGCTTCTGCACAGCTGAAGTACCTGCTTCAGCATGTTTGGAGGTTGTGGAGTCTCCTTCTCTGGAGAGATTCCAGCCCCGTCTGGACACTGACCTGTGCAATATGAGCTGGGGAGCTGCTTTGGCAGGGGGTTGGACCCCATGAGCCCTGGAGGTCCCTTCCAACCCCTGTGATTCTGTGATCCATCCACCTCTGAGCCCAGTATCCTTGTGCTCCCAGGGGAAATTTGCTGTCTGTTACCTGCTTGCTACATGACACCCAGCAAGTACCCAACACCCAGGAGGTATGGGACCCCCAGAAGCTCCACTGGTGAGCCGTTTGCATCCTGCCCCATCTCAGGTCACCTCATAAAATTACTGCTTACCTGCTGTCCTGGTTTAACCCCAGCTGGCAGCTGAGCACCTGGCACCTGCTTGCTCACTCCTCCCTCCCCAGTGGGATGGGGAGGAGAATTGGAAGGAAAGGGTGGAAATCATGGCTTGGGATAAGGTCAATTTACTGGGACAGCAAAGGGTGGGGGAAAGAACAATGGGGCTTAGGACAGAACGTACAGAGTGGGTGATACACAATGCAGTTTGCTCCCTGCCCAGAACCCGATGCCCAGCCCATCCATGAGCAGTGACCCCTTCTTCCTGGCCAATTCCACCCTGTATATACTGAGCATGATGTCATATGGTATCAAATAATCCCTTTGGCCAGTTTGGGCCAGCTCTCCTGGCTTCTTATGAAAATGAACTCAATCCCAGCCAAAAGAGCAGGACAGCTGCCTTCTACCACTGTCCCTGCACATAAAGCTTTTCTTGCCACTTATGACTCTTTTTTTTTTTTTAAAACTTACCTCTAGGATTTTTTAATTATTATTATTACATGCTATCCAGAGAAGAACAGCAAAGATCTTTGTGACCCAGAGTGGAAGGCACGAGCCATCTCCTTCCTGAGTGTTCAGGATGTCAGAATCACAGCATGGATTATGCAGGTTTGGCTTTCCAGAGAGCAAGAGGGATAGACTGCAGTAAGCCCATCCAAGCATCATCATAAACAGGCAGTAGATCTTGAATTAACAATAACTTACAATGTTTATTATGCCTGGAACAAGCAAACCAAATTCACAGATAAATGAAGCTAACTAAACATGCTGCTATAAAAGTTAAAACTTTCCCTGTTTGTTCAGGGTATATTTTTTTTTGGTGAGGGGTTTTTGTTTGGGGATTTTTTTTATAGCTTTGTTTTTGGTTTAGGTTTTTGCTTTGTTTTTTTTTTCCTAGTACTGGAGCAAACAGATTTACAAACTGCTGCTGTGTTTAAAAACTGCAGCGCTGGCCTAGCTTTTAACCCCACCTGTAACAAACGCTATCTCTGGATTTTTAAAAAGGCTCCAGAGGAGGATGTGCCAAAGACTGCACGCTCCAGCTGCTCTCCCAGCCAAGCCTCTTGCATCAGCAAGGCAGGATAGGCGCAGTCGATGCGAGCCCTCTGGTACAGCGCTCTGTCTTCCCTGTGACACTGCAGCAGTTGTCCTCCCGTGGGTAAGACTGTGAGCCTTGCAGTCTGCAAGACCTCAGTGCCTGGTGAGGAGGGAAGGACTTGTGATCCAAATGTGAAGGGAGCACCTCTCCAGGGCTCACCATCATGCCACGGCGGCACCTGGCTGCGTGGAGGTTTTAAAAGCAATTGGTTAGAACACTGAGGGGCTGCTGAATGTGATGGCAGCACCTCCCTCCTGACCAGCCAGGATCACTCTTGGGTGTCTGAGGTGTGCAGAGGGCACAAATTAGCAGGTTTGCAGTTGTCTGCTCCTCAAGTCAACTGTCCCTATGACCCAGACAGTCCCAGCAGGGAACAAAGAGAGGTTGACCCTTACTAACATGCACTCAGTACAGAATTACAGCGGTTGAAAGGGACCTTGAGAGATCATCGGGTCCAACCCCCTGCCAAAGCAGCTCCCCAGCTCAAGGGATAAGTACACAATGTCTTAGATAGATGCTGCTCAATTGGATACAAATGGTATGGAGTTTAGGATGTTTTTCTCCCCCTCCACCCCCCTCATAAACTGATCTACACACTTGAGGTATTCGGAACACAGCTGCCTTATTCTGTATAAATATATAGCACATAACTAAGGAGCAGTGATGAGATCAGAGCTGAGCCTTCTCTGAGGTAGATTTAATGAACTGAAGAGCTCCAGTGCTCTCAAATGGCAACTGCTGGTGCACCACAAGACATCTGCTAATGAAATTTTAACAGCTGCAACAGGAATCTAAATGACAGATTCGAGGATGCACTAAATGGAACATGAATGCACTGCATGCTTGGGACTCCACGGCCAGTGGTAATTCCTAAGGGCTTTGCTGTTGTAATGAAGAAGTGGTGTTTCAAGGCACCTGGGATTATTAATGGAGCCTCTCAACACAAGACCCACTCACCTCACACAGAAATGGAGGAGTCTGCAAACCGGCCCAGCACGTTACGGCAGGGAGGGACACACAGAGAATCCTATGTGTGATTGGCATGTAAATCCAGTCAATTGCTCTGCTCCAAGGGAAAGCCACAGGATATGGGGATGCCACAGGGACTGCTGTGCAAGGATTCTGCATGTCAGGGAAATCAGATCTCTCAGAAACATGGGATGGCTGCCTGGTCTTCACTCTCATGCACAATAAATAACTGGAAGGCACAGGGGGAGATCTGAAAAAGCTGTAAGCCCATTATCTGCTAATGTTATTAATAGTGTTCCTGACAGATGCCTTTAGGCAGCAAGGAAACATTGCTAAGGGCATTCAGCACTTCAGGAGTTGGACATATTTAGGCCATTTAAAGCAATCTATTTTGGCACATCTGCTGCAGATGGTCCAGTGGAGAAGGCATTAGTCTGGCAGACTCGAGGAGTAGTTTTTGTTTGCTCTCTCTCTTATTTTTGTGATACATGACCTTGGGTTAGTCCTCAGGGTGATACCTATCCTAGTTTTGGCATGGATACCATTAACTTTCTTCCTAGCAGCTGCTATAGTGCTGTGTTTTGGATTTGGGATGAGAACAATGTTGCTAACACACTGATGGTTTAGGTGTTGTCAAGCAGTCAAGGGTTTTTCAGCTTCTCACACTGCCCTGCCAACAAGAAGGTGAGGGGCACCTAGGAAGCTGGGAGGGGCCACAGTGAGGACAGCTGACCAAAACCAGCCAAGCTCTTCCATACCATTTGGCATCATGCTCCTTATAGGACTGGGAGGCAGTGCAGCTCAGGAACCAGCTGAGCATCAGTTCTGGGTCATGGGCAATAGTGCTGTGCATCACTTGTTTTGTATATTCTTTCATCATCATCACCTTCCTTTCCTGTCCAGTTAAACTGTCTCTATCTCAGGCCACAAGTTTTATCTTTCCTTTTTAGATTCTCTGCCCCATCCCACTGAGGGGCCAGTGAACAAGAAGCTGTGTTGTTTTAGCTGCCAACTGGGTTAAACCACCACAGCACCTCAGCTCTGACCTGGGGAGAAAGATGCTCACCAGCAGTTATTAACTCTTCAATATCTGTCATCGAGATATTGTTAATGGATGTCACTGTGATAAATTCAACCCACAACCTATGTCTGTTTTTCACAATTCTGTCCTTAGAGACTGGAGCTGACAAGGAATTAGATGCTGAAGATATTATGGCTGACTCAGGGCTCTTTGTACCGTGCTCTGTTCCATGATTTGCCTTGTGCCTGAAGGCATGAATAAAATTCCCAAACATTAGGAAGCCAATCCAGCTGTGCTGAGAGCAGAGACCTGGCTCAGCACTGCTGTCAAAACGCTGATGGGCTTCTAGGAGCTGTTGTGCCTGCCTCTGGTGCACAGTGCCATGGTAGAAAAGGTTGATCTCCACAGCTTCCTGGACTTCTCAGCTCTTCTGTAGATTACAGTTCCCATCCTCATGGGGATGGAAGGAGCATGTAAGGTACCTCCTGTGCACCTTGACCCAGCTTCAGGGAAAGGTAGGACCAGCACCCAGACACTGACAGAGCCTGGGTGGTCACAAGCCTTTCACTACCCTGAGTGTTGTGAGAGGGCAACAGGGTTGTGCACCCATGGACCAACTGATAGTGCATCAACACCTTCGGGGCTTCTGAAAGTAAAACACCACCTCTTTCACAAGTGTGTAATGAGAACTTGCCAGAATGGATGTGCTAGTCCTCAGGTTTGGACTGGAGTTTGTGTTTTAATTAACAGTATAGGGAGCTGAACGTGGTGGGATTTAATGCTCATCTCCAGATAGTCACTTGTGACTGCTTAATCTTTTCCTGTATTTCATGTAACCAACATGAAGCAGTTTTACCTTATTTCCAATTTTCAGTCCAAAGATCTGGAAGAACTGAGAATGACATCACTTCTGCAAGTAGAAAGTGTAATCCTGTGGCAAAAGGTGGTCAGAACATTTCTTGGCGATGGTGTCAGAGACAGCTTGAGCTGAAATTGATTGCTTATCCATTATAGATATGAAGTGCCCCATAGGTCTTCATAGGTAATTCTCCTTAGGTATATCCTACACTGCAGACAAGCCATGCACTTCCCAGTGACCAGGATTTTCTCTCTCAGAGGGTTCCAGGGGTTGTGACTGCAACAGATGCTGCAAATTGCATTTGTAGGGAGTAATGGATGTCTGACCCCAGAAATGGGCACCAGGAAATGCACAGATCACTCGAGGCTTCAGAGAGGGGCTGGAAAATAACAAGACTGGAAGAACTAGAGAGAAGAAGAGCGCAACTGGTAGTGCTGTGGGAGCATTGCCTACCCTCCTGTGTGGGGTGGGTGAGAGAAAAGCTTTGCCTTCTGGCTGCAGCCCCACAGCAATGCCACATGTCAGAGTCTATTTCTCCAGGTGGGTCCAGGCTGGGGAAGTTTCATCCTAGGAGATCACCTTATACCTACCTTCCTTGCTGCAGCCACAACTGGTGGCAACTGGAAGGCAGACTGGGGCGTTGAGTGTTGCCCTAAAATCACGGGCTCTCCATTTATATTCTGCAGGCAGTAAATCATACCCAGCTGCTTAAAGCACAAGCCTTGCCTTTCTGTTCTGCTGCATGTCACTTATTGCTTTGCATAATGTATTTCCCACTCATTTCCATATTCCTCCCCATTGTAGTGATAAACTAATAAATCTGGGGAATTTGGAAGATGGGTTTTTTCAAACCCATTTGCTGACTCCAGCAGTATTCAGAAGTTGGGGGTTTTTTTGGGTTGGTGGTTTTGTTTTGTTTTGTTTTTTTCCAAGAGACAGACAGCAAGTAATTGAACAAGTAGTTTTCCAGTTCTTTCTGTTTGGCATCTTTTGAAGTGGGAGCAGTTTTTCACTTCTTCCCAAATGTTTCTGAACATTTTCATTGACAATTATATGAAGACACTGAAATAGTCACTGCAATTTTTTTTACATTTAGTAAAAACTTATTTATGAGTAAACAAAAAAATGTCAATAGCGTTTTAAGTAATAACTCCAAGGGGGGGAGGGGGAAGGAAGGGGGAGACAAAAATTTAAAAGCCATTTTAAAAAAAAATCATTATTTTTACCATATTTTTGGAAACAGAGGCACTACTTGTTACAAAAGAAAAATCAATAAGCACAACTACGATTTCAGCTTCTGATTATCTCATCATGTAGCCATTTTTGCAAGTGCAGAGCTGCAAAGTGCCTTCAGTTAATCCTGAAGAAATCCAAAAGACTTTTAAAAGCTTCAGGGCTACATGAAGCCGTGATAATTGCAGACAGACCTAATCACCCCTTCTCTTTGCACACCTCTACCTGTTGGCCTGTACCTGTGCTTGTTAGCTGGCTGCTCAGGGTCACTCCCCATGCTTGGTGTGACAGAGCCATGGACTGGCTGTGAGCACGAGGGACCAAAGTTTGAGCAAAGGATCCGTCCTCACCACACTCCTGCTTACAGATCACCAAAGGGCAAGGAAAAGCTGTGATTTCCTGCTAAAAGACATACTGCTGTCCTAGTTTCTCAGTACCTAGTCACAGAATCATAGAATGGCATGGGTTGGAAGGGACCCCAAGGATCACAGAGCTCCAACCCCCTGCCACAGGCAGGGACACCAACCTCCAGGCCTGGAGCTACACAAGGTTGCCCAGGGAACCTATAGTCCATCTATAAGGACTCATTTTCTATAAGTTTAATTATTTCTCCAGCAGTATCTCTGAGGGTGGCAGTCCTCCATCTGTGTCTAGCATGCTTGTCTTGCTTTCTGCTGCTCCTTCAACAGCTGTCTGGGGATCAGTCCCATTTTATGTAGTTTCTGTTGTCTTAATTCAGGTCTCTGGACAGGGCTGTTTCTCATGTTTGATATGCTCTGGCAGATCCTGCTGGCCTCAGCCTGTGAGTCCTGACATCTCAGGTCTTGTATAGACTCTCCTGTACAATCTGCCAGGCCCTTGAGTGTCCAGGATAGCCAAAGGCATCTCAACCAGAATTGGATGCCTACATTTATGGAGATGAGCCAAGGCCCATTTCTCTCCATCCCCTGTTGTTTCTTAAATAGTGATGACTTGGGAATTGAACACGTGTTGACCCTTCAGGCATCCTCAGCCATCTTCTGGAGCCCAGACTCAAAATAACCATTTTGAAGGCCCATCTGAAGAATGTAGTTGTGAAAGTGAATTTGGTGCTTTTCCTATAAAGGAATTTCAGGGGGAAAAAACCCAACAGACACAGAGGTTCTCAGGCCCCTGCTGGAAGTACAGCCCATGTTCTCACACGATCCAAGGTGCCAGAGAGGATGAATTATTGCTCAAAATGTATTAAGCCTTCCACGTTCCAAATGATTGTGTGGTGGGACCCACTGGTGCTGTTGATTGAAATTCCTGTAACCATATTAAGGGAGGACGCAGGTGCCAGACACATGATCGTCCATATGCCCTAAATCTACTCAGAATTGATTAAGTTATGCTGAAGGAGACCTAGAAATCAATCTGTTCAGGCTTGCTTGTAGAAAAATGACACACTGGAGGTGACACAACTTAATTCTATTTCCATCACTCTCTCTCTCATGCGAGCTAGATAGGCATATTGCATCTCACATGTCCTCTCCCCAGGTAACTGTATTTGCAAAGATAATAAGCTGTCATAGTAATAATAGTAAAATACTTCTCACCAATCACGTGCCTTTCTGGGGCATCTCAGGCAATGTGGACTTTTCAGCCAAATAATAGTGAAATCAAAGCAGGGAACAGCTTTTGTTGGGAAATAAATATCACTCTATAGATGATGGTTCACTCCCATTAGTAGTTTGTCCAGTGTGGGGTTTAAAGCATTCAAATAGTTGTTTTTTACAGTGCTGAGCAATAAAGGATCTTGACTCAGGACTGTGTTTCTGGGATTTGCTGAAATGATGGAATAATTATTGCAAGCTAGATTGATGTAACACTTTTAGATCTAATGCGTTATCCAGCATCATGTCTTAAACTGGTCACACTGAAGCTTAAATTTTATCTCAAACATGCAGAAAAAAATGTTAGTTATAGTGAGGTAGCTCTTCTGTTCCAGAAGCAATATTTTAAGTCCTATTCCAGGCGAAGCCTGCATAGATAAGAAGCTGATTCTTGATAAAAGAGTTCTACTGTATGTGACCTAATTAATTTTGCAAAAGGTTATTCCTGTTGTAGCAGAAAAGAGACTCATTCCTTTACAGACTGGGTGCAAGAAAATCAGTGACAGTTCACCTGGAAATTGGAACTCGAGGACAGATCTTCATCAGCACCAAATCAGCAATCTGGAGTGTGTCTGCTGACTCCAGCTCAGGAGTCTTGTCAGTGCCCTGCTTGTCTCCTGCCCTGTATTAAGACCACGTGTGTGAGAGCAGCTCTGCAGAGACTGGATGATTTTTTTAGCAAGGCTATACAACAGTAAAAACCTGAGAGAATGACTAGAAACTCAACTTGCCCCTTCCTTTGTCTCTAAGCACACAGCTTTCCTTTCCAGGCAGTAACTAAGATAAACTCTGTGGAACATTATCTTTCTAATCTATCTCTCAGCACAAAGTTTTCTTCATCTGGATTTGAATTCATTAAATTGTGGGTTTGTTTCAGTCGTGAATTCTTCAGATTTGCAGCTTGTGAAGATCTCTGTTATCTTTGCCTGCACATCCCTATTTCCACTGCATTTAAAACACAAACAAATCAGCTGACATATTTCCTCAGATTTCTATTCTTTAAACCTCTTCTGTAAGGATTGGGATCCAGGGTTGCATTTAGCATCTGGCTGTCCCAGGATTCCTGCTAACCAGTGCCTCTGGCAGGCAAATATGTAGCATTAGACACCTATGGTTTCACACAGAGTCACAGAATCACCAGGTTGGAAAAGACCTTTAAGATCATCAAGTTCAACCATTCCCATCCTAAGCTAAACCAGATCCCTGAGCACCTCATCTACCCTTTTTTTAAACACACCCAGGGAAGGGGACTCAGCCCCTCCCTGGGCAGCCTGGGCCGGGCCCTAAAAACTCTTTCAGTCAAAAATTTTTCCCTAATATCTGCTCTGCCCCTGCCCTGGAACAGCTCGAGGCCATTTCACCTTGTTGCATCTCCTGTCCCCTGGCTGAAGAGACCAACCCCCACCTCTCTACAACCTCCCTTCAGGTAGTTGTAGGTGGGGAGAAGGTCTTCCCTCAGCCTCCTCTTCTCCAGGCTCAACACCCCCAGCTCCCTCAGCTGCTCCTCAGAGGATTTGCCCTCCAGCCCCTTCCCCAGCCTGGTTGCCCTTCTCTGGACTCGCTCCAGGACCTCCATGTCCTTCTGATGGTGAGAAGCCCAGAACTGGACCCAGCACTCGAGGTGCAGCCTCCCCAGTGCCCAGCCCAGGGGCACAATCCCCTCCCCAGACCTGCTGGCCACACTATTTCTGACACAAGCCAGGATGCCATTGGTCTTTCTAGCCACACAGCTGGCTCATATTCAGCCTGCAGTCACCCAACACCCCCATGTTCTTTTCTGCCTGACAGCTCTCCAGCCAGTCTCCCCCCAGCCTGGAGCGCTGCATGGGGTTGTTACGTCCCATGTGCAGCACTCTGCCCTGGGCCTTGTTAAACTCCATCCCGTTGGTCTCAGCCCATCAGTACAGTCTGATCAGATCCCCCTGAAGAGCCTGCTGCTAACAAAGGTTTGCTGCTGCTAACAGGCTTGCAAGGTGGTAGAGTTGTCCTCCATGTGTTTTCTAGCTGTTCTGACTTCATTTGTTGAATTACCCAGTAATTCATTACAAATAAATTTCATTGGGCTTTTTGCCAATATTTTTCATCAAAAATGACACGAAGACAAATACTGTCATTATTTGTCCAGCTGTGCAGCTACATTTATATTCTCTGCAGGACTGAACCCATTATTGGAGCTAAATAACACTGATAATAAGAGGGATATCTCACCACTACAGTGCATCTAGTGTCAACACACGCACCTAAGCAATATCAAAACCTTCTGTGTTGATTTAGTAACCCTTCCACACCCACTTTGTTCAGATGTAGACTCGCTCTATAATCTTCCAATTGAGTGTTTTTTCAACAAAAATCCAGCCAGTTTTTTGTTGTTGTTTTTTTTTTTTTTAATGCAAAATGTTTCACAACAGCATGCTGAATTTGATGAATTCATATTTCAGGATGGGAAAAGAAATACTCAGGCAGTTTCAATAATACATAAATATCCTGTTCCCAGATTGTCAAATCAAAACATTTTTATTTGTATTTCAAGTGACTTTTTGTTTAGAAGTATCGCTGGTTTACAATATAAATATTCCTTTAAAAATATGTAACCAGCTTGGAACATTCCTCTTCCATAAAACAAAAATATCTTCATTATCCCCAAATGCCTTTTTTAACACACACAGGACTGGCATTTACATTTTAACTTTTACAGCATTGAGTAGCAGAGGATGAACTTGCTGGGAAGCAGAATACATGATTCCTGCCCATTTCTTGCAGCTTGCAGGAGGTGCCTGCAGATGCTGTAGCAAACAGAAGCAAGAGTGTTAACATAGCAACTTGCCAGTGCTTTTTCTTCCTGAGCAACAGGAGCTGCTGTTGCCTTGCAGCAGTGGGTACTCCAGGGAGGGTGGAAGGGGCTGACCACAAGCTTCCCCAATACACTCAACCCACTTTGACTGCTCTGGTCCTGTGCTGAGACAGAGATGAGAAAAGCATGAGACACTGCAGCATCCTTTGTGGTCCTCTGTAGCAGGAGACTGTGCAGGAACCTCTCCAGCTTCCACTATAATTGACTCCTCTAATTTACAGCTCTGCTTGCCGTGCTCCTTCTCAGCAGCAGCAAGCAGAAAAAAGAGCTGTAAATCAGTGAAGGGCAAGGATGCTGCTCTGCCAGCCCTAGTCAGGGACTGCTCCCACACCCTGACTAGGGAGCAGGTGAGTTCCTGTGCAAGTATCTTCAGGTAGGGAATTTGGAAAGGTTCACAAGGCAATGGAGAATTTATAATACATGTAATCCTCCACCTTCCTTCTGAACCCTAATAGATCTGCCCCCCTGCTCCCCACAAGCACATCCCCCTCCCTTGGAGGCATATGAGTCTCAGGACAAGACATCCGAGCTCCTGCCTGTTTACATGTGGCTGGAGCTGCCTGCCTTGGCTCTGATTCAGCCAGCCTCTGAGATTAGACTGAGATTAAATATTTTGTGTGTGTTTTAAAGGGGAAAGATTAATTGAACTTTATTATAGGTTTAATGCTTCGGTCTCAATTTGCATTTTAAAAGGTGTGATCTCATCCACTTTCAGAATACTGCTTTTCGTGTTTACCGCTTAGAATTGATTCCGTGTTTGATAGGTTATAATTAAAGTAGGCACATTAAGGATTTAATAGTGCTTCTTATTGTTAAGGAGGATTAAAGGGGTGTTAGAATTCATACTTCAAATTAATGACTTTGGTTAAACGAGGGCACGAGGGTGTCCTCTGATGCTGACTCTTATTCTGACCTTGGGAAGGTAACCTGCACCCAGGACCTGTTCTTAATAAACTAAAGCTCTCCTCTAGCTAAGCGTATCTCACAGGTTTGGGTTTAACTCCTTTGTATCTTGCTCAGTTCTCTCTGTAAAAACTGGTGACTGGGAGATTCCTGGTACTTTTCCAGTAGTTGGGCAGGATGGAGCCCAGAGTCCCAGGTTTTGTAAGGATAAATAACTTTGCATTTCTTGTGTTGCTCCTGTTTGAAGAACTCTGACCCCCTGGAACAGTGCACACACTTCTTTCTAAAAGTCCTTGATTCATATTAACCTGCAAGTTGCAAATCTATTCCAACTGCAGGACAGGGAGCTGAGATCTAGGGTCAATGTGCTGGAGATTTCTTGGCGTTTTATCTCATAAAGTGCATCCAAGCCCATCGTCTGACTTGAACAGCAGCGATGGGAAAGAGTTCCTTTATGTGTTGGGGCATCGTGAATGTGTAACTTTCATTAAAATAGGAGAAAATTCAACTTTTCTCCTTTAAGACACAGTTCCAGTGAAAAATGAAATACTTTCTCCTTCAGTTAGTTCTGGTACATGCTCTGTTTTCTGCAGGATTTATCCAGAAATGGCAGATCTTCAGCTGTGGTGTGGCACTAGCACCACAAAGGGTGGAAATCCAGCCTAACACTGAAATCACAGAAAGGGAATATTTTACATCAGTTCAACAAAGAGCAGTGAAATCTTTCAGCTTGAAATATGTTCAACCTGTTTCTCTTCATTTAAAAATGTCTCATTGAAACACTTCTGGAGTTTAAGTTCAATAACAAACATTTGCTTTCCATCACAGTTTGGGATGAAAACAAAGTATTGGAACATGGGGACTTGCCACGGAATGCTAATCCCATATTTAGCTCAGCTTTAACCATATGGCTTCTGCTTCATACTCAGAGAATTTGAATTGTGAAAGGAGGCAGCAACGAATTAGGAACAGCTACTCCATAGAGTGAATAGTAAATTCTCTTCTTTCCCCTGTTATCCCTATTTTCTTGCAGATCTAGAAGTGAAGAGTGAATGGTGATGGAACAGGGCAGCACGGTGTGGAGCCATGGGCAGGTTTTCTGTGCATCAGGTTCTATGGCAAAATGAAAATCCAGCCTGGTAGAAACATTGACTGAGACAGCTTTTCAGAATTCAGACTAACATCTGTAGCTCTGAGTCACTGTTGTTTAGGCTGGGGCAAATCAGGCATCATTTTTTTGAAATCCATTTTGCATCATAGGTACAAGTCAGAGCTGTCCCCTGGGAAGATCTTTGCCGATTCATACCAAGGACTTGATCAGACCAAGAGCTCAAGCTGGGAACTCAGCTGGGGACAAAGAGTGGGAGATGGAGTGGGTTTTGCTGTTGCTGGTCAAGCTGCCCCAGTTCATAAGGGCCAATTATGGACCTTTGAGGCAATTCCCTGAAAAGGGGAAATCTTTGCTGATGTAGAAGTGGTACCTACACCTGGTCTAAGATGTGCTTTGGGTCAAAAAAACCTCCTTTTGCTGATGCCCACATAATTAACAGTCAGATCATCTCACTGGCAAAATGCAGATTGCCAGTGCTCTTGCTCCTGGACCAGTATCTCCCATGCACATGCAGACTACCTTGTCAGCTCCAATAAATTGGTGCAGACGCATGGGAGTTGTTTGAGTGATGCTGATTTACATCAGCTGAAGACTGTCATCCTCTGACATCCTTCTTTTTTTTTTCCTTTGAGGGCCATAGGCTGGATGACCGTCTGTTACTGTCTGCCATTAAATTATTCATCTCCAATAAGGGTCGAATTAAAATTTCATAAGGCAGTTGTATAATATTGGAATCCAGGCTAATAGCAGAGAATGCATTTGCTGAGATTTGTAAAGGATGTAGCATGATCCTTCATCTCTAAGCCGTCTTGTTAATTGTACTGATAATTTTGCCATGATCATCTAGTTTGCAGAACCAAACATTTTGTCTCTACCTGTGAAAAAAACAGTTGAGGGCTATAGGATTTGTCCATGATTTAGTCACAACTTGAGCTATTTGTCACTCATCACAACTGTTCAAGTGGGCAAAGAGTGTTATTAAAGGTTTTTGTGAAGAATGCACCATACCCACAGACTTATTAAAAGCAGAATGCTAAGTATGGTTATTAATTAATAACTTATAAACTTCTGCTGCAATTAATTTTTAAAATATATTTGCCCAGTTTTACCACTGCTGAATGTAAATATGTCTCTTAGGCAGAGCTGCTTAGCTTTAATTCTGTACCTAATATACCTTTAGCGTTTATTCAAAGTGCAGTCATTATTAACTTTAGGATGAAGTATGCTCTTGGAATTGCAAAGAAAGAAATTCATTTCACCTGCCTGCACAGGCCCTCCCAGCTGACTTCATGCACATGCAGGGTAGATATATCTGGAGGAGCCTGAAGAAGGCAGCTGCCACCTGGCCAAGAGCGTCACTTTCCAATGGACATAAAGTGATGCTTCCAAGGATCTGCGTGCTGGGGCAGAAGCCGAGTTAAACACATGCAGGTAGGAACAGCTGACTGCCACAGGCACCCACTTCTCCCTGCCCTCCAGGAATGTATGGGCTGTGTCTTGCTGATAGAGGAAAACTTAGCAGTGCATTCTTGACCCAGCAATCACAAGGTGCCTCTTTGCCTCCTGGAAACAAACTCTTTTTGATCCTTTTTATGTCCTAAGCCATGACAGAGCATCTCTACCTTTTAATGTGTTCCACCATTTTCTTTCCAGGTACTCTACCTGTTAGTTGCCAGCAAGAGAGCCCTACAGCAGTGTGATCCATTCCTAGTGCCAGCTCTACAGCCTTGCAGACAGAACTGGCAAGCCACAGCAAATACCTCTCAGTAGCATAAAACTGTTGAGTCTGCAGTTCTCTTGGACTGCTGTTCGTGAAGAGAGGGAAAAGAGCAGCTCAGGTGCTATTTCACTGCCCTGTAGATTCATGACTTAATATGGAGGATCATGAAATGGAGTCCTAGTGGACTCCTAGGAAAGACTGTGCAGTAATGGGGGGAGTTGTAACCCCGTCTTCTGACAGAAAGATAGCATCCAACGGGAAACTGAGCTCTAGGACCCATGCCATAAAGGTCTGCTCCTTTGCTGTATCAATCAACACGGTTCCAGTCTTCATAAAGGAGATTTAGTTCAGATTCAGCCTTTGCTGTGAATTTTTGGGCGGCTTTTCTTTTCATCTAATAACTTCCCCCCACCCTGTTTGACTGTGTCTCTCAAATCCAACCAATTCCTGTTCAGTGAGGGGACCATTTCTCCAGTACAAAGCTGAGGGTGCCTTAATCCCAGGGAAAGCTGGTGATGAGAGGCTGGAAGAAGCCAACAGAGCTTTGTTGGCAATGAGAGTAAAGAACAGGCTTAGTCAGCCTCTTCAGTGATTTACCCTTCCCCCTCCTCCCCCACCAGCTATTAGCTGCACCTCAGACTCAAAGGATGAGAATTTTCTAATGATATTTTAGATGACAAAGAGCTGAGAGCCTGATTCTGAGCTGGACACCTCTGCATTACTGCCAGTGGGGACAAACGGGCACCTCCAGGAGTAATTCCTGCAGCCTGCTGTAGGTACCTGTCCCGGGATGAGATCAGTGTCGTGCTGAATGCTCCTGTGCCCCTCCACCATCTACAGGGGGAAGCTGGGGACACCAGCTCCATTATAAAGACCTTCATTTCACCTCTGTTAGGCCAGGCTACAAACAGCTGAACTGTTCAGGGCATCTCTTGGAGGAAGAAGCTGTGGGCTTCATCCAGACTGAAACAACTCCTGTCACAGCAGTGACAGCTTGTGTTCCTGGGGAGATACCAGCCACGTCCCCCCCATTCCATGCAAAATACCTTTGGAGCTTGTGCTAAGCCAATTCGTACTGAGAGTGTGCCTTATGATGATGAACTGCAGCCTGAACCTGAGCCTGAGAGAGCGTGTAGAGCCACAGAGGGCCCAGGAGACCTGTGACAGGTACACCACCCTCATGCTGTGCTCTGCACTAGAGTTCAGCAGCAAAAACAAGCGCACGTGAGCAAAAAAGAGCTGAGAGGTACAAGGAGCTGGGAACTACACACAGCATCAGGTTATTTTACGCTGATATTTTTGTTCATTAACTCTGTGATCTTTCCACATGCTGCCATCTGTAGAAAGCACACATTGTACATATGGGATTTTTATTCATGCTGTCAGGGGAGCTGGATTATTTCCAGTTATATCAGTTCCTTCCCTTCAATATTGAGGGGGAAAAAATGGCTTTCTGTGGTATGTTCTTGCTGGAGCTTCAAAGTAATATTCCTTTCCCTGTTGTTTTTCTGCATTTTTGTTTCATAAACATTGTTTTTCATCACTCCTATGTTCCCCGTTGCTTCTATCCTGATTCGCCCCATTTGCTTCCTTGCTGGAGCCAGTGTCGTCAATAGACCTGGTCAAATAAAAATAAAACCAATTTGGGAGGGAACATCAGGCCAGACTCTGCTGGTGTAAATCAGGGCTGAGGCAGCCTGTGGATGTGTGCCAGCGCAGAGCCTGGCACAGTCTGGCCTTGTTAGACTTAGGTTACCCACTATTCTCAGGAAAAGAAAAGACCCCAGAGACTCTCTGTCTGGATATAAAAATGAAATGACCACGTGTTTCATCCTGTTATTCATCCACCACTGCATCAGCTGGGAAGTCTGTGGTTCAGTAGTGGCCATGCTCTGCACTTCAACGGTTTCAGGCATGTAGAAAAGGAGCCGTGGAAACACCAGGTGATCCGAGGGTGAACCTTGTGAGGGGTGTGTAGTCTGCAAGAACTTCCCCAGGTTGAAAATCCAAACAATTATGGGATTGGACCCTTCAGGGGCCCTCTGAGGCAGGGCAAGCAGCAAGACTCCTCAAGAGCCGTCAGCTGCTGGGATCTCGTCCTCTTGGAATCAGTATTCAGTTGCACTGCTGGGAGGCCAGACCACTTCTCCCACCAAGCAGTGACACAGAGGAGCAGTAATCTTGACAAAATCTAAATAGAGGTGTTTCTAGTAAACTGGAGGAGAAAACAATGACCAAGACAGCTTTTGCAGAGTCCATAAATCTACATGCTGATAAATCACTTTGGAAAGTGCAGTGCACAGGCACAGAATCCTAATTCAAAGGGGAGCTGATGATAATGACTTCACAGGTTGTTGGTACCAGGGCATAGCCAGTCTATTTTTCTCTTTTATGACTATCTGTTTTCAGGAATGCATCCATCAGGAACAAAATCCTTTCTAAACATTGAATATGTTTGATGGCCAGCCAAGCACCAGTGCCACACTGGCTCAAGCATGTGGCTCAGTAACTAATATACGGATGAACAGAAGCTTCCTGCTCCCTTCCTCCTCTTTGCTGGGTGAGCTCTGGACAGCCTGCTGTTCATTCATAACGTACTTCTTGGCTCACAGAGTGATAAATTCCCTTCTGCTGTCTTTCAACCTGGCTCTTCCAAGAATTAGTAGAGAAACTTTCTGGTGCTTGACTATGGTCCTAGGTGATTAAATGGTAGATGAGCAGTTGCTTCTGATTATTCCAGGGTGAGAGTCAGGAGGCTGGAGCCAGGCTCTTCTCCAGGATGGCCAGTGATAGGACAAGGGGCAGCGGGTGCAGCTGGAGCAGAGGCAGCTCCATGGGAATGTCAGGAGGAACTTTTTCCCTGTGAGGGTGATGGAGCCCTGGAACAGGCTGCCCAGAGAGGCTGGGGAGTCTCCTTCTCTGGAGACATCAAACCCACCTGGATGTGTTCCTGTGGGATTTAGTCTGGGTGATCCTGCTCTAGCAGAAAGGTTGGACTGGATGAGCTTTCGAGGTCCCTTCCAACTCCTAACATTGATTCTGTGATTCTGTGACCTTTTGCTACTGCTCTGGATGCTATTTTTATAACAATATCCTTGGGGATCAAGAAACGTGTTGGCATCACTGTTTCATTCACTGCTGGTTTTGCTGAATTAGTAGCTCTACACCAAAAGCCCTCCAACTTGAGCAAAATGATGTTTAAAACGCCAACAGTTTGTTCATCAGCAGGTGCAGTGTCCTGAAGCACCCCGAGCTCTGCATCAGAGTGCTCTGGTAATGCTGCTCTGTCAGAGTGCGGATTTGCTGCCCCAGCCACACATAGCAGCAGGGTCACACTGCCACAGCCCACCCCTCTCCCTGCAGCCCCATGAGAGAAATACCTTCAGGCCAGGGCAGCGCTGGCCTCCCCACCCACACTGGTAGGAGATGTAATAAACTGGATGTGCAGCCCTGGCAACTGAATGCATCTGAAATTCACAGCTCAAAAAAAAATCCTCGAATTGGCTTCAACAAATCATGAGTTTAATTTTTCTTTCATTTGATTTTTCACCAGCAGTTTGGACATTTTTCTTCTTCGCCTTCTCCTTCTAGTGTCTGGTCACCTCTATAAATTTTTTTTTGCTGATCTCAGTGGGCCGTGAGAAGCTTATCTTTTATAGAGGAAAGCTGAGGCTTCCGCGTACACAGAGACACGAGGAACTGAGGAATGATGATCTGTATCATTATCAGGAGACTTGTAAGTAAATAATGGTAGCTGACAGTGGTAGATTCAAGAAGATGTTTACAAGATAAATAAGAGCAACATCTTTATTAGATCCACTGACTTAGAAATAAGAACAGATATATTTTCCCACCCAGGAGATGACACACTTTACATTGGCTTCCAGTTCAGTGCACACATGGCTACTTGTCAGTGCTGGGTGTTGAGCTTTTCTCCCCTGCTGCCTCCATGGGCAGGGCTGCTGTGTTTCATGTGTTTGAAAGCTGAGAAACATTGGTGTTAGCCTCCCGCTCCTATTGCTGAGTCTTGGGATTGGGCAAAGCATGGGGTATAGAGACAGAGGAAGAATACCTCCCGAGGTTGCTGAGCCGCCTGCCTGGTTCCTACAGCAAGGTTGGTGCCTTAGCCAGGGTAACGCAGCAGAGGGACTGAGGCACTCTGCTGTCCTGCTCAGCACCTTGTGCTGGCACTCAAAATTCTGTGCTCGTAAGTCAAGTCAGTGCTATATCTGTGCTCAGGCCAATGTTCTGTTAAATCACAGTTGTATGACAAAATGAAAACTCAGCTCAGCGTGAGCCAGAACTGAACTCTCTGTCTCAGAAAGATCAGAACCTCCAGCTGGTTTTTATTGTCGGTGTTGTTGCTGCTTCTAAAATCTTCAAAGCGAAGGTCAGTGACCTGTCATCTGCAGTGCACAATTTCCTTTCCTTGCTGCTGTTCAGTGCTGACATAGAACTGATTTCTCGAGGCCTCAAAATTTCTGAATTGTCTTTATTTTGCCTATTCTCCTCCCCCAAAAAGCTGCCAGGTACATGAATTTATTGTGTGGGTAGGAAGAGAAGCTAAAGATATTTTCAAGTGTTGTAAAAATCCTTAGTTTGGTTATTGCTACTACCTTGTGATGAAGCCAGGTCTGTACTTAACTGTACTGATTAAATGAGTAGTTTTAACATAGCAAATGTGTTACATGTCTGTGCCTGTGGTATTGTTTGGTTCCTCAGCTGGTCTCTGGGATCATTCTGCACCAGCCCACTCTCTGCCTCAGCTCCATCTCATTAACTTGACCACCATGGCATCACAAAACTTGTGAGGTTGCATGATCACGCTTTTCAGGCTCTCAGGGTTAGTCTGAATAAGAAGCTCAGGCTTTCTTTGCTGTTTCTGCTAAAAACCCAGAAACAGCAGCCTGGGAGAGTCAGAAGGACATGCTGAGCTTGGGCTTCAAAGAGAATTTCTCTGCAGGGTCCTTCAAGAGGGTGCAGAGGGGCTTAGCAGGAACCCCCCCCCAGTTTGTGGTGCTGTTTTCACCACCTATTGTAGGTCTGCAGTAAAAAATGAGGGAGACAAATCAAACTATAACCATCATAAATAATTTCTGGCAACTCCTTTCAGGTACTTCCAAGTTCATGGGGTATCCTCAGAATTCTCCAGCTTGCTTAGATTTGCTTTGTGTGTCGAGTTTTGTGTTGTGTTACTCAAAAGACCAACCTCTGGAGTTGGATAGTAAAGGGAATAAAAGAAAATGCAAGTTGATCTTGTGCCCAGGTAGCCAGAATGTCTGAACCTATTCTTCAGACATGTTTCTGATACCAATTAGTCCTCACTTGAACATTGGGAGGTAAAATGCTGTCATCCTCATTGCTCGGGTAGAAAAATTGTGGCAAAAAAAAGGCTAAAGTTCACAAGGAATTTCCCAGCATGGCATACCCTGGCATGGCTCACTCTACCCTTGGATGGGTATTTTGAAAAGCCTGAACAGGGAAACAGGTATCCCACTCCCATGGCTTTCCAGTGGGAGACAACAGAGATGTGGAAGGGATGAGCAAATCAAACTGTCCAGGTTTTTGGAAGCTGAAATCATTCCTTCTCCAGAGGAGAAGGCCATTTTCTTAAACTTTCAGATCCTGTCTTTCAGAACAACCACACTGCACTCTGTATAACTACCTGGTGAAATTAGTTGCTTGCTGATATCCTCGTAGGGGACAGAGGCTCTCCAGCTCACAGCCATCACTGCTTCAGAGCCATATGAACATCTTTCAGATATATTTAAGCAAGGAAAAGGGAGAAAGGAAGCCAAGGCATTTCAAGAAAACTGGAGCAGCATTGCCTGGCAGACTGTGGCCTCAGTGCCATTCATCTACCTGATTTTATAGCCTTGCTTAATGATGAGCTGTGATGTTTGATGAAGCTGTGAATCGATCTGAGATGATGGACTTGATAGGGACGTATCAGGTGGAAGATAAATATCCCTGACTGGCAGCCCTCAAAGCGGAAGGAGCTCTTCCTTTTCTCCCCTCTTTGTGCCCTTGCCAGCTGCAATTCAAGACTCAGGCTTTGATCTTGTGGAGGTAGAAGTAGAAAGCCCTGATAAATTCCTGAAGGAAAGGCTTCTCAGCAATCTCTGGGCTTTGCAGGAAGGAGCAGGGTTGACTCAGGCAGCAAGTGGCTCAGCACAGCAGCCCCATCCTGCTAAAGTCCAAATATTCAATGGTAGGAAATAATATATGTGTATGGAATTTTTATATGGAGCATTATCAGAACAGTTTGGTCCAGTAAGATCAATGATCTTTCATTTGAACAAAATAATATTGCCATGAGAGTATAAGAATTCAGAGCAATCAAACCACATTTCACTTATCTCCAACAGTGTTTACTGTCAGAGACTTAATCATCTTGTGTTTCATTACGCTGTGTTAGCATGACTCTTCTGAGTAAAATGTGCTGCCTCTAAAACTCAGAATATGAGAATAAGACAGAATTTCTGAATGCCATTGTTCTGGGGAAAGAGGGTGTGAAAGGCAAAGCAAATTCAGCATGTTCAATTTAGGACAGAATGGAACCAGCAAATGCAGTTACTGGTTATAAATGGGTTAAACAATCTGAAGTTATGGCTTTAATCTTTAGCTGTGAGGGTTGGATCATCTCACTTGGAGCTGTATGTCAGTGATTTGGCGCTTGTCAAACTCTGGGTTGTATGAAAAGGGACTTAAACAAAGTGTCTCTATCAGTCCCTTTTTTCCTGTATGATTACTGACCTAGAACACAACCAACCTAAATCTGAGGTAGCTCAGTGAAAAACAGGATCAGACTGCTGTGCTTAAGAAGTCAAAGTAAGAACCAAGGGAATGAGCTGAGGGGAAGATACCTCCTGAGAGTGCCTGCACTGTGCAGCAGCCTGGTGTGAGTCCAGGCAGAACTGCAACATTATTCTGCAATAAAAACAAATGATGGGACATTTTCTCTGTGGCTCCAGACTGTAGAGAGCCAAGCCTGAAACACCCCCAGGGCCCCACTTGCCAGATGACCCCTCTCTTTACTCCACCAATGTTCTGAGCTGAAATTAGTTCTGGGCCCTTAGAAAGTTTCAAACTTAACTGCTAGTTGGAAATGTTTCTGTCTTGCAGCCCCTGTAGATATACAGCTGAGAGTCAGAGCAGTGTTAGTATGCTGTATGGCTATATACCGCCCCATTTCAACTGCTGATAAATAAAGGTGAGGCTGTGCTATATCATACAAACCCTCATGTTTATGGAGATTGCCAGAGATTGGTATGCAGAGTGGAAGGGAAATATCTCTTTCTAATAACGACCCAAACGTCTCTCTTTAACACCTCTTTTTACAATCAGCAAGTTGTTAGGTACTTCAGAGGGAATTGCTGCCAGTGTTACAGGGATGTGAGGCAGTTGCCCACCCACTTCTGTTCCAACAAGAGCGACTGTTATCCTACAGACACAAATTTCCTCCTTGGGAGGAAGGAAGGAAAGAAGGAAGGGGAGGAGAATGTGTGGAATGCAGATAATTTACAGCGTGGGTGGAACAGGGGTAGTTGGTAGCTAAAGGAAAGGAAGAACCAAACCAGTGCCTTTCCTAATGCTCCTTCCTACACCTGTATTTTGAAAGGCTTTCATAGGATCATAGAATCATAGAATGGTCTGGGTTGGAAGGGACCCCAAGGATCACAGAGCTCCAACCTCCCTGCCACAGGCAGGGCCACCAACCTCCAGGCCTGGAGCTACACAAGGTTGCCCAGGGCCCCAGCCAACCTGGCCTTCAACACCTGGATACTTTTCCATTAGTATTTTAATATTTAATTAAAAGTATCATCGTAATAACAACTGCAAGATGGGGGTGTTTCCAGCTGACTTGGTGATAAATCTGCCCTCAGCTAATAAACTCTGGTGCTGAATATTCCACCACCACCTTTTAGAATTTATTTTGTCTATGATGTGGTTATTGTATCCCATAAACAAGAAGCATCCTCAAGTTACCATCATAATAAAACTGTTACAATGCACTGCTTTTTATATAGGAATTACAAAATGTGCTTTTGCATGACTGAAAATTTATATGTTGAGCTCACAGATTTATATGCAGGTGTTTGGCTGGCATTTTAAGTGTAAAGCTCCCATACTTCAGGTATATGAACACATGTCAGCATGCCATGATAGTCCTGTACCAGGCAGATACACGAAGTATATGCTACATAGTTGGGTACTGTGGAGTCCTTTATGGGAAAAACCTTGGTGTAGAGATAATGTGGATTATTATTGTTATTACTTCCTGAATAAGCAGCAGATTTCCTCCATCCAGGCTTGCTTCCTTCCAGTGAGTAAGACTGGAGAAAAAGGAGAATGTACTTGATTAGACACAGAGTTTGGACATCTGGATATGTTGAATGTTTTTCCTGCACTTTGCAAAGTGAGTGCTAATGCTATAGCAGGGAAGAGCGCAATGGATTCATTGCCCCAGATGGTTTTATTTAAAGCCAACTGGGAAAGAAGGAAGGCAGAAGGGAAAAAATAGCTCCAGCAAGGAGAAGGGAGCGTGATGCCTCAGAAGCACTGTTGACAAGGTGGCCTTCACTTGAGCTGGTGATGTGACTGGACTCATGCCAGTGTGGCTCCATGCGGCTCAGGCCAGGGCTGCACACCGGGGAGCAAAGCCTTCTCCTCACCACCACCCTCCCTGCTGGGGCCAGGCATCTCCAGGCCTGGGAGGGGACTGGGGACCCCTGCGGGCAGCACTCCCTTCCCAGCCTGCTGCATGGAAACTCCCTCCTTCACCCCTGACCGATCTTAGCTTCAGCCTGCACCGTCTCCATAGCTCTCAGCAAATGTGTAGGGAGCTGCTTTCTACAAAATCACAGCCACAGGGAGAAGCTCTGGGTACCAGGGATGGAATATGAAGGAGTTCTGGAAAGGAAAGGAACAGCTGCTCACATTGGCTCACACCTTTGTTATATGTTTTGTGATGGTATGCATCAAACTTAAAATATCCCAACTCAGAAATTAAATTCATGGAGCTGCTGCAGTCTGCCTGGCTGTTCCAGTGCAAGGTGGGTGGAGAGGCAGAAACCTCCTTCAGTGTGGGGGGTGGAAGGGCTTGACCCTGGAGAAACCAGCAGGAGCCTGGTGCTCCTGAGCTCAGCTCCTCATTGCTCTGATCTGCAAGGCTTTCAGGTCCTCCAAACCACCTGCACCGTGAGGACAGCACCTGGCCAAGTGAGAGAGCTGTCCCACTTCTGCTGGCAACGGCAAAGGGCTGTGGAAACCGTGTCCTGGGGGTGTGTCTTTGAGAGTATGAGAAGGTGGGTGGAAGAGCGTGTAGAGACACTGCATTGCACTCAGCAGTGTCACCGGGGAGCTCCCACCAGTTCAGATCTTGTCACGAAGCACCAGACCATCAGCGATTCCTCTGTCATCCACTGATGAAACCGAGGGATAAGTCAGTCTCAGCATGTTTCATCTGCATGAGGTAATTATTTTGCAGAGAAGTGCTCCAGAGGGAGAGGAAATCTCTGTCTGCTAGTGAAGGAGAGAGTGTATAGGAACAGTGAGACCCTTATTTGCATGAACCTTTCCACCCAAGATGGCTTGAGTGACATTTTATGAGTAACCACAACTGACTGTGAACTCAGAAGTGGCTAGAGAGTAAAATTGAACTGAGCAAACAGGAAATCAAAGAGGGTCAAAGAGAGTTGCAAATGGGAAAGTATTGTCTGTAAGGGCACCCTAGGGAAGTAATTAGACCCAAAATTCTGGGTGGGATACAGCTGATGGCATTATTTCTTTTTGTGAACAGCCTCAATTATTTGATCCCAGCCCTTGTGCTGCCAGTGTACATACAGGTACTTGAAATTGAGTGAGCCCACTGGTATTCAAATTGTCTTCCAAAGTAACACAGCATTATAAATCTGCTTTGAAGTTTGACACAAGGCTTTTTTTCCTAACATTTTTTCTATATATAAAACTACCTTTTCTTAAAAAAAAAAAACCAAAACACCAGCAACTTGAAAACCAAAATCTGGGGTGGAGGGAGAAAAAAGTTTAAGGTTTTATTTTTCTTTCTATTCTTATTCTTTTGCAGCCTCTCCTGTCATTTTCTGTACACTTGGAATGGGAAAAGGTGAAAAGGAAAACAAGTACCAATTAGAAAGGAGAGAGATGAAAGGGAAAATAGTTGCAAAATTGTGCAAAATGTTTGGAATTATTTTTTTCAGGACAATGTATGGAATTTCACAATCCCCTCTCTCTCGTCCTCTCTTTTTTTTCCCATTAACTCTACATGCACAAGACCCACCCCCAGTCTGAGGAAGATGAGGTTGAGCATTTAATTGTAGAATCATAGAATGGTTTGGGTTAGAAGGGACCTGAAAGGTCATCTAGTTCCAACCCCCTGCTTTGGGCAGGGACATCTTCCATTAGACCAGGTTGCCCAAAGTCCCATCCAACCCAGCCTTGAACACCTCCAGGGAGGGGGCTTCCACAACCTCTCTGGGCACCCTGTGCCAGGGCCTCACCCCCCTCAGAGTGAAGAATTTCTTCCTAACATCTAACCTAACCCTGCTCTCTTCCAGCTTGAAGGCATCGCCACTAGTCCTGTCTCTGCACTCCCTGGTGACCAGTCCTTCTCCCACTTTCCTGTAGGACCCCTTTAAGTATTGGTAGGCCACAATTAGGTCTCCCAGAGCCTTCTCTTCTCCAGGTTGACCCAGCCCAATTCTCTCAGCCTGGTTTCGTAGGAGAGGCGCTCCAGCCCCCTGATAATATTTGTGGCCCTAATTCAGAGTCAGAGCACAGAGTTCCACCCACCTGTTCCTAGCTGAAGGAAGGTGGTAACCCAGGCATGGGCAGGACCCTCCCACTCCTGTCATCACCAAGACAGTGACCACCAGCACAGCTCCCAGGAAAGTAAGGCCATTTATTCTTCTCCTCCATTCACTGTGTCAGCTCATTGTCTGTGGCCAGACTATCTGGATGTGTGAGAAAGCAGTCAGTGTGTTGAGATACCACTTCTAAACTAGAAATCCTTGGGCATCCGTCATTGCAGCATTCATAAGAAAGACTCACCCAAGTGGCTACTGGCTGTCTAAGGAGGATTTATTTTTCTATTAGAAAAAAGCTCCGTCTCTCCTGCAAACACTGTATAAAATAGTGCTCTGCCACTTACCATCTTGCTTTACAATGCTTTTCTGGTATACTTTACACCAGACAATAAAGAGGCCAAACATGAGAAAAAACAATAGGTGTGAACGCTGCTGCTGCAGACTACAGACCAGGCAGAAGTGAGACGTGGAAGGACTCTGTAACAGAGTTAATAAAATCCAGCACACTTCATGATGTGTTTTTAAGTACACTGTACAGGAGACTTGTGGTCCAGCAGGGAAAGTCTGGGAGGGGGAGTTCAAAGGCATGATTTCTATCAGCCTTACAAAGTGCTCTGCAGCTTCAGCAGTTCGTGATCTACGAAGATGCTCAGAGGGCTGGAGCAGCTCCCGTACGAAGAGAGGCTGAGGGAGCTGGGCTGGTTCAGCCTAGAGAAGAGAAGGCTGTGGGGGGACCTCATTGCAGCCTGCCAGTCCCTGAAGGGAGCAGAGGAACAGGAGGGGAATCAGCTTGTTCAAGGGCAGAGCCTGGCAGGACAAGGGGGATGGAGTGAAGCTGGAGGAGGGAAGGGGGAGAGGAGATCTTAGGGGGAAGTTCTTTGCAGAGAGAGTGGTGAGGGGCTGGAACAGGCTGCACAGAGAGGGGGTGGGTGCCCCATCCCTGGGGGTGTTGAAGGCCAGGTTGGCTGGGGCCCTGGGCAACCTTGTGTAGCTCCAGGCCTGGAGGTTGGTGTCCCTGCCTGTGTCAGGGGGTTGGAGCTCTGTGATCCTTGGGGTCCCTTCCAACCCAGACCATTCTATGATCCTGTGATTCACACAGCGGTCTTGGACTTTCCTTGAGCAAGTACATGGTTTAGTGCAGCTTTGTCTCCTTTGAGAATGAACAGTGGAAACCATAGTATAATTTAGGGCTTGGAGGAAATATTTCAATCAATATTTCAAGACGAGGTGCCAATTTTCATTTAGTTGAGCCTTAAAATGTCATTTTGCTCTTTTTTGGGTTCGTTGTTGTTCCGTAAAATGAGAGAGAAACTATCCTGAGCAGAAACATCCTGGGCGTTACCTGCTATCGTTATTTTCATAAGAAGTTGTGTGATTTGATTTTTAAAAATCATATTTAGTTAAATGGAGGAGAATGTAAAAAGTAAATTCAAAGTGGAAACAGTCATTTCATATCATAATAGCAAAATGATACTGAAAGTACATATCTTGTGTCTAGCATTACCTCTGAGAGGACTGTGATGTTTCATTAGAAATTGTATCTTCCCACAGCAGAAGTTTTTTTTTTCAAAAACAGAACTTTAATCACAGCTTTTGCTACCCAAGACAGCAGCCTGCACTGCCATAAGCATTGTTTCATTTCAGCAGTAGGCAATGCTTTCCAGCTATGAGTATGCTCATTCACAGGAACCTGTTTGGAGAAAGACTCTCCGTCCACACCTGACACAGTCTGAGCAAAGCCAGGGGCTGGCTCCATGTGTACATGTCTGCACACATCAGGCAACATCCCTGATTTTGAGGGGCAGCAGAGCCTGTGTTTTGCTCTTGGTCCCTCCTCCAGAAGCATTGCAGATAGTAATTTGCTGGCTCCGGTCCCCGCTGTGTCCTTGCAGGTCTAGATCTGAGCTCTCTGGCATAAAGGTTGTTTCTCTGCTCTGTGTGTGTGTGATACCAAGCACCAAGGCACAAGAATACGCTGCTGGAGTGTCTGGCTGTACTGTAGTGACTGGGATGTTAATAATAGCCTTGGTATAACTCTACATTGATTTCTGGCCAAGAGAAGCGGCACAGCCTAGATGATAAGACACCCACCAGTGCTCTGGACTATATTCCCAGTCCTGGAATTTCTGCTGAGTGATTTTTGATCAAATTAACTCATTTCTTCTCACACATGCTACCTTCTTCAAGCGTATGGGCGGGTCTAAAACGTGTTTAGAATACAAATGCTACGGAACTGGGAGGAGTGGCGATACACCAGATGATTGTGTGGCCATTCAGAGGGACTGGTGCAGACTGGAGAAGGGGGCAGAGAGATGCTCATGGAGTGAACAAAGGGTATTTTTTTTGGCCATTCCTGATCCTCATGCTTGACAATGAAGCATACATAAGATAGGTGTGATTAAGGAAGCAGAACAAGCCCTAGGAAACAAAGTGAGATGCATGTTCGGGTGTCCTGATGCCAGCAGATGAGAGCTCCCCACGCTTTGCTCCCTTGTTTGGAGGGCAATGGAAGGGCCAGGCATCACAGATGAATCATGGCAGGCTAATATTGCTACAAATCACCAGAGCTGTGCTCTCACTGCCAATGGGATGATGAAAAGCTCCACACTGATTTATCACAGGGTGGTCTATCTCACCTCCCTTGCTTTTCAGCCCATAAATCACAGTAGCCATTCAATGGGACATGCTGCTTCCCTCTTCAAAGTCCTTCACAGCTGCTCAGGGCACATCCACCACCAAGATCAGTGAGGGTATTAACAGTCTTCTGGGAGCAACCAGCTGCCTCCTCCCTCCTACTGTATCTCGTGCACACCCTCGTGCACACACAGAGAGTTTATTGTAGGTACAGAGAGGTTTACAGTAGTAGCTCAACTCCAGGGAGGACAATTATACCTTATTGTTCCAGTGACTTTACAGGAGGGAAGTGATGACACTGGAAGGTCTCAGGGCAGCACATGGTGCACAGTGGGTTTATCCAAGGACATGGCAACTGTCATGTTCCCTTCTTTCTAAGGGACTATGTGTTCCTGCACCATAAGATGTTGTCCTGGTTTCAGTCAGGATAGAGTTAACTTCATTTGTAGCAGCTGATGGGATGCTGTGTTTGGGAGTTACAATGAAAGCAGTGCTGAGAACACCCTGATGTTCTTAGTTGCAGTCAGACAGTCAAGGACTTTCTCAGCTTCTTCCTATTTCTCTAGTCAGGAGAAAGGAGGGGCAAAGCCAGGACAGGTGACCCAGATGGGCCAAAGAGAGTATTCCATGGCAATGACGTCCTGCCCAGGAGAACGGGGGGCTGAGGGGAGGAAGAAGAGGGGCGGTGGCGGGACGCGTGCTGCTTGGGGGGACGGTCGGGTTCCAGGACAGCTCTGGGTGGTACCTGAGTTGTGTGGGTCGGGAGAAACTGCATTGGGGATCAAGAGTTTCATCTTCTTTTGCTCTAAAGTCCTGTTAGCATTGGGATATTTGATCTTTCTGTTCTCTTAGTAAACTCTCCTTATCCCAACCCACGGGCCTCTTAGTTTCTTGGGTTTGGAGTTATTTGCCCCTTCCTTTTCCCTTCCCTTGTTTCCCTCCCCCCTTTTTCCCTGTCTTCTATTAAGAGGTTTCAGACAAGGTACATCTTTCAGTCCTAGCTTCTTTAGTTTGGGAGTAATTTCTGGACGTTTAGCATGTTTTGCATTGCAGTCTGCTATGGCCGAGAAAAACACCTTAGGAGGTACCAGGAATGTTCCCTCTTTCCAGGCTAAGGAAAAGGCTGAGAGCCCAAGTGACAGTGGCTGCTTCTATCTTCTCTAAGAAGGGTTCAAAAAAATATGTCTTTCAGTCCTGGCTGCTTTAGTTTGGGAGTTATTGCTGTACCTTTAGCATGTTTTGAATTGCAGTCTCCTACGGCCGAGAAAAACACCTTAGGAGGTACCACGAACGTTCCCTTTTTTCTGGCAAAGGAAAAGGCTGAGACCCAGAGTGACAGGGGCTGGTTGTGCGTTCTGTTGTGAGGTTTTATCCAAGATCTATCTTTACGTCCTAGCTGCTTTAGTTTGGGAGTTATTCCAAACACTCCCTTGTTTCCCCCCTTTTTCCCTCTTCCCCTGCTCTTTTACTTTAAGGAGCAGGCAGCTGCGTGGATCTCAGCCCACAGCCGGGGGGAAACCACGACAGATGCACAACTTTATCTGCCCAGAAATAGAATGTTGCTTTGAGGGGTGAATTCCTCTGCCTAGGTTGAACCCTAGAGGTTCGAGTTGCACCAGGAGAGATTCATATTGGATATCAGGAAAAATTTATTCATCAGAAGAGTAGTGAAGCACTGGAACAGGCTGCCCAGGGAGGTGGTGGAATTGCTGTCCCTGGATCTGTTAAAAAATTGGGTAGATGGAGTGCTGCAGGAGATGGTTAGAGGTTATGGTGGTGGTGTAGCTCTTACAGTTGGACTTGATGATCTTAAAGGTCTTTTCCAACCATGATGATTCTATGATAAGCCTGGAGTAACCAGCAGATACATAGACATGTCCCTGTTAGACATCTGAAACAAGAAGAGATTAATTCTGATTATTTTCTGAGTACTTTGCCTGGACTTGTAATTTTCTACCTGTGCTTTTCAAGGAGAACGAAAACTCACCCAAGGAGCCCTACACCTGCTAAAAGGAGGGGTGAATAATGATTTAATTACTGCCAATGCACAGGCTGTACACACTCAAAGGCAGCACTGGAAAGAGGTTGCCAGCTGCCTACTTTTGCTTCCCAATTAATAACAGCTAAATAGATACTTCGATAGATGCTGCTGTGCCTTGGGTTAGTCCTTGGAAGCTGATACTCCTTGTCTTTTTGTCTGTGGATTCAGCTACCCAGCTTTGGCTTTCAGCAGTGAGACTGTCCCAGAAGATAATTCAACTGTTGCTGCATAGACTCCTCAGTTTTTAAAGGTACATGAAAATGATGTGCCTTCAACGAACACATCTATCATGGTGGTTACAGCACAGGGTGATGTGATTCATCTCAGTGCTCATTAGTTTGAAAAAAAAAAATTAAGCTTTGAAAACATGAGGGGAAAATATTAATCAGATAATCATTTGAAATGTGCTGGAAAATAAATGTAAAGCATTTATCTGATTAATGTTATTTGACCAATTTGAGCGATCAGCTGCAAATTTGCACATCATCATTATTAACAGCCAGAGGAACAAGCAGAGAGCGTAATCAATCGGGCTGAGGGGACAGAAGCAGGAGCGAAGGGTTGTGTTTTTCCTGCCTGTTCTGGTTGAGGGACTCGAGGGCACACACAGTGCTGGTTTGGCCCTAACTGCCAGGACACAGTCCTGCACAAAAGGGGAAGATGAAGCTGTTCACCCAAGGTAACAGCTCAATGAAAGAAAGACTGGACTCTTACTGTGCTAGGTCGGGTGTGCGCAGGGACTCTGCGCTCCTCGCCCTGCCTCTCTGCATCAGAGGGACTGGCTGGGAACCACACAGACCAGGAGTTACAACGTGCCTCAAATAGTGTGCTTTCTTGGCAGGTGGTTGGCAGAATCATAGAATCACCATGGTTGGAAAAGATCTTCAAGGTCATCAAGTCCAACCATTAGTGCTACACCAGCATCTAAACCATCTCCTGAAGTGGTGGAAGTACTTTGGGCAGCTGACATGTGGGAAGAGTGGCTTTTACTTATATTTGTGTCAGCAGAGGTGCTTTGGAGCCATGAACTCCCAGCTGGCCGAGGTCCCTTCAGCACACCTCCACCTCAGCAACAGTAGAGAAATTTGGGGCGGGGAGGAATGATCTCCTGTCATTCAGCCTCTCTCGTGGAATTGCATACTGCTCAGGTTAGCCAACACTCAGGAACAATACAGGTTGCAACGGCAGCTGGATATAGCGTGTCAAAGCGAGACACCTTCCTTTATTAACTCTGAGATTATCTCTGACTTTCCCCTTCTGAGACATGTATTAATATTCTACTTGGAAAGACAGAAAGAAAATCAATAGACCGGAAAGCTCTGCGTGTTGTTTGTGGCAGCCAAGAAGGATTCATTTGCCTTATGACGCTTTGTTGTGACAGATGGTTACTTTGTGCTGTTTGGAGGAGGCCCATCCAGCCAAATTAAGATCTTCATTGGGAGAAAGTCATGACAGATTTCATGAGGGCAGCAGTTTCAGGAGAGGCATCCAACGAAGAGAAGCAGCATGTGCAGCACCTTGCTGTCGTTAGGAGCTGTGGCAGCTTGTGGCTGTTCATTCGCTCCATCGTTCTTTGCTTGTGCTCCAGACCCCTGCAAACAGTGGTCATGTTGGCAAGAGCAGTAGTTGATCAAATCCAATTCAGTTACTGGGGCGTGATGAGTTACCACTTCTCTGCCAGCCACGGTGAGTGACTGTGTTCATGCTCTAGTCCAAAGTAAAATCCATCGATTTAACCCATTGCTCATTAAACTGTGCTGACTTGATTACCTGCCACCATCCGTACTCTTAGAGAAGAGTATATTTGTTTTGGTTTAATGAATGACCTGAGCTGTCCTTTCTTTAATGAGACAGACAACCTGGACCCTCTGTTGGTTGTTGCACTGCTCTGTGTCCAGCACTACACTGAGCCTTGTAACAAGATGGGGGTGAGATGCAAAACATTTCTTCTTCTACTGTGAGCTTGAAAGCGGAGCCTCTGTATTTCCATCATCAGTGCACAGAAACATTTTAAGCTACTCCTAAACGCTGCAGCCCCTCCTGAATGGTTTCCTGTTAATATTCATTGAGAAGATTCCATCTGAACGGTGTCTGAGTTCTAGACAGTGTAATGGGGTTCTGCCTCCTTCTGGCAGAGAATAAAGCAGCCCCTTGGTTCTTGATCTAAATTCTGAAGTGAGGTTTTCCTGGGCATATATTAAACAACGCTTTTCTCTACTGGGGCAGCCCAGTTTGAACTTGAAAGAGACGATCCATTCCAATCCAGTCACCTACATTTCTTTGTTCAGATGTGCTTTTTTGTCAATTGTCCTGTTAAAATCACAGAATCATAGACTGGCCTGGGTTGGAAGGGACCCCAAGGATCACAGAGCTCCAACCCCCTGCCACAGGCAGGGACACCAGCCTCCAGGCCTGGAGCTACACAAGGTTGCCCAGGGCCCCGTCCAACCTGGCCTTGAACCTTCCAAACTGAAACAATGCAAGAAATACTTTACAAAGGAAGCCCTGTCTATTTTAGGGGAGCAGACCGTGCAAAGAAAGCTCCAGAAGACTCTGCTGTCCTTCAACTTTGCCTGCCCCCACCTGTTGGCAGGGCAAATGATTCTCAAGTCCAAACCAAACCAGATTACATTTGAGAAATACAGTTGCTTAACAACTGGAGTTACCACTTCATCCCACACCCCAAATATACGTGCTCAGTCATTGGCAGACTGCTGCAGGCTCCAGTGATATACTGCGTAACATGGTGCATTTATTGACCAAAACAGAAGCCCATGTCCAAGAATACGAAGTTTTATTGATTTGTTTTCTTGTAGACGGTATTTCCCCCTGAAAGCTGCAGCATGATCATGATTTGTTTTCATCTCTTACTTTTATATATCTATTGATTTAGGATGGGGGGAAACAGAAAGGAGAATTGAAGTTTGGTCTTCAGATCTGTCCTTTGTTGTCTTTGCCAAGAACTTGAGAGCTTTGAGAAAGAATATAAATTTATAACCGCAGTTATTTGGGTACCATTCCTAATTTACAGTGGAAAACGCTCCCAAGCAATTCATTAAAGATGTTTTGTCTATACCAAGGAAGGGAACACGTAATATCCTTTTGCCAAAAAGACATTTAGTTAAGGTCACCTTACCCATTTACAAATCTAGAGAGCAGCATAGGCTTCCCCCAACCTGCTTCTTTAAAGTTCTCCATTCCCTAGGAAATGTGTAGCCTCTTAAAAACAGGAGTATATGCAGAAGAGTATGGACTTGTAATATATATATATGTATAAAGAGAGAGGGAGGGAGAGAATGAAGGTTTCATAGTTAGATCCTAGAGAAATTCATGGTGCTTCTGGGAAAGTAGGTTGTTTATTCAGATTGATGCACATAACCCAAAGTATTGATCTGGTATAGAAATTTTACTTGCTGTATGATTTCTGATGTAGATGGCTGGAAAAAGAAAGCAGGGTCTAGAACAGGAATGGATGAAAACATCAGTCTGGAAACTGACTTCAGTGGCTGTTCAGGTTCTAGTGCTCCTGTCCAGAAAAAAGAAATGAACAAAGATTATTTTCTTTTTAAGTTTGAAATCCTCTTTTCTTTCCAGTGAAGAGCAAATGCAGAATATTTTCTTAACACACGATTTGCAGTTTATTTTTTTCCTGCGTTCTCTCTCTCTCTTGCACTTTCTCCCTCTTTGGTGTGAAATGCCAAGCTCTGGAAAATTTCCCATTGAAACCCATCCTCAAAACAAATATAATTCTTTAGAAGTTGGTTACAGAAGCACATGTTTTGATGGCAGTACATTGCAGCAGAAGAGTTCTGAGCAGCAGTTCCTACTGCACCTTCCTGATGATGTCAACAGCCTCGGGGAAATCAGATGTAGGAGGTTTGCCAGCTAGTGACCAAATAAGTGAAACACTTTTGGCCTTTGCTTCTCTAAGATTAAATAATTAACTAAAGTTACCAGTCACCAGCTGGAAAATAATTTTTTTTAAAAAAAAGTAAAGCATTCATGGAGCAGAACACCCAGGTGTGTCCAGAGATGTGAGATAAAGGGCAGAGGAAATGATGACAGTCATTGTGTCTGGCCTGCAGCAGAGGAAAGAGCATCCTTTGCAGCTGTCTGCATCAGCTCAGCAGCTCCTTGTTCAGCTGTACCAGACTTCTCAGAGCAAGGCCCAGCTCTGACTCTGCCAAAAGCAGCAGTAAGAGTGTCCTGTGGGGAGAAAAGCTGCGTCTGCACATTGGGTGCGTGGAGGTGAGAAACAAGGCTGGCGTGCAGGGCTGGCTCAGGGCACCTCAGCAGCATGGGCTGTCCTGTAGCTTGTCACTCTAGGAACAAGGACAAAAGAGTTTCCCAAAGCAATCTATCACTGATAGGCAATCTTCACCCTGCCGAAGCACAGGGAGTTCGTACTCACGTCGGCAGCACGCTGGCTCTGGTCACAGGGCGTTCACCATCCTCGGAGGAGAGAGGTGTCTCCGTCTCAGGTTGGGACTGAGTAAAACTCCAAAGGGACAGGTCATGTATTTACTGCCTGAGGGAGATGGACATGCAGCTTCTGTGAAGCCAGATAACATAGTGATGTCCAGACCTCCTGGGTAGCCTACCTAGTCTTTGCAAAGGAAAATGTCAGCTATAATTTCCTGGGCTAGCACAGCCAAGGGAGCATCTGGGTACAGCGACTCTGCCACTGAGCTGCTGAGTGACCCGTGGCGCTTTGTTCCCTGCCAGTTTCCATGGGCAGAGCAACCTCCTACCCACATTCACAGCCATGACAAATAGCTGGGGACTAGCAGGGCTCTGTGTGGTTCCAGCAACCTTCTGGTATTGGCTCAGTTTTAATGAGATGCCAGGAACATTGCTACAGCTGTGACCAGTGGTGAATACCTGCATTTTTTTTAGAGAAAGGTCCCAGGTTTGAATCCTATTGCCAAAAGGCTGCTGAGGGACAGGCTGCAGCATTTTCAAAGAGTTCAGAGATCCTCTGATGGAAGATGTTATTTGAGTACAAAGCTGCCTTATTATCCTCTGCTCGGTTGAGAAGCAGGTGCACAAACCTCCATCCAAAAAATGTTTGCATGTAAGTGGCGTCACCTCTGGAGACAAAGCAATCATTTTGGAGGTGGGAACAAAGGAAATGGAAAGTATGCCTTTCTGCTCATGGAGCCATGAGGTGCATCTCTGCGAGAAAAGATCATCCTAAGCTATCCAAATGGCTACTTTTGATAAGCCCTCTTTGCTAATGCACGCATGCCATCCAGCAATAGGTGCAGCCTGTGCTTTTCATCATTATGCTTGATGCAAAATAAAAGAATAAAAAAATAAGTGAGGCAGTATTATATTTCAATTAAAACTCCATGAAAATTTTGGCTGTGCTTTTTAATGTGATAATGTTAATTAAACTGTGCTCTCATGTTCTGAAGTCTTATAAAATGTCTTGGAAAAGGATAAAAAATAATAGTAGAAATAAAATTGGGCTATTTATCTACCAGGAGATTAAAGGGCTTCTTGTTTCCTTTGTGAATTTAGATTTCCAGAATTAAATGAGTGTGAAGTAATGATATTTTTCAGCAGAATCATTATCATTTTTATTGCAGTGGAAAGTATGCAGCAGTTATTGTGCTTAACTCACCTAATTGTACCTCTCCACTCACCAAGCGCATCCACGACGGACTCTGCACGTGTGGTGAACTGAACACATCATCCTGCCTTTTCCCTCAAGTCACTGCCAGTATGTGTTCTTTTGAAACATCTGCTTTCATGGGGTGCAAAGCTATTAGCTACTTAAATACCCATTAGACTGGCCCACGAATGCTTGGTTTTAAATCTCTACAAGACCTGGTTTTATAGTACGTGCCACACTTAAGAAGTATAATGCATTAAAGATATGCTTCAGAAACATACTACATCATACAAATACATAATATATTAAGTACAGATGCATTCCCAAACGTAGGCTCAGGTGTTAAGGCAGAAATACAGATGGTCTGGTACAAAGCCTGTAGATGTCTTTTTGATGAAGTAATGGCTACATTGAAATTCCATTCAAAAAAATGACAGCAGAGAATATTGAAGGGACGGTGCACGGTCTGTGTTTGTGTCTGCTGGCCTGTCTGTCCAAAGACACATTCACCTGCCACTTAAATCTGTCTGTAATAGAGCGTGGCAGCTGTTTAACTGGGCATAGCGACACCATGGAAAAAGCATGGGGAGACTAAAAGACTTATGATCCAGATCCCTAGCTGCTCAAAGCTAATGATTTATGTGATATCAGTGCAGACAGACATTTCCCATTGTCTTGCAGGGACTGTTTATTCACTCTGGTGTGGGTAGATATCTTTGGGTTGGGGCACCAGCCTGGGCACCCCTTGTTCTTGTGAGTCAAAGCCATGTCGTTTGCAGTCCGTAAGGACAGCTTCTGTTATGTTGACAGCTGAAAGCACCCTAATAAGGACAAGTAGTGAGCATTTTCCAGCCATTTTATATACATTTTAGGGCCACTTTCCCATACATTTGAGCAGAGCAGAGAATTACTTCAGGTCAGCCCTGTTTCAGCTAATGGTGCCACTCAGAGCTTAAATCTGACCTCATCAGACATTAATGTATCCCTATTCAAACGCCTATTTTATGGAAGTAAAAGGAGAAGAGGAGGAAGACTATGAAAGTAATCCTAGTCTGAGTGGCAGGAATGAGAATTTCTTTCTTACTTTCCATATGGCCAGGCTTTCTCCTTGCTCAGCAGTGTGGTACGGGGCTCTAGCTCTCACAGCATCTACCTGTAAGAGGGACAGGCAACAGAGGGTTCACATCATTGCTGTCAGCCCAGGGTTAAGGTACCAGGAAAGGGAAATCCAGGGAACACCATAAAAGTGAAGACCTTCTGTTTTCTTAGCCAACCCCTTGCCTTCTGTTTTCTGTTGGGTCATCAGTCCTTTGAAAGTCAGTTTGTATTGGGTTGTCCCAATTGGTTGGGGCTTTAAGAACAACTGAGAAACAAGTAAGAGTGATAATAATGGGATAATTCTCACCATGAGGTATAGTGAGGATTTTTCTGCAAAATTCCAGATTTCTAGAAGCATTTGATATTTGGAGTGGTTATAGCAAATATCTGTGTTCATTTTCATCTGTCACTGCACAGAATGGTGTTCAGATCAATCATTGCACCACTCCACATCTTGAAGTCAGTTTACAGCAGAATTTGGAGTTTGATGACCAAGAAGTATATATCCCTATTAGCTTGAGTCAATGTTGTCATCTATATTTTCTTTCCTTCGTAACTATCTGCTTTGATCTTGTCAATCATTGACCTTTTAAGGTTTATCCATTAAAATTTTTAATCCTGAAGTGACAGCTACTCTGGGCACAAACCTAATGTGATGTGTTTGTTCATTTCTCAGAATGGGAGCAGAAAAATAACAGCCTGTAGCCTGGGACCTCCAGAGAGGTGCAATAAAACTGTGGAATCATCTTGTAAACTGAAGGAGAAATCTCTTCTGATAACATATATTTGTCAACCTGACATTCTTTATTGCTCTTCAAAGTCCAAACTATAATGGGGACTTTGGGGCTAGGAGACTTTATGATGACAAGTCAGGGATGGGTCAAAAGTTCTCTGCCCTCAAGGCTTTTGATGCTGCTATTCCTGCCACTCCATACACAAAAGAGAGGAAATGAAACTGAAGAGATATTATATTATAAAGAAAATGCTTCTTGGGTTTCTTCTGGCTTTTCTCTGACAAACACACTCCCCCTACTTCTGACCCTCCCTCCATCTTCCTTAAATTGTATTGGAAGATGAAATATTTGTTTAGAGGGGTGAGGACTGGCCCAAAAATTACGATTCAGGATCCCAGTTTAAGGGTGGGCTTTAATTGGTTTGGCAAGGTGCATGCTATGAGTTCTAGTGACAGGGGCAGTGAACCAGAACGGATTTTCCTGTAATACCAAGATTTTAAAATGGTTTTGCAATTCATGAAGCTGTAAGCACTGCTCAACATAAAATGTGTTCTATGAGACTGGGAGATTTCTTTTTCCTCTCCCTCTCTCTCTCCAAGTGTCAGAGGCTCCTGAAGCTGAGCGTGCACTGAGTAGGGAAGGCCTGGGACTGATCTTGGTGCTCCTGATTTAAATCAGAAGTGACAATGGTGAGGTCAGTGACATGGTGTTGTTGGAGGGTTAGAGCTGGTGCAAGTGGTGCTGGGTGATGTGGTTGCCTGGGATGTACTTGTGGCCATCACCACCATCACGACTCATCCCCACTGCAGCCTGTCTGTGCCATAGGAGTGAAACCACTGACAGAGTTGTCGAAGTCCTAAGGAAGTGTTTCTCCCACTGCTGGCAGATGGGAGAGACGGTGGGATGCTTTGTCAATGCTGTGGGTACTGGTGGCAGTTTGTCTGTTTGCAATATAAGTTTTGCGAGTAAGACTGGCTCCAGGCTGATGTCTGTGGTGTGTAGGAAGAGGAGTCAGATCCTGGGGAGACCACAGAGAGTTTTCAGGGGGTACCACTGGGCCCTGGGAAGAATACTGTAGAAAGAGCTGGGTGAAGCCTGTGGTTGAAATTCATTTCATTAACCCCGCAGTACATCCCCTGCAGCTTCACATCCAGCACTTGTCAGATCTCTGTCTCCTGCAGCCTTTCATCTGGATAGCACAGCATGAGGCTCATCAGTCCCACACTGGCTGGTCTGCAGCTCACTTGGTTGGTAGACTGGTGCCTGTGGGACACCTGAGTCCAAATCCCTCTCTGCTTCTTCTTGGAATGATTCTACTGATGTAAGTCACAACACGTAGCAAAAGCCTCCAAGACAGACTTCTTCCCAGTGCCTCCAGATGAGTAAAGAATTTGCTGGGGCTAAGGAAGGATTGGCTTCAAAACTGCTCATAGTCAGGCTGCAGGAGGTGCTGAGCCTGTCTGCTGCATCCACACAAGGACCATCCTGATGGCTGTGCTGGCAGTTGGTGATTTGTTCTCTTTTCCTTGGTCTGAAGGTGTCTTGAATGGCAGCCAAGACAGCCTTGGTACACAGTCCTTCTTAAGAGAAATGTGCTACTCACCTCTTAGAGAGCATGTGTCCTGCAGAGCAGAGGGGCATCCTTGGTGTGCCTGTCCTTCCTCCCCAGAGATGAAGGAGTCTTCCTCACACCCCCAGCTCCCTTAACCTGGAGGATGCCACATGCCCATTGCTTGTTAGACCTTAAAGTGCTATCAGCATTTTTGGAAACATCATTTCAGATGTTTTCTGTGGAGGTATCTGTACACCATTAGCACGGACAGCTAAACCCTTATATCCACTTTTCATCACACTAAATCAATGCACCATAAGGGGGAGGTTTAAAACTAATTTTTTATGCACCGCTGCTTACATTGAAAAGACTCATTACAACCCAAATCAATCAATACAGCCTGTAACTCTAAAGTAACTCCTGGATTGAATCAATGACACTGATGAAGATGGGGGATAGGGGGGTATGAAAGGCTAGAGCAGTGACAGGGAGGGGGAAGGTGCTAAACAAAGCAAAGCCCTTTTGAAGTATTTAGCCTTTCTTCTGAGGCAGCAGCAGCCTCCTTTGGTGCTTTAGGTTGTAATTTAGAAAGAATTTGGGGGGATCTGCCGAGGTTTCTGTTCGGATGAGATATTGCTGGAGGACCACAAGAGGGCAATGGAGATTGGAGAGAGCCGTGCCCAGGCTCCATGCAGACTGACTTGCCTCCTTGCGCTGCCCACCGTCCTTCCCAGCACCCAAACCCCGCCACTCCCTGCCGCGCTGAGAAAAGATGAAGGGTGACAATAAGAGCGCTTGGTTTTCCAGACCTGCTTATTTTTTGGAATCAATGAGACGTTATTACAAATAAAACATATGTCTGGTTTGTAGCCCATGCTATCCAAATCACATTAAGGCCCCAGCGGCCTGTACGCTCTGCAGACGTGTTCTCAGAGAGGTGCGTGGAAGCAGTATTGATCTTTTTGACTAAGTGCCCTAATGAAATACAAATCTGCTATCATTTAGAGAGCCATCTGTCATGATGAGACATTAAAAAAATGCTATAAGCAGAACAATAACTATAATTCAATTTGAGAATCCAGCCTACCCTCAGCAGGCACAAAGCGGCCTGCCCAGCCCTTGGCCCCTGGGATCGATTCTGTTTACTGTGTTAAACTTCGTCAAAAGGTAATAAAGAAATCAATCAATGAAGTATTAAAGAAATCTCCAATTATGAGTAAGGTACTTGTTGCAGAAGACCTCTTTAACCCAACGTGGCGATTTAAAATCCATCTACCTGGCTCAAGTCGTCTGGCAAGTGGCAGAGCAATTTAATGCTCGTGGTGGTGTATTGTCCAGTGTAAACTGCTAGAAAAGAAGTAGTGTGCAGCTGCTGAGAAGGAAACTAGTGACAGCAGGTTAATGGAGAGGTCATTTTCCTAACACTCTCCAGGCCATTGGTGATGCAGCACTCCCTTAACTTGAGAGTTTTTGGGAAAATTAATCCTAATTAACTTTGCAGGTGGGTTGGTTAAACCATATTATCTGCCTGTGTGGACATGCTCACTCAGAGTTAAATTGGGCTTTAGTCAATTTAGTTTTGTTCACTTTAAGCTCCAGCTTGTCAGAGCACTTGAGTGTTTGTTTACGTCCCTGGAACAGGGCTGAGACACAAAGTGCGGTTTTGTTTAGGGCTGGACTTCAACAACCCCATGGCAGTGAAGCAACAGATCACTCTGCACTTCATTTTCAATCTTTTCTGGTTTGTCTTTGGGGCAGAGGTTCGTCCAGGTCCACAGCTGACGGTGGGCAGCACAGCGATGCTCTTCTCTGGCACAGGCTCCCCAGGGAAGGGGTCACAGCCCCGAGCTGGGCTGAGGGCAAGAAGCATCTGGATGATGTGCTCAGTGCCAGCTGTGACTGGGCTGGGCCTGTGTGGAGCCAGGAGTTGGACTCAGTGATCCTTACAGGTTCCTTCCAATTCAGGAGATTCTGAATGTACCCTCCTTCTCACCCAGGTACTTCCAAGGCCCCGTGTATTTCAGTTCCTTCTAATCTATCAGATCTGTTTCTTCACAACAGGCTTGTGAGGGCCAGCCCACCCTCAGCACTGCAACACAGGCAGAGAGGCTGCTGTGAGACCAGCAGGTTGCTAGGGGACTGCAGGGCACCCCAACCTTGATGCCCCTATACAGGGAGCAGGAAGGGGAATACTGGGCACTGCTGGAGAGGGCAAAGGCATGTGGCAAACACAGGAATAGGAGAGTGAACTGCCCAATACTCTTTCCCTCAATCCCTCCTTTAATGCTTTGTCCCTGCTGTGCCCATCCCTTTGTGCATCAGGGGCTGCTGCCAGCACCCCCTTATCCTAGAAAGGCAATAAAACCTCTTTTGGGCCAATATATCTGGAAAGCCTTCAGGCATCTGTGGGGGGAAACCCTATGATTGCCAGGAAAAAGGGATCCATGCCCTGAGCTGTAGTGAGCAGGAGAATAGGAGGCTCGGGGGATACCTTGTTGCTCTCTCCAACTACCTGAAAGGAGGTTGTGGTGGGCTGGGTGTTGGCCTCTTCTCGCAGATAAATAGTGATAGGACAAGAGGGAATGGCTGTGAGTTGTGCCAGGGGAGGTTCAGGTTGGAGACTGGGAGAAATTTCTTCTCAGAAAGAGCAGTTGGGCATCGGAAGGGGCTGCCCAGGGAGGTGGTGGAGTCACCATCCCTCAGGATGTTCAAGGAAAGGTTGGATGAGTTACTGAGGGACATGGGTTAGTGAGTAATATAGGTGGTAGGGGGATGGTTGGACCAGGTGATAGATGATCTTGGAAGCCTTTTCCAACCTTAATGATTCTGTGATTCTATAAAGTGCACAGAGGAACAGAGTCCAGTGGCTTGGACAGAGTCCCCAGGGAGGGACCAGTGAGAGTTCTGCAGAGCTGCTGCCTGGCACAGTTCTGAGAGGCCCTGTGGGCCCCAGCCTGGGCCACCCAGCCTGGCTGGTGTGCGCATTGTGCAGAGCACTGACATGCCCTATCCTCTGGTCTTAGCCCAGCATTATTTTCTGAAAAAAAAACCCCCACAGAACAAGTTGTTTCTCTTTGCAGAGGAGCCAGATAACAGCTCATGCCTCTACAGTGTCCATAAACAGGGGACCAGCAACACAGCGCAGAAGAAAAGGGGAGATCCAGTTTGATTGTATCACACACTCAGAGCAAACACCCAGTAGCTACAGCCTGATTCTTCTCCATTCTGTACATTGTTTTATTTCTTCCCTGGCCAGATATCTGTGGTCTGCAGTGGTGCCGCTTGGGCCACGAACCCCCGACTGGGGTCTAGCAAAAAGCTGATGCTGAGTGCACTGCTGTATTGTCTGAGATAATGTATGTCCAAATTATTTTTTTGGAACCTTTTCCTAAAGTCTTTATCTGCCAGGCTCCAGGCTATGGGATCGATGTGCTGCTGCGTGCTCATTCGCTTCCCATCTCTGCAGCTTTTCTCTGAGAAAGGCTGTGCTGGAGCTTGGTTAGTGACAGTGCCTGATAAGCCAGGTTACTGTTTTCTTTGACAATCATTTCTCCAGAATGTCCTGTGTGATTTTTATGGGTATCAAAGTTTGGACTCCCTTGTTGAAATTTAAAAAAAAAAAAAAAAAGATATTTTCATATTAATCAAGAGTCATTTTCATCCAGAAGATGATCAGTATTAATGACCCTGCATCTGGTAGCAATCTAGGATGTTATTTTTGAATGAACCAATTACTAAAGGTGGATTTGATTAATCTTCCTCTGGGAGAGGAGAATCAGGTCTCTGAGCATTAGATCCTTGTGGATTTGTGGGATTTGATCTATGTGGGGACTTCAGTCTAGTGGAGCTTGCTGTGAAGTGTTCCTTCACTGCCTGGGAGACTGACGGGAGTAATGGAGCAAGTATAAAAAGGAATGGAGCAGAGTGGGGCAAAAATAACTAGAAAGAGTCTTTGTAGAGAGAGACTCCACTTTGCCCAGCCCTGGCAGAGAGGTGTGTTCCTAAGGGACACTCAGCTCACCTGCCTCAGAGCTCAGAGATGAGGTTGCTGGAGCCTTGAGATGCTCAAGGAGAGAAGGAGCTCAGCAGTGTCTGGGAAGGAGGTACTGGGCAGGGAGGTCTCACCCTGCCTGGGGATGAAGGCCCACCAGTTGTTGAGGCGTGCCAGGCTTGCCATGTACCACTCCACCTCATCCCAGACAATGGTCTTCCCGGGCAGGTCCATCATAGGGATAGCTGCTTCTGAGGTTCTAGCTTTTAGCATATGGACTGTGAGGGCAGCACATCACATCCAAACTCCCCTTGCAGGAGGCTCAAACAGAGGCAGAGCTGGAGGGACAGCTATAGCACAGCTAGAAACTTCATTTAATTCCCTGTGTTGTTAGTAAATATTTTACTGTCTGGTATTAAGTGAACATAATTACTGCAGCTTAAAGACGAGGGAAGCTGTTTAATGGGGATGCTGTCAAAGTATTTTCCCCTAAGTTTCAAAAGCTGTTATTTTTTTTTTCTCTCCTGTCGTTGGTAATAATCCCTTGAAAGCTTGAAAGTGAAATGTACTGCCTTCCTTTGCAATTGTTTTTCTTTGTTATGTTTCTCAGACAAAGAGCAAAACACGCACTTTCATTCTCAATGACTTTTATTTTAGATTAAGGGAAATAAACAAAGAATGAACAAATCTTAAACTCTTTGGGAGACAGTAACCACATCTGCTCAAACCACACCGCCTTGGTTTGGGAACAGCAGTACCTGATGCCAGCCAGGAGCTCCTACAACAACAGCTAGTGCTGACCATGCTGTGTTCAGATCCACCCTCACTGAATGCCCCAAAGAAAGAGAAGAGAAACTTGTATGTCTGTACCAGTGGAGTGCCTCCTGCTCCTGCAAAGCTGTAAGAAGGGATCTGACATGGGATCTTAACACAAAGAGATTGGCTTGGCACTTGGTGACTGCCCCAGCCCTCAGCAAGCGGGACAGGAAGATATTTTCATCTGTGCCCGAGCAGGGTGGAACTCTTATGTCATTAGTGGATCTGACTCTGCCTCCAGCCAACAGATGCTTGCTTGGTTAGTTAAAATGATGTTCAAGGCAGCTTCATAGCAGCACTATTGGCACTGCTCTGGAAGTCATCTGCCTCCTTCTGCTTTGTAATGGTGCTTCCTTCTGAAAACTGCATCTGTATGACAGTGCACACTGGGTTTGGGTTCCTGGAGATGACATTTGAGGAGTGAGCGCCACTTACCAGATCTCAGGGTGGTGTTCACAGTAACAGCAATAGAAGCACATAATTCAGTGTGCAGAGAAGTTCCCCTGCACTGCAAATGTTTCTTTATTCTTACCAAGGAGAATAATAGACCTGATTATTCAGCATCTGCTGAGACCCAAATGAGACTCATTTGCTATCAGTCCACCTCTTCATTCCTCCCTGCTCAGCATCCTTCTCATGAGTGCTAAATGTTACCAGCATCTACACTGGTTTCCTCCTCCAGGATTTCACAGGGCGCTCCAGATGTGCAGCAAACCAAGGGCTACTGTTCTAGAAGTGACACCAAGCTATTGCTTCAAAAGGCACCTCGAGAAACTTCTTGCATACTTGTCATCCGCATGTGAGTCTTACTCAGGTCTTTAGCTGCCAGATTCCTGATATGTCCTCAATTCACTGGTGTCTGTAATGTGGCCAGAGACCTGAGACTTATTTTTCGCACTGGATGATGCTTGAGGCCTTCTGCAAACCAGCAGTTACCTGCTAGATCGGATACAGTCTGTAATAAGACTGAACTCGTCTGATCTGGACGTGGTGATGATCTTCTGTCCACTCCTGAGCTGAGCTGGAGACAAGCTGTTTGTGTGCAGCCTCAGGAGCACCTCAGTGCCCTGACCCCGAATTCAGCAAAGCTGGCAAGGTTTGGTATCAAAGGTGCTGGTTCCTCTGTTGAACTTGGGCACATCTTTGTGACCTGTACCAGCCCAAAGCCAGGCCCGTGAGCACCCATGTCTGTTCCTGTGCTCAGCTCAGGGCAGCTCTTCAGCTCTGGAGCTTGCTCAGAAGAGAGCCGTCACTCTGTCACCACCCTCCACAGTCACATCCACCCCTAAGACCACTCCAGGGCTGTTGCAGTGCAGAGCAAACCAGATACAAACCAGCTTTCATCCAGAGACACACAGTCCCTCCCTCTGTGTGTTTTTGGGTAGGAGACAGTAAACCAGCAGGTGACCCCAGACTACAAAGTAAAGCAGGCAGGGTCGCAGGTCTGATCCTGCCCTAAAAATCATGCTGAGGGCCAATTCTGACGTGTCTGGCTGTGGGGTGTATGTGGTTTCTTCTCCCAGCCATGTTCTATGGGGTGGGGGTTCAGTTTGCAAGTATGAAGTGTGAGCCAAGCATCTCTCACGAGAGGTTAACAAGTCTATCTCTGCCTCTCTGTCTCCTGACAGCTTATTCTGAAATCCCCATGGACACTCCAAAGCTCTTATTTCTGGCACAGGGTTTTCTTTAAACAATTTTGTTCCCATTAGTCTGCTGCTAATAAGCAGTTGCTTTGCTTTGTGGGTGCCAGTGGCAGGGACAGGTTTCCTCCATTTGCCTGAGAACTTTTTGTTTCCCTCTGCTTGCCTCCATCTTTTCACCATAGAATCTTAAGCCAGTGATTGACAGCCCAATTTAAACTTCTGTTTAATACTGCAATCAAGAGTGGTATTTTGTATTTGCTTTTTTGAAGTGAGGGGAAAGGGTAGCAGAATTTGCCTTCTTGCAATCATTTCACCCACAAAAGTGAATATATCCAGTAAAGTGAAATTTTGCTAGCAAAGAAGAAAAAGAAAAGGAGAAGAGGGGATAAGAAAGAGACGAGATTAACATCCTTTAAAATGTGCCTGTTTACTCCTATCGTCTCAGAGCTAACTTTAAATAGGATAAAATGATCCTTTAATCCCCTTTATCTTCTTAAGAGCTTCTGTAAAAGATCTACTTGACATTTGAGAAGTGAAAAAAAAAAATAAAATAGAAAGTCTCGTAATATTCATCAGAAATGGTGGATGGAAAGATTTGAATTTAACAAAACATGAAGAGTCAGGTCCTCAGCTGGGCATAAATTATCTCTCCTAGCTTCTACGGAGTGGCACTGGTTTGCAGTGGTGTGGGATCAGCCCCCCCAGGCTCCCTGCTTGGGGCACAGATGCGAGCATGTAATGCAAGGCCTGTTGTGGTGGGTTTGGCTCCCGACACAGAGGGTAATGCTGGAAATCCCTCTGACCCAGTGGCCTTTGCTGCACTGGTGAGAGGATGGGAGACTTATTTTGCGTGCTTAGGAGCTCCTCAGCCAGCACTGAAGCCTCTCCCTGTGCTTTTTGCTGTTTTGCCTTTAAAAATCTGGCTTCTCTTGTTGATTTGTTATCTGCAGCCTCCTTTCCACAACATCTGTTTAGTCTTGAATAAATATGCATTCCAGTTACTTAATGGCCTTCTCTCAATTTTCACCACAGAAAGAGTAATGAGTCATGAATAAGTTATAAGGAGCTAGAGCACAGAGACCTCTAAGTTAAGCAATGTATCCTGCAGCGTATTTCCTTGGCGATCTCTGCCCGCCTACTGAACCGCTGCAGGAAGGGACAGCGCCTTTCATTTGGTGTTTCTCCCATTTGCCCTGAGTAATGAGAGAATGACAATCACTAAAAGCCCAGGGATGTTTGCTCCAGACTGTGGGACTTGCAGTGATGAACTGTCCTCCTCAGCCGCTCTGGGACTGGTGCTTGGAGTGATGTATCTGGAGTTCCATGGTTTCATAACTCACAGCCATGGGAGAGCGATGGTAGAGTTGTTTCAAGGAAAATACACTTACCTGAACATGGTGATATTACTCTGCTTGGCTAAGGGCACACAGGCGCTGTGTGGCTGTTCATCTCAGGAGGAACATCTGGGTTGGCTCTGCGGTCCTTGTCCAGGTGGTGAAACCGCTGAGATGATACAGCCCAGGCTGTCAGAGTGGTGGCCACAGCAGGCACAGGGATTGAGGTACCAGGGAGGGGATTCATCCACTCAGAAAAAGGCATCTCTGCCAAGTCTTGTACATGGAGGTAGTGGGCTCTCACTGGGGAACATTACAAACCATAACAGAAATTGCCTTCCCAATCCAGTTAGAATTTCTTTGATGCTAACAAGCAAAGCCTAATGTTATCCTAATTATTTCCAATATTGAGTGTATACATACCATGTGTGTCTTTGTCAATAATGAGGTTCCCAGAGCGTTCAGCTTCTTTTTTTAACATATGTCCTAAAGAGGCAGTGTTCCAGATTACTTTGGATCTGATGTTGAATCTGGAAGTGGTCTTTGGGCTTACATGAGGACAGGACACCTACACAGAGATGTGCGCAGGAACATGCAGAAGGAAGCTTTTCTGGGGAGCGACAGGAACACGAGCAAGCTGGCTGAAATCCAAAGAAGGTTGTTTGAGTCATCTCCACTAAACACCTCCCAGAACTGCAGCATCAGTGTAAGAGTTGACATGGACACATAAAAGCCTTTATATGAGAACAAAACCAAATCATTCCCAGCACAGCAGCTGTCCATCCTACTCCCTGTGTGCAAGCAGCACAGTGAAGTGCTTCCTCTATGTATGTATGCATGTCTCACCACCTCTCACCACTGTGAACCAGCATTTCTTTAGCTCCTAGGTGCTAGAAGTGCAGCCCTGAAAATCCTCTTGCCTCACATCTCGCTCCAGTTTCTGTAGTGAACCCACAATACTTGACTTTAGAATGATGAGTGCCCAAAGAGCTGACCCTGGCGATGCTCTACATCTAAGGATTGATCGCTGCAATGAACCTATAAAAATAGAGTCAAAGCTACCTTTGACTAATAAAGAAGAAGGACACAGAGAGATTTAAACCTGTATGGGAGGCACACACCCCAGTAAGCCCAGTGTTACCCCCCAGAGCTGTCCTTCTACCTGCTTTGTTATGGTTGCTTGCAGATGGGGAATTTTAAAGGTAGCTAAGCTATCTGGACACTAGAATGGGTTAAACAGAGGCTTTACAGTTGTCTGTAGGTCCATGTCTCCCTTGATGCTAGACCTGAAGGCATGGAAATAGCAATATTCAGTGAGGTTACACCTCTGCCCACTCTACACACAGCCAAATGCATGAGGACATCTTAAATTCATTATTGATAATAGTTTAGTTTCTCAAGCACAGAGCTGAGTCTGGACTAATTTAAGCTTCCAAGAGGCATGAAGCATTTCTGACTAGGTCAAATATTTCTGTACTGCACAGCTACTGCTCTGCAACTGCAGCAGAGATGTAACCTTGGGCTCTTTTGAAAATCCCAGCCTAAACTTCTCATTATCCCAGACTTATGTGTCTTTCATTCTGATCAGCCTCTGACTTACTTTCCCTAAAATAAACCAGAAGCCCAGCTAATTATAGTGTGGTTGCAGGTTTCCTACCAGAAAAGGGGATCGATTCTACATGGGAAACAATCCCTTCATTTAGTTCAGTAAACCCCTGTCCTTTATGGTCCTGTGAGGAGATAGTTCATCAGGACCTTCCTCAGGAGCTTTCTATTCCTCTAGTACATTGCAGATGGAAATACCTTTTCTTGATCACCATCGTATGCAAAAGGAAAGGAGTAATGGCTGGGAACCTTGAAAAAGCTGGAGCAGCTACTTCTGAGCAGCTTGTTTAAGAGAGGAAAGGTTGTTGCCAAAATGAAATGGGATTTTTACCCTTTGCAGACAGTGCCACAGAGCTCCTCTGGCTAGTCCCCCTTCTCCAAACACAAAGTGATAGGGTCTCATCCTCAGAGGAACTACTCCCTGAAGCAGTTTTTATTGCTCATTTCCTGTTGCTGTTCTGCACTGGAGTGATTATGGATGGTAGGAGTGGCAATGTGGGGCTTTAACCCAAAAGGAAATGGAAAACTAGCAAATGCTCTTCAAAATCACCCAGGAATGACTTAAATGTGAATGTGATTTGCTAGAATCGATGATAAGAAATTGAAAAATGCATGGGGAATTCAGAAACCCAAGCACAAATTAAGTGGTTTCAGAATTCTATCACAAATTACTTGTGTGTTTATTTTAATTCCTGTCAGGAGGAGCTTAATGGTTTCAGCTACTCAGCTGAAGACCAGAAACAATGTCCAGTGATTCAGGCAATCAAAGGCATGTCAGGAATAGCATACAATCAATGTGAGCTGTTCAGGAACAACCTTCAGGTTAAAAAAAATTGCCTTTCCTAAGCATTCTGTGAAAGCATTTCACATAATAAGTATCCTTGAAGAAAACCTCTGTGCTGAAATCACAGAGGATTAGTTAACTGCAGAAGGAATCCTGCACAGTGGACTGGGGGAGAATTTCACACAATCCCACCTGGATGCCTGGAAGATATTGGTCCTTGGAAAAAGCCTAGAGATGGGCCAGTGGTGCAATGTTATAAAATCCCAGACTAGTTTGAATGGTAAGGGATCTCAAAGCCCAGCCAGTCCCACCCCCTGCCATGGGCAGGGACACCCCTCACCAGCCCAGGGTGCCCAAAGCCCTATCCAACCTGGCCTTGAACCCTGCCAGGGATGCAGGGGCAGCCCCAGCTTCTCTGGGCACCCTGTGCCAGGGCCTCCCCACCCTCCCCAGGAAGGATTTCTGCTTCCCAGCCCCGCTCCAGTTGCCCTCCTGCAGTTGAAAGCCATTCTCCTTGGGCTATCACTACACTCCTTGATAAGGAGTCCCTCACCTGCTTCCCTGTAGGCCACCTTCATGGGACATTCCATCACCTGTACTAGGTTGGGAGGGCAATGTAAAAATGGGAGGAACACCAACTGGGTCTCAAACTTGCATTTTGCTTTTGTAAATGCTGAGACATGAGGAGACTTAGTGGCATCCCTTGGTGCTGACAATAAGCACCAATACAGGTGTCCCCAAGAGCAAGTGAAAACCAGAAGTATTTCTGGAGAGGTTGGACCTGAAGGTTCTTAACGCACTGACTTGCCCCTCCAAAGTGCCACATAGCCACAGCTGCTTGCTCTGCATCAAGAACCATTGGAGAGAGCTGCCCTTAGCCATGGGGTTTGGTCACCTTCCCATGATAGCACATTTTGTGGATAGTTGGCCAACATTTCATGCCCCATTCCCCTCCAAACCACCATCTACATGGAGCTGACCTCTTCCCAGGCCAGTCTTTTCCATCCAGACTTGTGATCATTGTGAAGTTGTTGCCATGGCGACTATATTTTTGGTAGCTCCACATTATTCATGCCAGAGGCCATAATGTGATACATACTGTATTTGTAATAAGCAGCAGACAGACGTCTGAAAGCACCCTACTGAGCCAGGATTGACACATCCTGCCACTTCGAGGTCAAAATGGGATCTGGTGACCTAGGTACCACCTTGAATGGATTTTAATGCAAAATACTATTAAGATGTAATGATGCTGAATGGGAGAAATGCAATTAGTTTAGATGTATTTTCCCTTGGGATAAGCTGAAAAGTCTCACCAAGCATCAGTTTATATTCAAGAATAGCTTATTCTGGCACTTAAATACATATATATTATTTTTCCAGGCAACCGTGGAGGAGCTCTATTACCATTTGCATCCTGTTTGAAAAATAATAATAATAATTATACTGAAACCATCTTGATTCCATTATGCAGAGAGAAAAGAAGGTGGAGAGAGTCCCTTTCAAATCCAGTCTTTCTGCCTGTGGGTACTTCTTCAGTAGGATATTTGAGCTGCCTGTTTAGCAGCATGACTCTGCTGGCTGTCCTGGCTCTCCTGCCCCAGTACAAGGCAATTTCCTTTCTCACTAAGCACCATGAGATCTTTGTGAACTGAGGAAATCTCATTTTACTTTAACTGGGGTCTCAGGTTAGGAAGTAAAACTGTTAAAACTGATAATCTGCTTGAATCTCCTAGATGCAGGGTAAGTCTGGCTATCAGTTTGGTATCTCTGCACTGCATTCCCATGCATGTCCAGGGCCCCAGATGTGGCAGGGATTCTTGTCTTCCTGAGTCTTTGCTCAGGGTGAAGCCCCACAAGTACACTCAGCTGAGGAACCTGCCATTTCTCTGCTTTTCTCAGTGAGGTTGTCAGGTACTGGCTCTCTTCTCTTCCCTGCTCAGCCAGCCCAAAGAGCAGTGGCTCAGCAGATGAGAGTAACAAATCCTGCCTGCCAGAGACCTGAATTGCCATGCCCACAGGGATGGGATTTTGTCAGCTGACCCACTTCCCTGAGCCCCCCAATAGACAGAAAGCTCTGTGCCCAGCCCCTGGCTCTCCATCCAGCCCCACAGTGTCCTTGCTGTCTGACGTGTCTTCCCAACTCATTCCTGAATTAAGGATGCTGGTGCTGGTGGCAGGCAAAGGCAGATGTTACAAAACAAGGAGCTATACTATATCTTGGTGCAAGAGCCAAGCAGAGAGGAGAAATACCAATACTCTTTGCCCCTGTGCTGGAGCCAGGATGCTGAGAGTTGGGAAGCTGCTGCCTGTCTCACAGTCCCACTGTACCAGTCCCTTCCTGGAGACAGCAGTGGGGGGAGATGAAATAATCCTCTTATTCAGGAGACATCAAGCTAAAAGGAATGACCCATTGGGTTACTCAATTCAGTTCTGTGCTGCAGCCTGTCAGATACCTGTGACAGTCTTGTCTCACGTAGGCAGTGGGCTATGCAGCCCTCAGGGCAACAGCAAAAGCAGACAAGCTCAGGCAGCTATAAGAGCTGGGGATGCCTGTGCCTTTGGCAAGAAAAGAAAACCCAGAATTGCAAATATTTAGGATCAGGAGCAATTTCTGTATTTATCTTGTCTCCCAGAGAGAAAGTTACTCACGTGCCTGAGTGTCTGCAAGTCTAAATCCATAGGGCATTGTAGGGGGTGCATTTTTACTTCATACACATTTCTACACAATTCCTTGAGATGGGAAAAAATACATGATGAAGATGGGGGAGAGGGGGGAGTTTCTCTAGGACGATGTTCTGTCCCTGTGTATAGACTAGCTGCTGAGCTCTACTGCTTTGCCACAGAAGGATGAGAAGTGCCACAGGTCACATTTGAGGCAGTGAAGATAGGCTAAGAGAGCCTGGAGGAGAGAAAGCTCCAAGGGGACCTTATAGCAGCCTTCCATTCCTTGAAAGAGGTGCCTATAGGAAAGCTGGGGAAGAACTGTTCCTGAGAGCATGGAGTGATAGGATGAGGGGTGATGGGTTTAAACTGGAAAAGGGGAGATTTAGGTTGGATGTTAGGACAGGAGTAATAGATCACTGGCACAGGTGGCCCAGAGAGGTGGTGGAGGCCCCATCCCTGGAGACATTCAAGGTCAGGCTTGGTGGGGCTCTGAGTGACCTGATCTAGTGAAGGTGTCCCTGCTCACTGCAGGGGGTAGGACTAGATGGCCTCTGAAGGTCCCTTCCCACCCAACACATTCTGTGATTGTATGATTCCAAGTTCCCTGATGGCAAGGCTCCCTGGGGACCTCAGGGGGGTATCCCTGTCTGAATGAGCAGAGCTGGTTCCATGCATAAAGATGCAGAGTCAGAAGTCTCCTGACCTTTTACTTTCAGACATTTTCAAAGTTGGGGTCTTTGCAGAAACCCCCTATTATTGAGTTGGATATTTTCAGTCAGTCCTGCTGGGTCTGGATATTTGGTAATTTCCTGTATCTTTTCCAAGCGTGCTGATTTCAATGAAACTGTGATTGTAAAAATAGCACCATGGTGCTATTTTCTGCTCTTTTCCCATGTGTCTCTGGAGTTAACACTACTTAATTTATAGTCATAAAGAGATCTTTCTGTCTGCCTTTTTTTTTTTTTTTTAACTTTGAGAGAAAAAAAAACCCCAAACAATCCATCATCTGTTCCTCTTCATTCATGGCAAACAAAACAGCTAATTAAGTTCTGATTCCAGAGTCTTTAGCATGGCAATGGCATCTTTAAGCACAACACAGACAGCTGGAATATTAGATCCCTGAACTGGGTCTTCAGTGCTGCTGGGTGACATTTGGAGAAGTCTTCAGTCCTGTAAATGGGTAAGATTTGATATGAGCTAGGGAGAGGTTAAATAAAGTGGAAACTTGTACATTTCTACTTTCAAGGACACAACCCAAATTTTGTAGTTTCTGGGTGAGCTTTTCAGCTGCAGCAGTTTTGAACTCAGCACAGCTGGTAAACAAAGGGAACTAAATCCCCCTCAGCCATCTTCTGCAGTTCGACACAAAACAGGCAACGAAAGGAAGAACCAAATCTCCTTGTGAGGCAGGGCTGGGGAGGATTACACTGCTCTTTCAATTAATGATTTATTTGACTAGAACACCTTCTCCAGGTGAATAATTTTTTCCTCACATGTTGTAGAACTGACCTAGATGGGTTTAAAATATTTGCAGACATTTGCTCCTCCTTACACATGTTTGTGCTTGGCTCCAGTCTAGAGATTGTTTTCAGTGATGTGCAGGATGGATTTAATCTGATTCCTGGTGATGCCAGCATTAGATTTTCTGTTGAATTCCTGAGAACTTTTGAAAGCCTCACCCCTGGGAGACAACTTGCTGTCCTGAAAACTGATGGCTAAAAGCCTATCGATTCATCAATCAGGAATTTATACTAAGTTTCAGAAGGTCACTGCCCTCACAACCTCTTAGTTCCCATTTTCCTCCAAAAACCCTGAAATCAATCCACACGCAAATAGATGACACACTGCAAATGAGGTACTGGTGTTTGCAGGGAAGGTCTGGGGGCACAGGAGGTGAGCCAGAGTCAGAGAACTTCATTTCCAGCCTTGGAGCTCCTGACACTCTTGCTAGAATAAAAAGATGACTCACACAGACACACACAGTTGCTGTACAGAATCACAGGGGACCTCAAGAGCTCATGGGGTCCAACCCCCTGGCAAAGCAGGGTCCCTAGGACAGGTCACACAGGTTGGTGTCCAGACAGGGCTGGAATCTCTCCAGAGAAGGAGACTCCACACCCCCTGGGCAGCCTGGCCCAGGGCTCCCTCACCCTCACTGGGGAAAAGTTCTTCCCCAGGTTGGTGCAGAACTCCCTGTGCTCCAACTTGCAGCCATTGCCCCTTGTCCTGTCCCCACAGACTCTGAGAAGGGGCTGCCCATTTCCCCCTGCATCCCCTGCTTAAGATAATTATAAACATTATTAAGGTCCCCCCTTAGTCTTCTTTTCTCCAGGCTGAACAGCCCCAGCTCCCTCAGCCTTTCCTCACAGGGGAGATGCTCCAGGCCCTTCATCATCTCCATAGCCTCCTCTGGACTCTCTCCAGGAGATCCCTGTCCTTTTTATCCCAGGGAGCCCAGCACTGGACACAACACTCCAGGTGGGGCCTGAGCAGGGCAGAGCAGAGGGGAGGATCCCCTCCTGTGACCTGCTGCCCACACTCCTCCTGATGCCCCCAGGATCCCATTGTCTCTCTCAGCCCCCAGGGCACACTGCTGGCTCATGGCCACCCTGTCATCAACCAGGACCAGAACATGAAGGATAAGCAAGGGGTGGTGCAAAGATACTCCTTGGATGAAGACTTACTATTCCCAGGCAATCAAATGAAAGATGGTAGTAGCTCTCTGATGCTGAGAGGTGAGGGCAAAACATGCACCAAGGCCTGAAGGTTAAACTTTATGCAGAGATGTTGCTGGACTCCCCCTGATTCCCCTCCTCCATGCACAAGAGCACACGTGCCCTGCACACGTGTGAGCGAAGCTGGGAAACTTTTGAAGGGAAAGTGGTTTGGGTTCAGCTTTTGTCTGAAAATGCAAGGAAGTGGTTTTAATTGAAGCCATTCTCTTAACACTGTGCAGCGTGGTGGAAAACAGCAGGGTAGAGGGGAGGGGAGCTTGGGTAAAGTAGATGTTGCATCATCTCTGGCAACTCGATCACATACTCTCTTAATTACGGTGGATGTTTATTTCACTTCAATAACTGACTGTGTTTGAACACTTGGTGGGTTCGTTATGGAGGCAATTTGAATGCTTCCATTCGTTTCATAAAAAGCTTCTGCCATGTTTCTCAATTATTCATGATACAGGTTTCTTCCATCAGAAATACCTACTTGGCTCCTCAGGGCTCTATTGAGGGTTATCTCGGAGTGCGCTGCTCATGGAGAGGGCAGAGGTGCCAGAGGTCCCATGATCTGTGATAGGGAACAAGTGTTCTGGGCTGAGAAGCAAAAGGTGGACTAGAAGCATTGGGAAGAGGAGCCCTTACACCCCGTGAGAGGAAGGAGAAGATAGGAAAGGACCTTACCTGGCTGTATTACCACTAAGAGCTTGGGTTACCTGGTGGTCGTTCAAATGACACTGCCAGAACGATTAGCCTGAGGGTGAGACAGCACAGCAGATGAAGATTTGGGATAACGTGTGAATGGAGTTAATGTCATACCAAAGGAGATATTGAAATCCCAGAACCCACGAGTGGTTTGGGGAAGGGACAACTCCCCCAGCTCAGGGTGCCCAAAGCCCCATCCAAACTGGCCTTGAACCCTGCCAGGGATCCAGGGGCAGCCCCAGCTTCTCTGGGTACCCTGTGCCAGGGCCTCCCCCTTCCCTGGGAAGGTAGAAGTCATAGTCCTTTGCCCAGTCAGTGGAGCATGTGAACCTGGAGAACATGTCCTTGAAAAGAGGAACTGCCATCCTAGAATTGTGATGCCAGGTGTTCCCTGGCAGTTCCCTGGCTCAGGTCTAGGAACCCAAACAGGCTGAGCTTGTTCAGCCCAGAGAAGAGAAGGCTGTGGGGGGACCTCATTGCAGCCTTCCAGTCCCTGAAGGGAGCAGAGACACAGCTTGTTAAAAGGGTAGAGACTGGCAGGACAAGGGGGATGGATTAAAGCTAAAGGAAGGAAGGCTTAGATGAGATATTAGGGGGAAGTTTTTTACAGAGAGAGTGGTGAGGGGCTGGAAGGGGCTGCCCAGAGAGGGGGTGGGTGCCCCATCCCTGGAGGTGTTCAAGGCCAGGTTGGATGGGGCCCTGGGCAACCTTGTGTAGCTCCAGGCCTGGAGGTTGGTGGCCCTGCCTGTGGCAGGTGGTTGGAGCTCTCTGATCCTTGGGGTCCCGTCCAACCCAGACCATTCTATGATTCTATAATTCTATGATGAGTGGTGGAGTCTGGGGAAGGACAATTCCCCTGGGGCCTGGCTGAGCTTCCCAGATGCTGTTGTCAGCACATGCTGCACAGCAGAAGCTCAGGGTCAGCTTGGCAATGTCATTTTCCCACATCACAGGCAGTCTTTTCCCTTCTTCTGAATTCTGGATTTAAAGGGAGCTAGCAACTGAAATCGCTGTAATTCATCAGGGGAAACTTATAAATTAGAGATGAATCCAACTCTGGGCCTCGAACGAAGGTGCTTGGGACCTCAGAAACATGAGTGAATGCTCCCACACTCCAGTGAGATGCTTCAGTTTCAACAAATTGACATTTTAGAAAGAAAAAATATTTTATCATAGGAGTTGGAAGATGCAAATAAGCATCTGGGGAGTTTTTGGAAAGCACCGAAGCAAGTTGAGGACTAACTTCTCTGTTTTAACATCTCATCTGGTTCCTCGCTACATCTTTCATTGCCTTTGAAAATTGGGTCCTTTATTAACGAGAGTTAAATTACATAATACTGAAGAAAGAATTTAAAATAATTACTTCCTAACCCCTTTTGCAAAGCCCTGAAGCACGAGGCTTTATTACCCTTATCTTAACTTTCTTAACTACTAATGTTTTAGTAGTTAGGAAATTATCCTTTCCCTTTTGAAAATCCAGCTGCAGTTATTTTTTTCCCCACATTTTTATTAGCCCTCCCTATATTGATAATAATCGCACCATATTGAGGTGTTTCAGGAGAAGACATTAAGGCCAATCAAGTGAATAATTCAGCATTTTAAAAATTGTCTGAACACAAATTTACACAATAGCCTGTGACAAAAGAATCTTTAGGGGACGATCAAATAAATAACACCCATTTTTCAAGAACACTGCAACACTATCAAAAGAATAATACAGACCTCCTTTTTAATGGTAAGCTATTATTATTCATGCATGTTGGCAATTTTAAGAGCTCTGAAGCTGTGCTCTGCAAAGTTCTTATATGCTACCTTGGGAGGAAGCAGTTGCTACCAGCAGAGATTCCAGTGTGGGTATCTCAGTATTTCTGGGTCTGTGTAGTCTGAGGAAAAGGAGGATCAGGGGAGACCTCGTTGATCTCTCCAACTACCTGAAAGGAGGTTGTGGTGAGCTTGGGGTCAGCCTCTTCTTGCAGATAACCAGCGACAGGATGAGAGGGAATGGCTGCAAGTTGCACCAGGGGAGGTTCAGGTTGGAGACTGGGAGAAATTTCTTCTCCCAAAGAGCGGTTGGGCATCGGAAGGGGCTGCCCAGGGAGGTGGTGGAGTCACCGTCCCTTGGGGTGTTTGAGGAAAGGCTGGATAAGCCACTTAGGGACATGGGTTAGTGAGTAATATAGGTGTTAGGGGATGGTTGGACTAGATGATCTTGGAAGTCTTTTCCAACCTTAATGATTCTGTGATTCTCTGATTAACTTGCCACGCCTCCAGAGGCAGCTGCCCTGATCCCTGCACCTTACTTTTCCCATTAATGAGAAAAAAACAGTGTGTTAGTGTTTCTTTATACCCTAACTAGAAGGTATATGTAAGAGTAACAGCCTTATATACAGCTCACATTTGCTGACCTGGGTGTGCATGTGTTCCCTAGAAAGCATTTTGCTCTTGTCTTTCTTACTACAATGTTTTTGTAGCACTTACTGTAGAAGATGAGAAATCTCCACAAAGCTACAGCTTAGCTGGTACCATCGTGTCATAGAAAACGTTTTGGCTCAGCTTAAGTTTGGATTTTTCAGACAGTTCTTCTGGAGCACCCTGGATTTGGTAGGCTTTCAGCTGCATCTCAGTTCAAAGTCCAAGAAGGTAAAATGTCTTGTTGCAACAGCAAAAACTATTCAGCTATAAAATCATTTCTAACTGTGTGGAATGAAGCTTGCCAGCTGAAACCTCTCCTCTACCTGTAAGAGGATTCACCTGCTTACAGCTCCTGTGCTCCACTCTGCTAGGAGGCAGAGCCTGCTGAAAGACAGGAGAAGAGGCAGATGGGACCTGCCCATCAGGAGATATGAAGCCTCAGCAGCTCTGCTCAGGTGTGTATGCCTTTAGCTGCCAGGGTTGGTGCTTCCTTACTGGAGTCTGTTTCTTTCGCTGCTTTTTTCTTAAGCTTCTTTTGTAGGGCTTGATAATGCAAGTGGCTGGAGCCTTGATGTCTCTGCTTTCTGATGAGAGCGCTTAAGAGAAGCTTTTTCTGCTGTGAGCACCTTGTGCAGGGCTGTTCCCAGTGCAGGGCATCTTACTGATGTAATGCTCTCATGTTCTCCCTGTCCAGCAACTCTGCATGTTCAAGCCCTGCTCCTCTCCATCCCCTCCCTGTTCGCCATATCCGCTTCTGCCCCCTCACATCAAGGGGCATGGGAAGAGCTGAGGGTGGGATGAACCTCAACAGCAGTTCTTCTGCTCACTACTGTGAGTTCTCCATGCTATTGATAGTTCATTTCAAGATTTAGCTGGGATTTTGTTTTATTATTCCTGTCCAAGAACCGCCTGCATCATCGGTCTCTTCCCAGGCTGTCTTTGGTACTCCCCTGCCTCATTTTGCAGAAGATGCTGGGTGTTGGAAGATTTGGGACTTGTTACTGGGCTTCCTCTGTTCCTCATTCTTGCAGATGTGTACTCTCTGGTGCTAAAAGCCCATTAAAGCCTCCACTAATATTGGCTTTGTTATTTATTACTCTCCTAAATAATATTCTGAGACTTGGCTGCCCTTCTCACCACTGTTTCACCTTCTCTCTCTCAACCCAAGCAGATGGGGTGCTACTTTTTTTCCTCTTGTCTCCAAAGCCAAACTTCAGCATGGGCTATAAAATGATGATTTGCTGGGAAGAGCACGGATGGCAGGAAGCTACAGTACCTTGGCCCTGATTTACAGGAGGTGGAGGCAGGCATAGCTGTGAGAAGTAGGTTGATACTGTTTTATCAAATGATGAGAGTCTGACTGTTTGGTTTGGGTTGGAAGAGACCTCAAAGATCACCTAATTCCAACCCCCCTGCCATGGGCAGGGACACCTTCACTAGACCAGGTTGCCCAAAGCCTCATCCAACCCAGCCTGTAACAAGACCTCCAGGGATGGGGCATCCACACCCTCTCTGTGGTGAGGGCCTCACCACCCTCATGGTAAAGAATTTCTTCCTAATGTCTAACCTAACCCTGCCCTCTTCCAGCTTAAAGCTATGACCCCTTGTTCTGTCTCTGCACTTTTGCCCTGGTGACCTGTCCTTCTCTCATTTTCCTACAGGACCCCTTTAAGTATCAGTAGGCCACAATTAGGTGTCCCTGGGGCCTTCTCTTCTCCAGGCTGAACCAGCCCAAATCTCTCAGCCTGGCTTCATAGGAGAGGTGCTCCAGCCCCCTGATCATCTTCATGGCCTCCTCTGGGCTCACTCCAACAGCTCCATGTCTTTCCTGCACTGGGGAAGGTGGCTTTGGATCAGCCATTGGCGCTGTGGATCCCCTTGGCTTCACAGACACCAGTGTCATGTGTTTAACACAAAACTCATCTTGTGCTTGGAAAACTGCTCAAGTCAGCACAGCCTCAAGACGTGGAGGTGGGGGAACATCACAGCATGTTCACCACTTCTAGTTCTAAGGTCCCTGCACCCACAGACGGGTCCAAGGAGGTGAGCCCTGATGTTCTGCAATGCCAGGGAGAGCTTCTGTATCCATGTGCTTGGGCAAGATGGACAGGGCAGCAGCAATGGGGATGCACATGCAGACTGCAAGCCAAGGGAAATAGAGCAGGATGGCTATGAGCATGGCTAAATTAATCAAAACACTGGTTTTAAGCACTTAATACCTGAAGTGGTCTGAGTGTTGGTTATAGCCTGTGTAAACATAATCTATAAATACATGGTAATTGACAGCTCATGCTGGGAAAACACATCTCTAAGTTTTGTGTGTATATACTGCTTGTTTGTATACATAATAGTAATTTATGGCTTTACAGGGTGTTCAGGTTTTAATCAATTGTAACAATAACACACTGAGTTAGTACTGAGTGCATCCCTCATGGCACCATCTGCTTGCATTGAGGACAACCCTGGTGAAGGAGCTGTGCTGTGGTGTAGAGAGAACCCTGTACCAAGGCTCTACTGGTTACAGCTAACTGCAAATTGATGAAAATCTGCACGTTTTGTACATACATTTCTCCCTAGATGATCAGGACGTTGTGGTCTCTCACTGAAGTGGTGTCTGAAGTGAACCTGAGCCATTAAACCTGGGCTGGGCAAAGGTAGAAGTTAGATACAGAGGGTGGGAATCTCCCTTTGCCTGAGGGCTGTCAGACCTCAAGGCTTTTTCTTTATAGGGTTTTTGATTTCATTTTTAGTCTCTGTGTCTCTGGCATCTTCTGTTCTGATCTGAGGTACTAGGAAGCACATATACAAAGTGTGTTTCTTGATGGAAGCCCAAGGTGAATTCAAAGCAGAGCAAGCACCAGCACCACATCCAGGCTGCAGAAGCACACGCTGCCAAGAGGAGATCTGTGTCTTGCTGGGCAGGGACAAAGCTGGCGACTTCTTGCTTCTCTTCCCTGTTCTCAGTCTTCAACTTCACTCACCAGAAGAGCAGCTAAGCCTAGGTTTTAAGTTTAGCCATAAATTTAGAGAGGTATTTCCAGAGTCATGAATGGAAGCTAAGCAGTCCTTTAGCTCATTGGATTTGAGTAGAGCTTGGAAATCTGCTTGATCCCAGGGATTTAACTGTGTTGTGTTCTTGAAAATCAAGCACATGCTGAGGTTCTGCTTCCATTTAGCTCCTTATCCCAGCAGAATGGTTCTCTTAAACACTGTTTCCCAGGTGAGCTAGGTTGCTCCCCATCCCTCGGGGAGTCATGGTGTTTTTCTGCTGGGAACTCTACATGGCAAGGTGATGTGATGCCAACCTTTTGCATCCAGCATATCTGACTGTCCAAAGGGCATTTGGATTTTTAAAGTGTTTATTAAGATAACTAAAATAAACCAAGGAGATGAGATGTTTAAAAGCCTACTCCAGTGTAACATCCACTGGCTGATAAATCAGGCTATCCTTACCATCAGCTTCTCATGCATTGCAATGGACTTGGCAAAGATTAGTAGAAGATGAAAGCCCTTTATTACCCTCATCTTCAGACTTCTGAACATTCACACTCAAGGACGATTTCCCACACCTTATCTGGATGGAGACAGCATTGATTTAGCTTACATTAACCTTTTAAGACCTATCAGATTATGCTGGATACATTTCACTTGATAAGAATTTAACTCAAGTTTAGTCTCTGCTGTTCTTCCATGCAGCCAAGTCCTGTAGTGTCGTATTAATCACCATCAGGCAATCTGCTTCCCAACTTTCAGTGGTGAAGTGTTTTTAATCACAATTTTAGTTCTAAAATTACTGACCAATCTTCCCAGCCACCTCACTCCTTCTAAATCAATTGTTAGAAAGTTAAATGTTCCTGGGAACAGAAAGTCTGGGCTGCTGTGTTTCAAGGCTAACTTCAGGCAACTTAAGGACATAATTCTCAGCCCATCCTACTTGTAATGTCCTGTATAACCTCATTCTCTTTGTCTCGCCTACTTGTCGTTCCATCAAGATTCATGTCTTTTCTTTCTGTATGGAGGCTGGGGAAGAGTTTTGTAAGGTGCAGTCTTTGTGACTTTGCACAAAACCTGATGTGGGCCTGTGTATGGACAGAGAAAGCCTGTGGTGTTTTATATCCGCGTGTCAGGTATATGATAAGAAACCTCAGAGAGGGTCCTGCACCTTTCTAGTCCTGCTGAGGACATTTCAGGTGGTAACTCGCAGTTCTTTGGTGGTTGGTGCTTCTTGTGGGTCCCAGCTGATGACCCCCTGGGATGGGCTCCCTGGTATAAAAAGGACAAGGATCTCCTTGAGAGAGTCCAGAGGAAGCTAGGGAGATAATGAAGGGCCTGGAGCATCTCCCCTGTGAGGAAAAGCTGAGGGAGCTCGGGCTGTTCAGCCTTGAGAAGAGAAGACTAAGGGGGGACCTGATTAATGTTTATAATTATCTTAAGCAGGGGATGCAGGGGGAATCAGCCAGCCCCTTTTCAGTGTCTGTGGGGACAGGACAGGGGGCAATGGCTGCAAGTTGGAGCACAAGAAGTTCCACCCCAAGCTGGGGAAGAACTTTTCCCCAGTGAGGGTGAGGGAGCCCTGGGCCAGGCTGCCCAGGGGGTGTGGAGTCTCCTTCTCTGGAGAGATTCCAGCCCTGTCTGGACACCGACCTGTGCAATATGAGCTGGGGAGCTGCTTTGGCAGGGGGTTGGGCCCGATGAGCTCTCGAGGTCCCTCCCAACCCCTGTGATTCTGTGATTCACCATGGGTGACCCTGCCTGGGGATCCTCTCTGCCTGAAGACATCCAGCAGGTAACTCTTTCAGTGTGTTGATAAGGTAGGAGACCTCTGACACAGAACTCACTGTCAGGTCTGGTACTTGTTAAAGCAACATATTTAAAACTTGGTTTGGTTAACCCTGTGCAGCATTGTCCATTCCTGCTGCTGTTCCTCTCCTTGACTTAATAAACCCTGTCAGGAGCAATCTGGACTGAGTGAGGCCATCAAACTCCAGGGAGTAGCATTGCATGACATCTTGTGACATGTATATTACAAAGCTTCTGGAAGGAAGCTCACATCACCTGGGAGAGGAAACACTTTTCATACCCTTGGGAACTAATTATGTCAGTTTAGCTGGAAGTGGAAGGTTTTTTTGCACCACACTGTTTTGTCCTTTTCAGGTTTTTTTTTGCAATTTGATTGATTGCCTATTCTGCTCCTTTCCCACAGATTAGTGAGGCTGTAAACGGAGAGAAAACAGAAGAGGCAGCCCCATAAAAACAACCAAATACTGAGGAGATCAAAGTAGCACAGCACAGGAACATAACTATAAGTCACTGACTGCAGGTGGCATTAAAGACGCAGAGGGCTTGTTCTCATGGAGATTGTAATAAGAATAGTAAATGGCACAGAACTAATCTTGGCTCAAGATAAAATATTTTCAGTGACTATGGAAAAAACAATAGGAGTGGGTTGAGAGGGAGAATGGGACATAAATACTCCCAAGAAACAGGATAAATAATTTCCTCTCAAATAATAACATTTTATAGGCATTTCCTTTTAATATAAATTTGCTCTAATTCCTAAGGGTCTTTGGTGGGGGTGGGAGGGGGGAGCAGGTTTAAATCTGTGCTGGTAGATAACGTGCTAAGATACATCGTCTGGCCCTGATCTGAAATGGCACAGGGCTGTGGCACACCTTCCCAATGCTGAGACCTTCCTCTCCAGAAGAGAAGCAGTTTCCCTTCCTCAGAAGGTGACAATTTGTCTGTTCTGTGTATCAGGAACAGTCCTGGGACGTGGACCTTGGAGCTCTGCCTGCCCAGCTGTGGCCAAGCATTGCCCCATGTCCTGACAGATGTTCCTATCTCAGTTCATAAGTTGCTGCTTCTCTGGGTAAGCACAAAGCCAAACTGCTCAGCTCCAAACAGCACAGGAGGATGGCATGGAGAGGAAGGCAACAGGGCTCTTGTCCTGTCGTGGCAGTGCTTGGTCATCTGCTCTGTCAGCTGAGGCTGGTGACTCTCACCTGCAGAAAGTAACTTCCCAAACAGCCTCCTGAAAAGTAAACTTGACCTCAGCCTCCTGAAAACAGGTGCTGGTCTGTGATACAGAAACAGGGTGTTGTTATAAACCTCCCTATCAGTCCAGGCTGTACTGGAGCTTTTATCAACTGCAATTACTGTTGAGACTTAAACTATTTACCTACCCAGACTGGCCTTTCTGCCTCAGAAACTTAATGCAAGGGCAAATCTAAACCCTTGTACCTAAAATTTCAGTAAAGCAAGAGAAGATGAACAAGAATGCACTAATCCTTGACTGCTAAATTTATGAACTTGCTAGTATTAACCTTTTGTTTTATTGCCTTTATGACCATGCTATAAAATATAGCCATAGTAAAATATCTGGGTATCTGAACTATGATGCCTGAAATGGTTTGACTCCTGAAGATGAAGAGCTCTTCCTCCCACCGTGAGGGGCCCCAGGGGAGTTGGGACAGTGACAGTGCTTTCTCTGTGTCCAGACATGCCTGCAACCAATATAAATGGGATGGGTGATGACACTGACATGACAAACTTGCTCCTTCTCATGGTGCTTGAGGGCTTGACCGGGCTACGTGTAGTTGGGGGTGCTCTCTGTGCCATCAGCTGCATGTAGATGGATAGATGGAGTATTTGTAAGTGGTGTAAAGGCTGGGAGGGGTAACTGCTGAGACCTTCTGGGGGTGGGATGGGGGAAGACTGATAAATCATGCAGTTTTTGAAGGTCTCAGTGTGTCTTTAGGCTCACGTGTCTGTAGCCAGGGAAGTGTAGGAAAATGTAAATAATGTTGGTTGGATTTTCTGAGTTGTGGGTTATCTCTGCTAGAGACAGAGCTCATCTAGAGGGCTTGGGGTCTGCAGGAGCTCTGCAGACCCCAGCAGATGTGAGGGGATCCCAATACACATAGAGATATTGTTGAACGTAAATGCAAGTGTCCTTGAGTTCCTCACCCATGGCACATGGTGGATCCTGGTTTGGGGTCTGTGGTGTGCGTTACCACTTCGAGCCAGCTCTGCAATAGTGCTGACAAACCCCTTCAGAGCCAAGGTTGTCCTGGTTCCTGGAGCTGCATCACTTAATCTGTGCAAATCTCCTTGAACTCACAACAGCAAAACTGGCAAAACTTCTGTTTGTGTAAACCAAATTCTGCAGTTTTCTGCCCCACCAGCTAAGCAGTGTCCTCAGGGCTCCTGATCCCCAGGTGAAACCACAGCTGCAGTTTGCAACCTGGAAAAGCCCAGAGGTGATGGCAGACTGTCAGTAAAACTCTTGCAGGTACCCTGGGACACTTCAGTCAGAAGCCTGCTGGGAAAAGTGTGGCTTTCTTTAGAGGTAAGTGTTCTGTAATTGAGTCTTTTATTAAAAAAACCAAAAAGCCAGAAAGATGCCCTCAGTTTGCCACATCATTTAAAAGAGCATAAGGCAGTCCCTGACTGCAGGCACCTGAGAGTCCTAGCAAAACCCACTACCTAATCCAGGTTTCACACTCCCCCAAACACCGAGCTGCACCAGGAGCCTGTGGTTCAGATTATGAAGCTCCACAAATTTTCTCTTTAGATCCACTTGCAGTCATATTTCTACATTGGGGTGTTTTGGTTTTTTTTTTCAAATGGGCTGAACTTCAGCAGTCAGTGTGGTGCTGTGGCTCTGGACACTGTCCCCACTAACAGCTCAGGGCTAATAGTAGCAGCCACAGAGCCAGTTTCTGGTGTGAGGTGGCAGTAGCAATCTGAAATCATCACACATCACCTCGATTTCTGTGTGTTTTGCCATATCCCTAATGCTGGTTTACATTGATGAGCTCATTATAGAAGGAAAATGAGCTGTCTCAATACCCATCATTGCAGGGGATGCTTAAGCAGAAAATAAACCTCTTTTTTTTTTCTTTTTCTTTTTTTTTTTTTTTTTGACAGCTTTTGGACATGATGGGGAATATGTACCTTCCCCGGATGTGAAAAATTTGCAAGGGAAATTATAAGGCAACATGGGTTTTACGTAATTTCTTGGAGCTGACAGGAGCACTTTGCAAGTATATTCACAACAGCTCCAGTCACGTTGATTAGCACTGATGGCAGTGTATCTAATGGCCCCATCAGAACTGCTTGTAAACGGATTGTCCTACTGGAGTAGTTATCTAGGAGCTTAAACAGCTATGATAGCATCTATTCTACAAGCACCTGGCCATGTGTGGGTAAATATAGCAGCACTAAATGTTGGAGGTGCTGTAAACGGCAGGCTGGGAAATTCTGCTGGGATCCCTAAAACTTAGAACCCAGCATCTTGAGAGTGATGTCTCTTAGCCTGAGCTGAAGCCTGCTGTTGTCAAGGGGGAGGGAAATCCCCATTCCCACTGACATTAGTGGGTGGTTTCGTTCTGGCTCTTTTTGGAGAGGGACTTGATGTTACATGTACAGGCATGAGACGTCATCATTTTGGCTATCTGCTAGCCAAGGAGACACAGTAAGCCTCAGTTTGTGCTTTCAATGCACAAACTCTCATAAAACAAAGCTCTTAATGAGCTTTATCCAAGAAGAAGGGTGTTGCTACTGAGGTTTTGGAGATAGGTTCTGATATTTTTTTTTCTCCATGCTGCTTGTAGGGCAGGAAGAGGTGTTAAAGACTGACTGGAAAGATAAAGTTAGTTCCTATGGTGACACACAGCAATGTGTGGGTGTCCTGGTTTCAGTCAGGATCGAGTTAATTTCATTTGTAGCATCTGATGGGATGCTGTGGGTGGTATGGCCTGAGTTGTGTGGGTCGGGGAGAAACTGCATTGGGGATCTTCTTTTGCTCTAAAGTCCTGTTAGCATTGGGATATTTGATCTTTCTGTTCTCTTAGTAAACTCTCCTTATCCCAACCCACGGGCCTCTTAGTTTCTTGGGTTTGGAGTTATTTGCCCCTTCCTTTTCCCTTCCCTTGTTTCCTCCCTTTTTCCCTCTTCCCCTGCTCTTTTACTTTAAGGAGCAGGCAGCTGTGTGGATCTCGGCCCACAGCCAGGGTGAAACCACGACAGTGGGAGACAGAGGGAAACAGCTAGCCTCTTTTCAGTTGTGCGTGGGGACAGGACAAGGGGCGATGGCCTCAAGCTGCCAGTTGGAGCACAGGGAGTTCCACACCAGCATGGGGAAGAACTTCTTCAGGGTGAGGGAGCCCTGGGACAGGCTGCCCAGGGGGTGTGAAGTCTCCTTCTCTGGAGAGATTCCAGCCCCGTCTGAATGTTGACCTGTGCGACCTGGGGGGTTAGACCCAATGATCTCTGGAGGTCCCTTCCAACCCCTACAATTCTGTGAATCATCCAGCCCTTTGGATTTAAACAGGGCACCCAGATGGAAAGACCAAATTTTGGCTTCCTTATCAAGCCCTGGGAGCCTTGGCATAAGGCAAGAAGCAGGTTTATTTCAGTAATGAAACCCTAGGACCTTAATCAGAAACTTGCTGCACAAAGCCCATCCCCTTGGATTCAGGGCACAGAGGGTATAATTGGACATGATGGGTGGTAGATCCCTGGCACAGGTTGCCCAGAGAGGTGGTGGAGGCCCCATCCCTGGAGAAATTCAAGGTCAGGCTTGATGAAGCCCTGAGCAATCTGCTCCAGTATTTGAAGATGTCCCTGCTCATTGCAGGGGGTTGGACTAGATGGCCTTTGAAGGTCCCTTCCAACTCAAAACATTCTGTGATTCTGTGATTCTGTGTCCTTAGTAGCAAAAAACATCTGGGTGCGTCTCCACCGAAGGTCGTGTTGGTTCATGCTTTTGCCAGCCTCAGAACTCGTTGGAGGTTCATCGTGGTGCTGCAGAGCCCCTCGCCTGCTCCCTCCTGCGGTGCCGTGGCTCAGCCACGTGCCCTCCCTTGAGCTCTGCAGATCTTGTGAAGGGTGTCTGTGAGCTTCAAACCCGGCATGTATTATAATAAACTAATCCACTCCCTCTTCCCCCAGCCTTAACTGCCTCATTTTCTGAAGGGAATAGACTTTCTCTCGGAGTCTTTGAGGAATGTTTTCCATTTCTCTGGTAAGATCCTCTATGCACACTAAACCATTTCTATTCATCAGAAACTCACCAGCTTGAAACCGATGCTCCATTTATCTCTTCTTTGAAGCCTCCACAGAGCTCACAAAACCAGGCTTGGCTGGCTCGGTTGCCGTGTGCCTGTGTTCTTATTAAAGTAGTGTTAGGAGTTGGAATGGGACTCTGGACTCCTAGTCCATTTATCTCCTCCTGCTATATCTTCTTCCTGAGTCATCAATATCTGTCTAGTGAATGGGCAGAACTCGGCATTGGCTGCTGTCTGGAGACTGCCTCACTGCAGAAAAGCAAGTTGGATTCAATTGTTCCCCATCCATCATCAGCTAATGTGCGTCCCATGGCTGATGCCAAGAACTTCTTGTGGTGTCCCAGGTGGCCTGAAGGATGGAGCATTGGTGGAAGAGCCCCAGGTTCCCTCCCTGCCTTTGCTCTCTCCGTGATGGACCATGGGAGGTTCCATTCAGAGTGGAGCCTCAGGCTGCGGTGCCCTTGGGGACCTGGCTCTGAGAAAAGAGCTGAGCTTTTCTGACAAGGCTTGGCATTGACATGCCCAAACTTGCAGTGATTCCTCTGCATTGGCTCGGGACCCAACTGGTGCTGCCTCTTTATTTGGTCTTTTTTAAAAAAACAACAACAAAACCCAACAGTCTGGGAAGCACATGGAACATGTGGATAGGTTATTATTTTGGGGTTTGTCCTGGTTTCAGTCAGGATAGAGTTAACTTCATCTGTAGCAGCTGATGGGATGCTGTGTTTGGGAGTTACAATGAAAGCAGTGCTGAGAACACCCTGATGTTCTTAGTTGCAGTCAGACAGTCAAGGACTTTCTCAGCTTCTTCCTATTTCTCTCTTCAGGAGAAAGGAGGGGCGAAGCCAGGACAGGTGACCCAGAGGGGCCAAAGAGTGTATTCCATGCCAATGACGTCCTGCCCAGGAGAACGGGGGGCTGAGGGGAGGAAGAAGAGGGGCGGTGGCGGGACGCGTGCTGCTTGGGGGGACGGTCGGGTTCCGGGACAGCTCTGGGTGGTACGGCCTGAGTTGTGTGGGTCGGGGAGAAACTGCATTGGGGATCAAGAGTTTCATCTTCTTTTGCTCTGAAGTCCTGTTAGCATTGGGATATTTGATCTTTCTGTTCTCTTAGTAAACTCTCCTTATCCCAACCCACGGGCCTCTTAGTTTCTTGGGTTTGGAGTTATTTGCCCCTTCCTTTTCCCTTCCCTTGTTTCCCCCTCCTTTTTCCCTCTTCCCCTGCTCTTGTACTTTAAGGAGCAGGCAGCTGCGTGGATCTCGGCCCACAGCCGGGGTGAAACCACAACAGGGTTCTTTTTTAAGCTGCAGAGCCCTCCTTTTTAAACAGATCTGAAGCATGCTAATTTCGTTGGTACGGTAATATGACTATTGCCCTCTCTCAATGGTATTTTCACAAGGTGTTAACTCTTGGTGTTGACTCTCATGGAAGAAGACAACAGAGACCCTTATATGTCATTGTTATGTATCAAATACCATGCCTTCCAGTCCCTGAAGGGAGCAGAGGAACAGGAGGGGATTCAACTTTTTAAAAGGATAGACAATGGCAGGACAAGGGGGGTGGATTAAAACTAAAGGAAGGAAGGTTTAGATTAGACATTAGGGGGAAGTTCTTTACAGAGAGAGTGGTGAGGGGCTGGAACAGGCTGCCCAGAGAGAGGGTAGATGCCCCATCCCTGGGGGTGTTGAAGGCCAGGTTGGCTGGGGCCCTGGGCAACCTTGTGTAGCTCCAGGCCTGGAAGTTGGTGTCCCTGCCTGTGGCAGGGGTTTGGAGCTCTGTGATCCTTGGGGTCCCTTCCAATCCATGCCATTCTATGATTCTATACCCTATTGTTTCACAGCTTGCTGTAATAACCTCTTCCCCATGAATCCTGAAGGCTGATAGGCCTGGGCTTGCAGACCAAAGGAGCAATGAGGTCAGGACAAGGGTCTGAAATAATTTCTGAGTGTATCAGACCTACAGACTGCTTGAATAGGGCGACTATTGCCCAGCTGTGAGGTTGGACAAATAAACCCCTACCGCAGTAGCAGGGCTTTATATATAAATAGATGACAAGGAGGATGAGGAAGCCAGTGAACGGCTGCGTTGTGCTGCATGGCCCACAGCAGTCACTTCCTTAGCATTTAAAGATCAATGGTGTTTGATTACTCCACACCTGCCTGCTCTTCCAAGGCTGAAAGCAGAAAAAATAATCTCCCCTGATATGCAAATCCAGCAAATCTGAATGCAGTTGAGCAGAGTGAGAAATAAATCTGGAAAACCAAGTCACCAATTTCTAAACGTTTCTTGAAAGGGATTTTTTTACCACTCCTCCTTTCACGTCCTCCCCCTCTTCTCTCCAGCTCACTCAGCTAAAGCTGCATGAGGACTTCTCATTCTTTCTGCACCATTATCTTGGAAAGAAATGTATGGTTCTGTGGACCTTGCTAGACTGGAATAGTTTGGCATTTTCCAACAAATCTGCTGAACTTCTAACTCCAAATGTTGTGACATAAATGCTCCTTTGCTTTGCTGTGACGTTTCCAGATCCAGAGAGCTCTGCGTGCTCCCATGTAGAAATGCCTTCTGCAGAACCTAAGAGCTCCCTTTGCCTCAGATTGAGTTCAAATCCCTCTAAACTTGAGCTGTTCTGCCTGTTAAGTGCTACTTGCTGGCCTTTTCTTAATTTATTTTTAAGGAGTTTTTGTTTTCTGTGAGTGGAGTAGATGAAGCTTATTGGGAAGGGTGAGTGTGTGTGGGGGGAGAGACTTTGCTTTTCAACACTGCTGCAGTTTCCAGTAAGAACTGTCTCCTGCTAGCATGGCTCTGCTTGCTGAAGGGCATCTTTACTGGCTTGTGTCATCTCCCTATGGAGAAGCTTCTGCCTGGGGGGCAAACAGGTGTCCAAAAAAAAAAAAAAAAAACCCACCCAAATGATCTTACTGATTTTAATTGATGACTAAGGATGTTAGCATTAAGCATGTAGGCAGCTGCCCTGTATAATAGAGATTTCACCCAGTTTAGAAAACCAGCTGGTTTTCTAAATGGAAACACCCCTTTTGCCTGAGGAGCTGGTTCTTCGATGCTCCCATCCCAGACCAACAGCCTGAGCAGCCAGGTAGGGACTGTGCTTCTGTGGAAACAGCGGTGGGCCTCAGCTCAATAGATCTGAAAGCTTTTGTGGGACACTGTGGTGGACTGGATACTATCATTAAAAATCAATAATAAGGGTCTTGTCATCACCTGTTGTGGAAGTGGGGTTTTCTTACTTCCAAAACCTTTTTCTAAGTATGGTCTGGTCATTCTAAAGCTTTATTTTATCATCCAAGTTCAGCACAGTCCTAATTTTCCTTGTATCAAAGGAGGAAGCTAGCCCAAAATGTATTGAATTGGATGGGAATCAAATATGGTTATGAATTTGTATCTCATAATACCATCCAAAACACTGCTTGGCTCTTCTAGTCTTTGAACCACTGCACTGAGCTGATGCTAGCATTTCTCATTCCAGCTGGATTAAGGAGTTCCTGGATGAGCCAAAGACTTCCTACAATTCAGGAGAGCAAGTTGGGAGCATCTTCTCTAGTAAGTCAGGCAAGATGAGCTGGGTGTCAGGCCAACACTTCCCACGAAGGAAGAAACGTTCCTCTAATGCCAAGGAGCAATAAAGCCAGAGACATGAAGGAGCAGGATGAAAAGACCACACATCTGCAAATTGGAAGAGGAACCATCAGCATCCCCATCGTCTGTGATGACAAATGGTGAAGGTGTCTACCCAGAGCTGGCTGGGCAATGAGCTGTGTGCTTCTTCAGAGCACAGGGAGAGATGCTTGGTCCACCATGACGGGCTGTTCCTGGCCCAGAATGACACTTGGCTGACTGCAGCACTCCGGAGCCAGGTGAATGATGGCTGAGATGGCCCCAGCTAGGGGTGGGTGCCAGACATGGAGCTGCAGCTTTTGGATTCCTATGGCCTGCACCTGCCTGACTAATTGCTGCTGGGTAGGAAAAATACCTTGCTCAGAGAGCAAACGGCAGAGCTGGGAGCTCAAGACAAAGAGCAACATGATAAAAACCAACATAAAAACAAGTTGGGAGGATGTTGTGCTTCTGAAGGCAGGTCCTCCAATACTCCCCATGGCTCACAACAGGCTGAGACTTAATGGGGCGTGGTAGAAAGTCACCCTGCGCAGGGACCACAAGCTATTGGTCATCCCAGGGTGGGAAGTGGGCAAGGGCACCCTGGGAAAGAAACAGTTCTGCTTGTTGGAGACAAGCTGCAAAAGCCAGAGAAAAAAAGCAGGAAAGAGGCTTGTTTAGAGATGTGAAGTTGTGCGTCCTTTAGCTGGGGAGGTAGCACGGTGGCTTTGTGTCCTGGTTTCAGTCAGGATAGAGTTAACTTCTTTTGTAGCAGCTGATGGAATGCTGTGTTTGGGAGTTACAATGAAAGCAGTGCTGAGAACACCCTGATGTTCTTAGTTGCAGTCAGACAGTCAAGGACTTTCTCAGCTTCTTCCTATTTCTCTCTTCAGGAGAAAGGAGGGGCAAAGCCAGGACAGGTGACCCAGATGGGCCAAAGAGAGTATTCCATGGCAATGACGTCCTGCCCAGGAGAACGGGGGGCTGAGGGGAGGAAGAAGAGGGGCGGTGGCGGGACGCGTGCTGCTTGGGGGGACGGTCGGGTTCCGGGACAGCTCTGGGTGGTACCTGAGTTGTGTGGGTCGGGGAGAAACTGCATTGGGGATCAAGAGTTTCATCTTCTTTTGCTCTAAAGTCCTGTTAGCATTGGGATATTTGATCTTTCTGTTCTCTTAGTAAACTCTCCTTATCCCAACCCACGGGCCTCTTAGTTTCTTGGGTTTGGAGTTCTTTGCCCCTTCCTTTTCCCTTCCCTTGTTTCCCCCTTTTTCCCTCTTCCCCTGCTCTTTTACTTTAAGGAGCAGGCAGCTGCGTGGATCTCGGCCCACAGCCGGGGGGAAACCACGACACTTTGTCATGGTAAGGAAGGTGCAGAGGGAAAGACACCCCTGGGACAACCTTTTGTCTAGGAATGTTGTGGTTTTACTATTCATGAAAAGTCCTGAAACCTGACTGGAGGCTGCTGCCTCAGCCACGGAGAAGGGGATAAAAGTTTGCTCAGCTGTTATTAAAGTTGTCTTCGATCCACCACAACCGGAGTCCGTGCTTTTCAGTACCCCACACATGGTGGCAGGACACGAACTTCCTCCTGTGAACCCCTAGCAAATGGTAAGTGTACCTCAAACTTGGAGTTTGGAGGAATCCAAGAGGATCGTGGAAGATGGACTAAATGCTGCTGCAGGGCTTGGGGGAAGGGAAAGGTTTACGGAAATGTCAGCATTTTGCTTTGACTTTCATCACATCATCTTCATTATTTCTTCTAACCAAACTCAATTTAAGACAGCCAAGGCTTCAGGGAGGAAAAAGTCGTAAAGGTCTGCAGTTTTGTTTGGGTTTTCTCTCTTTTTTTATTTGTTTTTAGAGGTTTTTCCTTTCAGCTATGTTAGTTCAAATGGATAAATATCTGACTCATAGGCTTCAATGAGACTGTACTGCAAGGGAAGAATTGAAGGGGAGGAAAAGTGCCTCTCTGTCCTGGCAAAGAGAAGTGTTGTAGAGGTGGGAATGTGTGTAGGGTTTGGCATTAGTGTTGGCTTGTGCTGGCCCGGAGTGTGCACAGCTATCACTTCAGCCTGCCTGTGCTCCATCTGCAAAATTAGATGTAATAATTGTGTTTGCAGGCGTTAGCTGTGAATAGGCACATGCTTCCATCCAGCTGGAGGGGCAGAGGGGCGTGCTGAGCTGCTCTGCTTGTGGGGGTGGCTGCAGCCTCACCTCCTTCCCCGCTCCTTGTCCACGTTCAGGCTCCAGTGCTGGTCTGCTAGAGCAGGCATGGCATGGGGTGACTCCTGGATGTGCCTGAAGGGTTGGAGGTGTGCGTTGGGCTCTGCGTTGTGTGGAAAATGCTGGGAAATGTTGCCTTTGCGAACTGAAGTGGGTTGTGGTAATTTTTCTCTGCTGACTTGGGAAGTGGAGGACTCAGGCTGCCTCATCAGAAACCCTTTGTTGGGGATTTAGGAATAGGAAGATGAAGGGCATTTGTCAATCTGGATATGCAACAGATAGCACATAAGATAAGGGGGAACACTGTTAATAATTTGCATCATTGTAATAAGTTTTGCTGTCAGTTGTGTTAAAGAATTATGGTAAAATTGCTCTCTTGGATAAGGGTTCAATCAGAAACTGAGGAATACATAGCTCTGCTAAAAGATGCAGATGAAACTTATACCCATACATCGGACAATGAGAACATATAAGTGGTTAAATTGTGACTCAGGGCATGGGGTGGAATGTAAGGATTTGATGGTCCCCAGTTGGGGAATTTAAGTGTCCCCATTTGGCTTCAATGGGCCCAGACAAAACAAAGATACACAACAGTTAAGGGCTATGTAAGATAACTTAGTAAATCCATAAATATTAATGGAAAGAAGAAACCTGCCAGACATGCAATGTGTGAAGAAGGTGCCCGGGTTGAGCCTGTAAACCTTGGAAAAACCTAATCCATAGGTAAACAGGGGAGGGATTTTGGACAGGAATATGGTATAAGAATACTGCAAACTCTGCCCACAGGTGTGCCTACTTTGCCAGGTCACCCATTCTTGCAAGAACGTATAATAAATCCTTGTTTCACTAGTATGTCTACTGAGAGTCCTTTCTTTAGGACCTTTGGCATTTCTAACAGTTGGTGTCCCCCCCATTTTACTGCACAACTGGAAAGGCTGTGGTATAGCTTCCCCTCTGCCACAGCTTAGCCTCATGCATACCAACACACACCCAGGTGTCACCCATGCTGAGTGACAAACCCAGACCAGGGCTTGGGGCTCCAGGAGCTCACCAACACCATAAAAGAAACGCACCTGGTTTAAGATTCCTCTCTAACTTCAGTTTACTCCTCCTGTTTTGTGTGCTCATCAGTTTGCCAGGTCTCAAGCAGAAGCAAAATATAATTACAGTTGATTAAGCATATGAATATCTTTAAAAAAAGACCTACTGGTGGTGGTGTTTATTTGAAATTGGTGTATCCTTTGTGTGCAGTACTGAAAGTGTGGCTACTTTAATATTTCTTATTTTAACACAATTTGCTTTAGGAACAGGAGAAGTGCCTAAGGACTGGAGGATAGCCAATGTCACTCTGGTCTTTAAAAAGGGCAAGAAGGAGAATCCTAGCAACTATAGGCCAGTCAGCCTCACCTCTGTCCCTGGAAAGGTGATGGAACAGCTTATTCTGGATGCCATCTCCAAGCAATTGGAAGAGAAGAAGGTCATGAGGAGTAGTCAGCATGGATTCAACCAATCTCACAGCCTTCTATGATCTCATCACCGGCTGGGTAGATGGTGGGAGAGCAGTAGATGTCATCTACCTTGACTTCAGCAAGGCTTTTGATACTGTCTCCCATGACATCCTGATAACAAAGCTGAGAGAGCATGGGATAGATGAGTGGACAGAGAGGTGGGTTGAGAATTGGCTGTTGGACCAAGCTCAGAGGGTCGTGATCAGTGGAGCAGAGTCTGACTGGAGGCCTGTGACCAGCGGTGTTCCCCAGGGCTCAGTGTTGGGTCCAGTCCTGTTTAACATCTTCATTGATGACCTTGATGAGGGAATAGCATCCACCCTCAGCAAGTACCTGAAGATAGAGAGCTGGGAGGAGTGGGTGACACACAGGACACTGCGCTGCCATCCAGCGAGACCTGGACAGGCTGGAGAGCTGGGCAGGGAGAAACCAGATGAGGTTCAACAAAAGCAAGTGTAAAGTCTGGCACCTGGGAAGGAAAAACTGCTGGAATCAGGACAGGCTGGGGGTGACCTGCTGGAGAAGAGCTCAGTGGAGAAGGACCTGGGGGTCCTGGTGGATGACAGGTTGGCCATGAGCCAGCAGTGTGCCCTGGGGACTGAGAGAGACAATGGGATCCTGGGGGCATCAGGAGGAGTGTGGGCAGCAGGTCACAGGAGGGGATCCTCCCCCTCTGCTCTGCCCTGCTCAGGCCCCACCTGGAGTGTTGTGTCCAGTGCTGGGATCCCTGGGATAAAAGGGACAGGGATCTCCTGGAGAGAGAGTCCAGAGGAGGCTATGGAGATGATGAAGGGCCTGGAGCATCTCCCCTGTGAGGAAAAGCTGAGTGAGCTGGAGCTGTTCAGCCTTGAGAAGAGAAGACTAAGGGGGGACCTGATTAATGTTTATAATTATCTTAAGCAGGGGATGCAGGGGGAATCAGCCAGCCCCTTTTCAGTGTCTGTGGGGACAGGACAAGGGGCAATGGCTGCAAGTTGGAGCACAAGAAGTTCCACCCCAAGCTGGGGAAGAACTTTTCCCCAGTGAGGGTGAGGGAGCCCTGGGCCAGGCTGCCCAGGGGGTGTGGAGTCTCCTTCTCTGGAGAGATTCCAGCCCTGTCTGGACACCGACCTGTGCAATATGAGCTGGGGAGCTGCTTTGGCAGGCGGTTGGACCCCATGAGCTCTCCAGGGCCCTTCCAACCCCTGTGATTCTGTGATTCTATGAAATACTCATTGACACTAAGAGATAAAAAACCTGTATGCTTAGGAAATGCTCATATGCTCTTTGCAACACAGTATAAACACTGTGATTCTGGAGTATCAATTAATACAAATGTATAGATTTTAGCTTTTTTTTTTTTAATCTTCTCTTGAGAGTTAGGGTATCTTGGAAATCCTTAGAATTCTTTTGGGATGGGAAACCCATTTTTCCAATCAGCAATAACTTTGTCTGACTCCAGTGAAAGTAGTACTCCTTAATAGTGAGGCAGAATGGCTAGTGTTCATTAACAAACTTCAGAACCTCATCTCTCTGGTAGATAAGTGATGTATATATTTTTAAGAGTGGTAATACACTGACTTGACTTAGGATTTTTTTTTCCTTTTTCAGCCTCAGTAAAAGATAACATCCAGATGAACATCTGGTAATTAGCCCCAGAGGGCCAATGCAGAATCGTTTTTCAAAGGGGGAGTTTCATGCTGGGAAAAAGATATTGATTGGAGAGAGGGGGGAAAAAAAGGCCTTTTTCTTCAAAAAGAAGCCTCTGGGTGCTATGTATGCGTGTTTTCTGTTGCATGCAGACCTTCCCTTCCCAATTTTGCCCATTTGGGGGCTATTTGCAAACAGAAAAAAAACTTGTTACAGACTAGAATGCCCTGAATAATTTATTGTCTACAGAAAGGCAGCGAAAGAGAACTGATTTGTTTGAACACCACGCCTGGATCTGCTACTCAAACTCATTTCTACCTGTTCCCGACCTGATCTTCTCTGCTGTTGCGTTTGTGAAAGAGCTCAGCAGTTTGAACTCCCTCACAAATTACCCAGATCAAAGGAGCTGAGCTCCCATGGAAGTTGGGAGCGGCAGGAGATTCGACGAGCTGAATGGGATGCCAAAAAGGAACAAGGTAGAGCCGTTCAAAGGCAGAGCCAGCAAGTGAGAGACCAGCTAATTGAAAGTATGTGTTATCTTCTGAGGGGATGTTAATTGATGTGGTAGCCAGTGCTACTGGGTGGGTGTGGGGAGGATACACTCCAAGACTTGCAAGGTTATTGTATTAATAAGCTCCAGCGTTTATTGCCTTTGTTATTTTTAGTTAATTACATGGGCGCCTAAATGTATCTCTTTATAATCTCAATTAATGCCCTTTACAATCAATTTATATTTAATTAATATAACGGGATGATTAAATGTAAAGAGAATACTCACTTTGCACAGACTGCTCCCAGTCCTTTCTCTGCTGCTGAGCGGCTGGAAAGTAAAACCAACTCTCACAGGACTAATCCTGAGAGGGTTGGGATTTGCCAACTTTTCCTGTTATTTAGGAGAGTTCAGGAAGCCAGCAACTGTAATTCAGCTGGACTGACTATGGGGTCAACCACGCTGCCAGGGCTGAGTCTCCAGCACAGTGAACCAGGGCTATTGGTGATAAATGCAGAGGCATAGAGAAATGCAAATATATACTTAAAAATATATATGTATAGATAGGGACAAATTAATGGAAAATGTAATAAAAGGACTTATAGGTGTAGAGTGCTTTGCCCTTACTGAAACATCATGAGATCTGACCTGGTGTGAACAGGCAGGGATGGACAGTGACCACGTGCTGAGCCAGGTCCGAGAGGCACCTTGGTGAGGGATGCTCCAGCCCTAGGTACATCAGTGCCATGGGCAACCTTTGGGACTAGAAGGGCTTTTTAGCTTTTCTCTCTGCACTCTCAGCAGATGCAGGATTGTAACAATGGGGTGCAGGTGATGGGATGGATCATTCATAGGGGCCATCTTGTGAAGCTTGTCTGTACAGTGAGGAGGACATCACTGCTGCTCCTGCTGAAGGGAGTGACAGTTGTAGGTGGTATGGCAGGGGCTGGTGCTTTGAAGGCAAAACCTGCTCGATGCAGCCCTCAGCAGTGATTTGGAGAGGGGCTGGTTCAGCAATGCAGAGCCAACACGTTGGAAGCTTCCAGTGTCTAAAGCAGGTTTCTCCAGTGCAGGCAGGTGGGTGTGGAGAGGTGTCTTTATGGAGTCTGCGCAATGTGAAAGTAAGAACTAGGTTAGCAAGGAGCAAAATTTCTCAAAGTACAGGTTGTATTGAAATTCAGGGGAGTTCCAGGTTGCCACTTCAGACTCAGGTGTTTAAATTCCACACAAAAGCTGTGTACATTCTCTTTGCTTCCCTTCCCTTCAAGCTCTGTGATGCTGAAGGTCACTTTCTTCTCCTGACCCTTGAGGAAGCCTAGTCTTAGGCCTGTAGCTGGAATTTCCACTGGAAAAGTTCCTTCACTTGTCCTCGCTGGCTCTGAGGAGGGTGGCTGCCCAACCCATCCTTGTGCTTATGGGGCTTCCATTATCTCTTGTAATTAATACAAGAATAATCCATGTTTTGAAATTCCTTGCCTGGATTAGCTACTGGTATTAGCTCATGTACATACAGGATCTCTCCAGGGACTTGTCTTCTAGAGTTTATTCTGATAACTGTAACGTAGAGATAAGAGGAGCCTACAACATGGGAAATATGGAATAAAATTACATTTTCAAAAGTGCAGAAGGTCACATCCAGATAGCACCCATGTTCTGAGGGAAAGCAGCCAGTGAAAGGAAGGAAATCCATGTCAAAGGCTGGTGTCTTCAGCTAAATATTGCCTGTGTTTTAATCTGAATTCAGAGCTGGGAGCTAGATGCTCCACTCGACCCCGTATTTCCCCTTACTGAAAGGAGCCTTGTCTCAACTGGTGGCAGGGTGAGGCACGAAGTGGAGGGCAGATCTTCACAGAAAACCCTGTTTCTTTGATTTTTACCCTTGATTAATTCATGCTGCTGATCCACACAAAGACTGTGAAATTCATGTGTGTGTTGGACCGTCTGACTCTTCTCTCCACAGAAGTCTGTGCCCATGCTGACTTAAAATCCTAGGACTGAACATGTCACTTGCAATCACAAGTGCTGGGGCCTCTGTAACATTAAAGCTGAGTTAATAGGCACTGCATTGTCTGAGATCCACAAAGATGTGGTTTAGGTAAAGCTCTGGCTACTTGAATTCCACTTGCTTTGAGGTATTTCCTTTCCTTTACTTGGATTGTTGGAATATTTGTGGTGAAAAAGCAGGAAGGAGCCAAAAAAACCCCCAAACTTTCAAAAGCAAATGAGCACTTGTGAAATTTCTCCTCTGACATATATTTAATTCTAATCAGGTACAGCATTGCCTGGGTAAGCAAAGAGTGGATTGTTCTCTCTCTCAGACAGACTTATGATCTTTTTGGTTGTTTTTTATGTTGAAAATATCGGCTTTTTATAATTAAACCTATTTTTTTCACTGACTTCATAATCCTTCTGTGTCTGGAAGTATCAAGAGAACAACCCTGCAGTACTGTGGTTGTGCTGGTCTGGGCACTTTGGGCTATAGTATGTGGGTTGGGGTTTTTTTTGGAAGATGAAAGAGTAACTTCTCATATAATCATTGAATCTCTAGAATCTCCTGAGCTGGAAGGGACCCATAGGGACCATCAGTCCAACTCCTGGCTCCACACAGACCCAGCCCAGTCAGAGCTGGCACTGAGCACATCATCCACATGCTTCTTGCCCTCAGCCCAGCTCAGGGATGTGGCCCCTTCCCTGGGGAACCTGTGCCAGTGCCCGACCCCCCTCTCAGTACAGAACCTCTTCCTGACACCCAGCCTAACCCTCCCCTGGTGCAGCTTCATGCTGTTCCCTCAGGTTCTATCCCTGGTCCCCGGTGAGAAGAGATCAGCACCTGCCCCTTTGCTCCCCTCATCAGGAAGCCACAGACCCCATGAGGTCTCCCCTCAGCCAACTCTTCTTCAGGCTGAATGACACCAGTCACTTCAGCCTCTCCTCATAAGCCTTCCCCTCCAGACCCTTCCCCATTTTCTTGGCCCTCTTCTGGATGCTCTCCAATAGTTTTGTGTCCCTCCTGTACTGTGGCACCCAAAACTGCACCCAGTGCTTGAGGTGAGGCCACCCCAGCACAGTGCAGAGCAGGACAACCCCCTCCCTGGACTGGCTGGCACACTGCTGGCTCCTGATTAATCCTATGACTCCAGGAGCTGAAGCTTTCAGACCTCAGCAGCCACATGTGAGCGCTTACATCCAGAGCTGTTGGTTTGTGTTCCAGTGGCCACAGTTGGCAGGAGGGAAAGCAGTCAGCATGGTTCAGTGACCTGAGCACCCACCACATGGTTGGGCTCTCCTGGAGCCCACAGCAGAAGCCCAGAAACCTTCAAAAGAAACAAGACTTCACCCCTTAAAAATCCCCTGTTTCCCTCAAAGGAGAAAGAATGAAAGTTCCCCTTCAGGAGCAATGCAGACAAGAAATCTTATCAGGCAGCCTCATCGGCCAAGGAAAATTAAAGATTTGAGTCAAAGAGACAATGACTAAAGAATTAATTTCTTTTCCGTCCTGTGAATTTAGATGAGGGAGAAGGGACAGTTTTAGATTCCTTCAGGGGAAGTCTCTTAAATAAAAGAGCAAGCAGAAATTAAAAAAAAAAAATAGAAAAAGAGGAAGGAGGAGGGAGAGAAGAAGAAAGTGAAAACTAGTTGGAGCTATAATACAACCAAAGGCAAGAATTCTTCATTAAGGACTTCATCTAAAGTCAGGTGAATGTAAGTAATTTTGCCACCCTCCTAAAAGTCCGTTTTGTCTGCGTACAGTGCTTCTCTGAATGCATGAATCTTTCATAATCTCATTTTCTAGAGGCCACAGATGTATCCAAGTGGCTCATGGTCTGAATAGAGGATGCTAAAGCAGTCTGGCTTGGAGACATCTTCTTCTCAAACCTGGAAGTGAAGAAGGGTTCAGAAAAGCTGTAATGAAACCTTTATCAGTTGGTGCTTTGGAGCTTTTTATTTTTTCCCCTTGGAGAAGTATGGAGCTTTCACTTTGAACCAGGGAATTTTCTGAGCTAGTTGAGGAGATGCTCTCACTGAGGTGTGCTTCCCACTGAATCTCCAGGCACTGATGTTTGTACAAAGCAATACCTTTCTACCCAAACCATTTTTCAGTGGAAAAGGTGTTTTCACACTCTGAAAAAAGAAAACTAGATTTCTGCTGAGTTTTTATTTTCAGTTTAAAAAGAAAAAAAAAAAGGCACTGAGTGCTTTTAAATGTGTGATCCTTTCCTGAATTATAAAAGCTTAAAAATTCAGGTGAAAGAATAAGTTTTGTCTTATTAAAAAAGTATAAAATCAGAGAAAAGTGTTTTCTCCCAGCAAATACTCTAAACTCTGTCTGAGACAGTAACCCAAATTCTCCCAAAACATACAAACTCATTTTCAGGAAGAAGTTGAATTAAAACTTTAGTAAAAAACTTGGGTGTTTCTAATTAAGACAACCTCTGGTCTGACTATGGTTAGGGTAGAGGCTTTGCAACCTGGCCCACCTCTAGTACAAGTGTAGAAGCCCTCGTACCCACAGCTGGTCTTGTCTGTGGGGCATCTCCTCTCCCAATAGCATAAAGCCTGTTTTTCACCCAAAATTGCACAGAGACTCAATGAGTCTCTTGTAGTCTGGCATTTCTTACCTCTTCATTCCTTTACTGTGGTCCTTATCCTCTGTGTCTGCTCCCTAGTGCTCTTGCAGCCTGGACCACCTACAGGACACCAAACTCTTTGAAGCCTGAGGAGCATGGATGAGTAACTTGGTTCTCTTAAGAGAGTTTTTCCTGTCTTATGGGGACTTGCTTCAGTCTGGGGCAGAGCAAGATGCCCCAAACCTTTAGCACCAGTTATTCCCAGCTCTCCTGATGGAAGGGAGGAGGAAGCTCTGATGTGAGCAGAGGTTAACACCGCTGGCACTGACGTCATTGCCAAAGAAATGGGGGAGGGGGAATTAAAAATCTTGAGATTCATATCCTTTCCCTACTATCTTGCTTCCTTAATCACAGAATGGTTTGGGTTGGAAGGGACCTCAAACATCATCCAACCCCCTGGCCGTGGGCAGGGACACCTTCTGGGTCTCCTGACACAGCACTGCAGGTGGGGTCTCATGAGCGCAGAGCAGAGGTGCAGAATCCTCTCCCTCGACCTGCTGGTCACACTGTTCTTGATGCAGCCATCATCTGCTCTTTGTGAAGCTTTCCTTGACAACCTGCTGAACCCAGAGGCGTGGAAGGAATCTTAAAAAAATAAGAATCTGTTCTTCCTTTTCACTGGAGGGAAAGACACAAAAAAAAAAACAAACCAAAAAAAAACCCCAAAATAAAAAGCCATCCACTATCTCCAAGAGATAAACACAGCCCAGCTCTATAACTGAATGTGCTTTCATAGGCCAGGGCTGGATAGAGTTACTTGGTCTGATCTATATTTTTTTAAGCTCTTTGTTATGTGTAAGCTGAGGCAACGAGCCATTTGGATTGTAGCATCCCTGCCACAATCTGAGCGTCCAGACTGGCAAATCTGTGAATTGCCATGGAAGTACCAGTTGTTGTGGCTGCCCATAAAGTAAAAAGTCACAGACAGCTCAGGAGGAATTTGGAAACTGCTGTTATTAGCAGCTTTCTAGCTTTCTTTTCCTCCTTGCTACTTAACGTGGCTCCCAGCGACAAGACCCAGAGAGAATTGAAAAACCACTCACAAGGTGGCCTGTAATTAACTAGCTGCGTTTGTGTATCCAGAACAAAAGAGCTAATTATGTAGCAATCAGTTATTTGAAGGGAAAAAAAATCCACTGTTTTTAATTGCTCCACAATGCTCCTGCTCTGCTGGGTGGGAAGGGCTGTGGCATAGTCATGCAAAGCCCCGTGCACTGGGGATACACTGCAAAAAATATTAGGAAGCAAGAAGGCTGTTGAGAAAGCTAGCAGCTGCAGAACAGAGCTGAGTCTGGAGAAGATGAGTCTCCAGCTTAAGAATTCGGGCATGAACTGCTTGGTTTTGTTTCACTCTGCTGCCCCTCCTCTCTTTGCGTGGTGCACAGAGGTGTCTATAGGTAATTGCCCAGCATGTGACTGCCCAAGGCATTGGAGCAAGTCAAGAGCAAGCATCTGCAGGGTGAGACCAGCACAAGCCCAGTCTCACAGCTGCAGCCACATGCGATGGCATCTGCTATTGGGGAACATCTGGAGCAGCACATTCAGGTGGCCGATTGGACCACAATGACCTCCAGCTACCTTCTAGACAACACCCGGTGTCATGAGATGCCCTGGGCCTGAGTTTTTATGTTGGCTTAGAAGCCAAAGTTAGCTGAAACTAACTAGCAGAGAGTGTCCCATGATGTGGGAGGAGTGCAGAGCCCAGTGTGCACAGCCCTGCTTTGCCTGCTCCCTGCCCAAAGCGGGTGCCAGCTTTACCTTGCTTGGCAGCACATGTGAAAGCCTGGAAGCACTCTGCTGGATTGCCAATGCAGTAGATGCTTCAGAAAGTGTGTATCTTTGTTATTTATAAAGTGATGCTGCTCCTCACAAGCCCTATGGTAAGCAGGAAGAGTGCATTGCTAGCTAGAAATAATGTTAGACAAATTCATGCCCTGTTTTCTGGCCCTTTCAGGAAGGCTCTGCAGTCAGCAGTGTGCCTTCAGAAGACCAGATGCTAAACAAAGAGTAGCTGTGAGAAGGACTCATCATTTGGGCCAGTCACTGAGGTTTCAGAGAGAGGCTGGTCTCTTGAGTCTCTTTTCTGCCCTGGTTGGGAATTGCCTGAAGGAGAGGGAGCTAGCTGGAGAAGAGATGCTTGGTTCTTGCTCTTCAGATTGATTCTTGTGTCAGCTTCAAGCAGTGGCTGAGGTGTTGGGTAGGAATAATTCCTGGGGACCTGGGCGAAGGCTGCTCTGCTGCAGACTTGATTTCACACCCTTGAGCCTTGTGCACATGTGAGATCTCTCCATACCCCCCGGTAAAGCAGGGGGAACTGTGACCCATGGGATGTCTGTCTGCACAGCATGCCCCCAGGACCATCACCTGGTCATTTCTGCATCATGCCCTAGGGCCACTCTAATGAGCAATTGGTGTCTTTAAAAATGTACAGGCTTGTTTAAACAACTACTTCTGATGCTTTCATCTCCCCTTTCTATGGTGGGAGGGTGAAAGGGGTTGCAGTGCACATTCACAATGTCGTGTTGTGTGAAAGTGTGTTAGCTGTGTTCAACTGTTCACTAAAAAAAATGGAGAGGGCTTTCCTGACATTTTAAAATGAAACATTCCGTTCACCTTGTTCTCAGATTTCTTTCTTCCCTCTTTAATACTCCTGAAGAAGTGAGGAAACCATGTATTTCTCTCAACCAGTGGTGCTTTTACTTTTTCTACAGCCCTGAGGTGGGGTGGGGAGAGAAGGTCAGTCCAAAATGATGTTTTAATTCATAAAGACTTGAATGTGTGTTACTGTGCCCTGACTTAACAGCTCTAAGTGATGGAAACTCTAGTGTATTCCTGGTAAATTGTTCCAGTGCTTAGTTACTTGCACTGGGGAGGGGGGAATGTCATTTCTATCTTAATTTTTACATTCACTTCTGCAGCCTAGCAGTCTGCTGAGTATATTGGATTCTGAATAGATTTATTAGTATAAATCCAGGCTCTGGGAAAACCTGCTATAATATTCTCTAACTTGAAAATTGGAAAATTTATATTCGATCTAAACACACCTATTGCTCATATTTGTGGTATAGGCACAGGTGGGACATGGGTGACATGAAGAGATAAGCAGCCAGTCCCATTTCAGAGGTGGGCAGGGAGTGCAGGCAGAACATGTAAGAAATTGCCTGGTCCAGACAAGAAGCATCAGCAGAGCAGCTCAGCATGTTGCAGCTTCTTTGCAATTAAATCTCTGGGAAGCATCAGCCCCTTCCCCCAGCCTTGCTTTTGGCCCCAGTGGCTATCAGAGCCCAGTCATTTCTTGTGGTGATTTTTGTCTGACTTTTCATCTTTACCTAACCAGATCTGCTGGAAATGAAAGAGCCATCAGAGGGGTGGGAAGGAGCGGATCTGCATCGCCTTGAAGGGCAGGTGATAGACGGATGGCACAAATACAAAGGACAGAAAAGTCTCCTTGTCAGATGCTGTTGAAACCTTTCCTGGGAGATAAAAACATCTCAAAGGGAGTGGGGAAAAAAAAAAAAAAGAAAGAGGCACTGCTTGATTCTGCCTTCAGCACCCCACAAGCCAGCCTGCACAAACCTGAGCTTAATGTCACAGGGAGGGGGAGTTAATTTGTGCAGATTCCTCCATAGGGAGGCTGATGCCAGACCAGCCTATGTTAGGTAGCTTTTATTACATGAATGCTTGAATGCTCTCTCCCAGGAGTTTTTAGTGCTTTCCAGCAGTCTGGCAACAGAGTTACAATCCTGGCTATCACAGACTCCCAGAATCATAGAAGGGTTTGAGATGGACAGGACCTCAAAGATCAGCCAGTCCCACCCCCTGCCATGGGCAGGGACACCTCTCACCAGACCAGGCTGATCAAGGCCCCATCCAACCCGGCCTGGAACACCTCCAGGGAGGGGGCAGCCACCACCCCCTGGGCACCCTGTGCCAGGGCCTCACCACCCTCAGAGTGAAGAATGTCTTCCTACCATCTGACCTAACTCTGCTCTCTTTCAGCTTGAAGCCATTGCCCCTTGTCCTGTCTCTGCACTCCCTGGTGACCAGTCCTTCTCCCACTTTCCTGTAGGACCCCTTTAAGTATTGGTAGGCCAGAATTAAGTGTGCTTGGAACCTTCTCTTCTCCAGGCTGAACAAACCCAGATCTCTCAGCCTGGCTTCATAGGAGAGGTGCTTTTAACTGTGTTAAAACTGACTGGTCCAAGGAGCTCGAGCTCGGACTGGTGGAGAGAAATGAAGGTCCCTTAAGGCAGGTTCAGCCAGATCCCAGAGGCTGAGGCAGCAGGTGATGACAGGAGCCTCTTCTTAAAGGCCCTGGGGCTGATTTTTAAACCAGCCCAGCTCAGGGTCTGGCCCAGCAGGATTACATCCAGGCCCGGAAAGGTATCTACAGATAAGAAAGCTGGGGAAAAACTGTTCACAGAGGCATGGAGTGATAGGCTGAGGGGTGATGGGCTTAAACTAGCAAAGGGGAGATTTAGGTTGGATATTAGGAAGAAGTTTTTCAATACAAGGGTGGTGGATCACTGGCACAGGTTGCCAAGAGAGGTGGTGGAGGTCCCATCCCTGGAGATATTCAAGGTCAGGCTTGGTGGGGCTCTGAGTGACCTGATCTAATGAATCTTACTCCAGGGGGTAGGACTAGATGGCCTGTAAAGTTCCCTTCCAACTGAACACAATCTATGATTCTATGATTATCAGCACTGGAAAGAGGGAAATTGGACCCCAGGGACACTCTGCAAGGCCTCCAGCCCTGGGAAAGGGCTGGAAAGGCTCTCCAGGATGGTGTGTGTGTGCCCAGGAGTCAGAGGTCTGAGCAGAGATAACCATATTGCTCAAACATCCCTGCAAGGGCGTTACTCGGCCTTTCAGCATGGCAGAGGTTGTATAAACATTTCCTTTCATGTTGATTAGAGCCCAGCAGTTACTGGGCAGGCTGGCAATGGCAACACATGCCCAGGCTGGTGGTAACAGCTCATTAATCACTCAATCAAATAGAAAAACTTGATTCTGTGGGGCTCAGAAATGCATTTTTAAATTCCTGCAGCTATTTATGTCTTCATCTTTCATTCACTCCTGCAATAGCAGAATTAGGCCTCACATTATGGCTATTGTGTGGACAAATTTGGATTATTTTTTTTTCAAATTCATAGCAGTGCCAGAACCACTGTCTTCCACAAAAAGTAAATTTCAAGGAATGCTTTCAGGTCTGTAGGGGAGTAATTGGAAGGGAAACATTGGCACATTGACATTTTTCATGCTGCATCTCTGTGTGAAGTGTTAGAGAATGCAAACATTGGGAAATTTGTCTCCTATTTAAAGTGCTTTAAATAGGAGCAAAGCCAGATAAATTATTTTTAGGAAATAGAAAATTATGGAAGTTTCAGGGGAAATCATAATTATTCACACATATGGATCTAACATCAGGAAAAATTCAGGCAGAAAAACCTCTGGTGGCAGATGAATTTCTGATCAGTTAAACTGGGCTGCTTCGACCTGAACACAAGAACACATGTTGCTGTTTAGAAGTAGAACTAACATCGCCTAAAATATCCCAAAGGATCAGAATCAAAACAGCATACTTCCTTTTCCACTTGTTCTGGCCATTCTCCATTAAAACCCAGCTACACAAAACTGTACCATCACTGACATAAACTTACAGGGTTTCATTTGGGTTTCCAAAAAAAATGCCATGGGTTTTTTTTCTTTTTGTGTCTGGTTTCAGTGGTGGGATTATTTAAAGCAATAAAAACCTTACCAGTCCTGACTTCCACAGCTTTTTGTTCTTTTCAAAAAGCTGTTGTCACAATAAGATCTAAATGATGTGTATTGCTGGGTGAACACCAAAAGATCCTGCCTACTCCAGAGACTGCATTTTCTAAGCATGGGTTACAACAGATAGGAACACAGTCACTGGAGTAAGTCTTGCAACAGGTTCACAGAGGAGTGGCAAGTCAGACCCATTGCTCTGGACCCAGGACCAGGCATGGTATTTAGTAAGGAGTTTTCAGACAAGAGTTTTCCAGCTCCATCCAGTTACCCAAAATGTGATCTAAGCAAGGAGACCATAGCCAGAAATCCCTCATACTGCTGGTATCTTGGTAAGAACCAGCTTGTACATGGAAAATTCAGATTTGGAGCTTTTTCAGCAGCTGAACTTCTGAAAAATCCAGTTGGCTGCTCAGTTCTAACCAACATATTTATCAACTGAAAACCATACGCCACTGGATTAACAATTAAGCCTTGCTGATTGATACTTCCCAATGCGAAGGGGCAGGGAACAGCTCCATCTCCCTGTGCTGTTCTGCTGGTTTTCCAAACTGGCCTTCATGCTTCAAATCGAATCATCTCCACACTCTGGCCTTTGAAATAGTACAAAGCGTAGAGTTATTCTGGCTGCAGTTGTGTCTGAGTGCTTCAGTGCCTCACGGTTTGGTATGCAGAGGAGCTGGTTGTGTTGGAAACAAACATATGTTTCATTTAAAGAAGTAACCAAGTGCTTTTACATTTAATTCCTGACCAAGTTTATGTAAAATTAATTGCATCACATGTTGTGTGTATCTTTTAATTGCAAAACCAATTAACTTTAAAATGTTCTGCTTTGTAGTTCTCCTAATGGATGGCATAGTTTTAGTTGGCTTTACAAAATCCATCTTTTGTTGAAACTGGGCAGGCAGCCATCCTCAGTTATCTCCTGGAAGTGAGTTCCCTTCAGCTGAGCCAGTTTCAAGCAGCTGATGCACTAGAGTTATTCTACAGGCGTGGGTTTTTGGGTGAGCATCTGTAAAGAGATGGCACAGCCCTTCCAGAGGAATTGCTGGGATCCTCAGGAGGAGTGTAGCTGGCTCTGTGAGGTGATGGTAGTTGAAGCTGGAATGGGCTATGGGCTAAACTTGCATCGCTGCTGTTGTGATGGTGATGATAGCAACATCCAGAGCAGTGTCCAGCTTTCTGGGGCTAAGGACAGTACCTGGGGTTGGTACCTGGGATGAAGAGCAGTCAGGGGACCCTGGTGGTAGACTGGCTTCTGCCTGGGATACTGGGAACCACAGATCTGCTGGAGATCCCTGCAGGAAATGCAGATCCTTCCTGGGATGTTAGCAGAGCTTGGCTCTTGGGGCTATGGCACAAGCAAGACAGACAGGAGAACCACAATTGCCTTCCTGCCCTGGGTTGCTGCCTATACTAACAGCCATAACTAGAGCCAGATCTGCCAGTGTTTCTTGTAAGGGACACTTGTGTCCCTCCAGGCCATGGGAAGCAAAGGGCAGGACAAATCCTTCCTCCTCCCAAGGCTGGAGAGACAGTTGGCCAAAAGACCCTACAGCAGAGATTTTCAAGCCGGCTTTCTCTGGCTGGAAGGGACCTTGGGGAGAAGAAACACACTTGGAAGAGCTGTCAGGATGAACTGCCAGACATCTGACATCTCATTGTGATGATCTCCTATGAGCTGAGCTGATTTGATTTTGTAGCTATGAGGAAAAAAATAATAATCAGCCTATAACTGAAGGGTTTTCCTCTTCAGAAAAGAGTTCTGAAACATTTTGCAATTTGTGCTGCCGTTGTCTTCAAATAGAGCTTATTATTTCTATTGTTGTTTGAACATTTTCACACTCTCTTCTTCTGTCATACATGTCAGGGTTTTGACTTCTGTTTTTGTAATTAAAACCAGCAATAGAAAAAGCTTTGTGACTTCCTCATAGCTTGGAAAATGTGTTGCTGCTGCAGAAACTTAGTTTGTTTCTTGAGTTTCTGTCCCTTTTCCAAAGTTTGGGTGGTTTTTTTGGTATTTGAGATGCTGTGTTTGTTGGGGGAAATTATTTATGTAAGGAAAAGAAAGGAAAGAAGAAATAGGAAGAACACAATCTCTTTCTATTATTATTGAGACAGGTAAAACCAAAAGGAGAAAAAACTCTCCAGAGTATGGAATGGTCTATATTAGACGCCAAATACATTTCCATCTTATTTTAGTTGTACATCCACATAGGATCTTCTCTATCCTGTGAGTGAGGGAGGTCTTATCCTTCCTTTCTCCTGAACTGAACCCAAGCACAAGCAGCATCTCCCTTCTCTGCTCACTTCCACTCCTGGAACCAGCAGCTCGCTCAGCCTCAGCTGGGCAATTCATTTGTTGTTATTAATTAAGCATTTTTGCAATGTGGCATCAGCCCCTTTTAATCTGTGCCCAGCCACTGAGCTGAAGCAAAGTGCTTCGTGGCAGAACGGATCACCAGTTAGTGAGGACTGATCCATGGGCCATTAGTTTGGGCTGAATAAATGAACATTACAGTACAAGCAGAACCCTCCACCTTAGCACACTGTACAGACTCCTCTGTTGGCAGTGCTCTGCTCCCCCAGCCCAGACTTCTTCATCTCTGAGCAGGTGTCTACACCTGAGCAGCCGTCAACACCATGTTGATGGCTGCTTTGGTTCTCAACCTGCTCTAGGAGCTGCTGGGATCACCAGCTGGCAAAAGCAGGAGGCAATGGCTGAGAGCCAGTCTTACCATTTATTTAATAAAATAAATGGAAAGGAATGGACAAAGATGGTCAGAAATGGTTGGTTTGGGTGTCCAAGAATCCCAGCCAGCAAGTGAACGTTGCTAATAAAATCTGGTTCATATAGCTCATTAGGGCTCCTGGTGTTACTTCCATCTGTTAACCTGTGGGGTCTGCAGGTTTATCTCCTGTATCCTGGCTGGAGAGGGGTAACAATAAGAAGTAGGCAGAGAAGAAGCCAGCAGAAATGTCAGTTGTTTGAATCCACAAGTTCAAAAATGGGATAAAGAAATCTTGTTTCCAGCAGCCACTCAAAAGCATCATGGAATAGCAGTGGAATAGGCTGCCCAGGGGGTGTGGAGTCTCCTTCTCTGGAGAGATTCAAGACCCGTCTGGACGCCAACCTGTGTGCCCTGTCCTAGGGACCCTGCTATGGCAGGGGGTTGGACCCCATGAGCTCTGGAGGGCCCTGCCAACCCCTATGGTTCTGTGATTCTGTGAATTCTGTGAATCATCAAGCTGTGGGACTTAGTAGGAGGCAACATTTGAGGAATCTCTGCACTTTGCAAAAAACCAGTTGATGGCCCAAGGAGGCTCCAGCTGTATTCCCTGTCACTGCCCTTCTGCACCCCATGGCTCAGTTACAGCATCTCCCTTCACATGTCTGTGAGTGCTGGAAACCTTTGGAGGTGAGCAGTGCCCCTCCCCATGGCCTTGTAGGGCATCCAGTGAGATGGGTTTTAGTTTGGTTCCTGGGTGCTGTAGGTATATGGACAAAAATTTAATCACATAAAAAAGGATTTGGTTGGATAACGTGTGTCTGCAGTTCTACAGGCTTGTAGATCAGAGTGTCTGATGGAAGCTGGGAAAGCCTTGTCTCAGAAAGCTCACTCTGAGTCACCATCAGGTGGACAGATCCCCTTCTGTCCCTGCTGCTATTGCCTCTCTACAAAACACTTTCTACAAGGACCCTGGAAGAGATGTGTCATGGGTTTGGCTCCTGCTTGCTGTCCCTGTGAGGCTCATCTCTGCCTCAGTGGTTCTTTGATCCAGACTGGCCTTTCCTCAGGCCAGTGTCTTGGGCATTGCCACACAGGTAGTAGTGAGCCTGTACTGAAAAGAAAGATTTCTATCTGCTGTCCACACTCTTTGGAGTGCCAGTGGTGTTGAGTAGACCCAACTGAAGTCATATCTGTCCTGTGTGGGTGGTGTGCTGTGGGAAAGGGAAGTCCTCATCCAAACAGCAGTGATCTAGACAGGCTAGGAAAGCAGAGGACCAGCAAAAAGCTGAGGATCAAAGTATCTTGGTGAGTTGGAGAAGTACAAGTATTTCATTTCTGATGTTTGGCATTTTGAAGGAAACTTGATTTTCTGGTTTTATTTTTTAATGTGCAGGGCAGACAGATTTGGTGAAAAATTCCATTTTGTAAGAGAAAATGAAATTTGAAAAGTATCTTTGTTGGAACACTTTTAACTCCACTGAAAGGCAGGAGTTCTCAGTCATCTCACCCTTCAGGGGACAAGATACAGACAGGGAGGGACAAGGAGAGGAGTAAGCAATAAGAGATGTACTAAGGACTTGTTAAAGAAGTTTATGGCTGTGAAGAGTATGACAGAACCTGAAGCCTCCTGGTGTTTTACTCTGTCCCATAGCCTATGAAATTAACAGCCAGTAAATTTAAAACTAATAAAAGGGCTGTTTGGCTTCCCTCTGTGTAGAGGTAACTTGTTATCCTCTGGTGTCAGACCTTGCACTTTATGGCCAACCCTGACGTAATGTGTAGGTTATCAGACCTCTGCCTCACTGCATCAGCCGTGGGGTGCTAGAAGCTGTGCCATGGCCAGAAGCAAGGATCCTCCTGCTCCTGCTCTGCTCCTACTCTCTTGCCATCACATGAAGGGTGAAAATCTAATATATGGCTGAGGGGGTTCCCTCCTGTTGAGTCCCAAAGGTGAGAAAGGACCCCTTGCTTTCTGAACTCTTCCAAGAGGAGACTAAGTGAGGCTGGGCCCAGTCCTAGTTGACCTAGGCTTGATCAACAGTCTATGTCCAAAGGATTATATATAACACCACGTATCATAGTGTTTGCCCGTTAGAGCCCCCAGAGGACTTACACTGGGACAGTTCCATACACTTGAAACTCACAGAAAGTTTATTAAAGTCATAGATACAAAAGTTTGTGATTGCTGTTGATAAATGCACTTAGTGCAATAGTGCTGGTGTGTGACTGTGATTAGAATAAAATGCCAGCACAATGCTACCCCTGCACTCTCACCAAAAGGATGAGCTGGCAATTGCTTCCCAAGAAGGCATCCCTGTCCTGGGTGGAGGAGAAGGAGCACACCCCATAGACTGCCACTTCAAGGTCTTCAGGTTTTTTCTCTCCCCCCACCTCACCAGAAGTAACCTTCTCAATCCCCTCAGTCACCCCCTACCCCAACCTCAGCCATTACCCCCCAAGGGTGGCATTTAATGTGATTTGGGTGGAGAGTCGAGCATCACTGCTTTTTGCTCATTAGCATATTTAGGGGTGCCAACTTTAATATTCAATTTGCAGTTAATGAAGCAAAAGGTCTCACTCTGGCCACTGTGGCCTTTAAAGCTGTGCAGAAACGATCTGTCTGTTTATTCTGGGGTCTCTACCCAAAACAGGACCCTCCTGCTGCTGCAGCACTTCCGTCCCCCAGCTGCTTCTCACCCCAACACTGCAGATCTCCATCCACAATATTTGCATGAATGATAACCATACACTGCTGGTTTTATCTTCTTGGGTGCAGTTCCACCCCCTGAGCATCACCCCACAGGGATGGAGACAGGATGATCAGGCACCTGGGCCAGTGCAGTGGTTCACCATGAGCCATGTCTCTTCCTCTGACCAGTGTCTGCAAGGACCTTCTCTTGCCTTGCAGAAGGGTTGACTTGAGATGCTGTAGCAGCAGAGGCATTAACACCATCTGGGATGTATTGCCAGCCTGGTGCAGTATTGTGCAGTCTCTCTAATAGGAATTATTGATTTTGATTCCCAGGTAACTCAACCAATTACAGGAGAGCAGAGAGTCAAGCTGGTTGAGGAGTCTCCATCAAAATATGTTACATCTAAAGAAGGTGTTAGCAAGAAAAAAACCACCACCTGATTTTTTGTTCAGGTTGCTCAACATTTACTGAGAGGATGAGATCTTTTAGGTAAACCTCATCCAAAAAAAACCCCACCCCAGCCTGGAAAACAAACAACCTCTCCAAGAGTCAAGTGCCCTTAAAACAAACAGTCAATTGTCCTATTGCATGAAAAAGAAAACAGTGAGGGTGGGTTTTTTTTCCAATTGATGCTATAAAAAAAAATACTATGTCTTATTCTCCAATTCCAACAGTTTTTTTTAAAAAAGCCAGTCTTTAATCTCTGTACGATTCTTCTTTCATGTAAGCCACTGTCTAGTCGATTTTGAACTTTACTTTGAAGGCTCAGAAGATACTAGCACCATCACTCTGGAGAGGGGAGCCTGGGACAGCAGTGCGTTCCAGTGGATTCCCCAAAGGCCCAGTGACTAAACCTCAGCGAATAATTTCTGGAATTCTTCAATGGTTTTAATAAGTGGGGAAAATGAAAGAGTGGTTTCAAGTTGAAGAGACTTTTTCTTAGGTCTTTTCCTTACAGATGGAGGTGATGTTTTCATTTGGTTTAGGTAAAATGCAAGAACGTTTGTAAACAGAACAAAACACTTCTTTGAACTACAACAAAACCAAGGGTTTTGCCTATAAAAAAGCACAGGGGATTGTTTATACTCTGCCACATTTTCTTTCTCACTGCAACTGAGTGAAATGATTGTGGATGAGGAACTTAACATCCAGCAGTGGCTCTTGAAGGGCGATGGGATCCTGGGCTCCATCAGCAGAGGGTTGGCAGCAGGGACAGGGAGGGGATTGTCCCTCTCTGCTCTGCCCTCCTGAGGCCTCAGCTGGAGTCCTGTGTCCAGAGCTGGGGCCCCAATACAATAAAGATGTGGAACTGTTGGAGAGGGGTCAGAGGAGCCACGGAGATGCTCAGGGGGCTGGAGCAGCTCCCCTCTGGAGAGAGGCTGAGGGAGCTGGGCTGGGTCAGCCTGGAGAAGAGAAGGCTGTGGGGGGACCTCATTGCAGCCTGCCAGTCCCTGAAGGGAGCAGAGGAACAGGAGGGGAATCAGCTTGTTCAAGGGCAGAGACTGGCAGGACAAGGGGGATGGATTAAAACTAAAGGAAGGAAGATTAGACATTAGGGGGAAGTTCTTTGCAGAGAGAGTGGTGAGGGGCTGGAACAGGCTGCACAGAGAGGGGGTGGGTGCCCCGTCCCTGGGGGTGTTCAAGGCCAGGTTGGCTGGGGCCCTGGGCAACCTTGTGTAGCTCCAGGCCTGGAGGTTGGTGGCCCTGCCTGTGGCAGGGGGTTGGAGCTCTGTGATCCTTGGGGTCCCTTCCAACACAGACCAGGCTGGTATTCTGTGAAACAGCAGTGGAGACCTCTTGCTCTCTCCAAATCTGCATTTTTGTCATTGAATCAGTTCTATAGCTGCTGACAGCAAAACTTCAAAAGTAAGACAGTACTGGGGAAATCTGTTGATCAGGAACATGGGACCCATGTGTGCAGAGACACAGATCTGAGATGCTGCAAGTGCCAATTTATTTTCCAGCTGGAAATGTCCAAGACTGGTGGCATCCTGCTGCTATCATCACCTTTAATGTGCAATTAATTAATAATCAGATTGAACCAGCCAGTCGATCCAGATAGGGTGGTTTCCTTACCCTTGGCCTGTAATACAAACCTCAAGTGTTGTGTTTTGGAGTGTGGATCAGTCTGCCTGTAGCATTCCAACATAGCTCTCAATAGCAAAGCTCACATCCATCCTCTCAATTGTCACCTGCCTCATCTGAATTATCTTTCTGGGTGTCCTGGTTCTGGCCAGGCCAGGGTTAACCTCCCCAATCAGCCAGCACAGGTGAGCTGAGTCAGCCCAGGTGAGCTGAGTCAGCACAGGTGAGCTGAGTCAGTGGAGCTGAGTTAGGGGCTGTTTTCCACACCCCCTGACCCTCCCTCCCCCATAAAAGCAGCTGGTTGGGGAAGGGTAGAGCTGTTTGTCTCTGGGACAGTTGGAGTGTGGCTGGGACATCAGGTCAGTTGGTCTATCTGTCTGTCTATCAGTCCTTACTGTCGGGCAGCCCTCTGTAATCATGGGGTCCATAAGGTACTCTGTGTTAGCACTGGGTGTAACTAGCCATTGTTGTTCTATGTTCATGGTGATTTTTGTCATTAAACTGTCCTTATCCCAACCCATGGAGGCTCTGCCTGTTTCTCCTCTGTGAGTGAGCTAGTGGCTTTGAGGGGCATTTGGCCTCTAGCCAGGGCCAAACCACCACACTGAGTTTGTTTTGCCTGGGGTTTGATGTAGGGTTTTTTCTTCCCTGTAGGCTGCATGTCCTGTTTTTCATATTCAGAGCTGGTTTGGTTCAATTTTTCTTACTTCCAAGTGGTTAAAAATGGTTTATTTGAAGACCTGTGGGGAGAAAACTTGATAGCCAGATATTTTATCATAAACACCACTAATTAATTAACTTCCCTCTAGTGCTTTTACTCTCTTGGTTTGTTTTAAAAGTTAAATATTTGTGGGTCTGATGTTGGTTTCACTAAAGCTGGTACAAAATCAGGAGTTGCCTCTGTTAAAGTTTGAGATTGAAATGAGAACCTACAGTGGCATTTCTAATCTGATCAATGGGGTGCTCTTCAGCTTTGTTTCTCCTCTGTGCTGAACTGAGAGCCATGAAGGCTCCTTGCCTTAAATAATTTCTAAAAGCATTTTTTAAGAGGATGCAGAAGAAAAAGCAAGCAGGCTTTCCAAGTCTCTTTATTTGAAATTCAGGAATGTCAGCAGCCTTGCTTTATAACTTAAAGATAGAAGTGCTAAGAAGAGAATGACTTTGGATATTTTAAGTACAGCTGACCAGCTTCTTGTATATAAAAGCTTTTTTTTTCTTTAATCATTCTGGCAGTACAAGGGTGATTTAAAGGAAAAGTAAGATTTTTATTTGATGCTCACTGTGAGGTTTACCTGAGCCACCAGAATGCTGTATTTTCAGTTTCAGGCAGTCAAAATTCATGAGCCAGGCTTTGCCCCAAAAATTTAACATGAAACTAAATACCAAGGGATTTGTAAACAAGCATTTAGTTTTCTTCATTTGTATCTGGAACCATGAGGATGCTTCCAGGTCAGCTTTCCAGTTTCTTTCCCTGCAATCTAAAGATCCTTGGTGGGGATTACTTATTTCTCTCTGAAAACAGACAATTTCAGATTGTGGCTTCCAGGAATGGCACATAAATACCCACCATTAGCTGTGGGTTTCATGGTGAGAGACCTATCAGTTTGACATTACAACTACCTAAAAGTAAATGATTTTCACACTTCCTGCCTTGTTCATCATGTTCTCTTTCAAGGTAGGATGTCTCCATAAAAACACACTTTGTGAGTCTCTGTGTTTTCCCAGAGGAGTAAAATAACTATCCCCAAGCTCAGGCTTTGAAGAAGCCTGCTCCATATCACTGTACTCAGTGGCATTTTGAAAGAGCAAATGATGAGTTGGTGGAGAACTAGGCCAAGACATGCAATTGATGTCTCATCTACCTAAAGAAGGTCATGCATATTTCCAGTTAAAGCAAGCAGGATCTAGAATGATCTGGTTGCCTCAGCTGGAGCTGATGTAGACCTGTCCAAAGCAGTGAGTCTGAAACCAGCCCACCCAGTAGACTGATGTGGATGAGGTTGTCATCAGGGAGCCTGAGGAACAGGTACCACTCCCAAAACAGAGTTGCAAGAGGAGGCTCTTGTGCACAGAGGTGGGGGGACTACCTCCAGGATGGATATAGTGTTGAAATATTTCAGCTGAAGGGAAACTGCACTTGTCCTGTCTCTCCCTTGAGCCTTGATCAGGCTGCAGGGAAGCTGTGATGGACATGGAGGGGTTTTCTGAGCTGCTCATGCTTTATGGTTTCTCTCGTGGAGCCTCCCTCCTCTTTGTGTCTTCTACAATAAGTCATCCAAACCTGAAAGTCTTTTTCAGATCTGCTAGTCTGACCTGGGGAATGGTTAGGGGAAAACTCTGGTTGTGGCTATCTTGATTTTGAACCAGGAGCAGGCTTTGCAGTTCAAAGAGTCCATCCATCAAATGGTTCATGTCTGGAGCAGTCATGCAGCCCTGGAGAAGTCCCTGGGGTCCACAACTGCTGAAAAATATTAGCAATGAGAGCTGAAGGGGGTTTTTTGGAATGAGCTAAAGGTCTTTGCCAGCAAGGATGGATGCAGATGGTCATTCAGGTTTGGGAGGAGAAGGCAGAGGGTTGTGATGATTATTCCTTTGTTCCCTTAACACACAGATGGTTGTAAAACTGCAGCATCTGAGCCACCCTTGTCTGATGTGTAAGGCTGCTCTGGCAGCACCTTTTCTTCCTCAGTGCTTGATGATTTATGAAATTAAATTTTATTTAAAAAAAACCCAAACCCATGTCTAGTATCAATGTAGAAATATATCCAACTCATGTCCTACAAGTACAGACTGGAGCAGATGCAGTAAAGGGAACAGACATTGGAGGCTGGAAGCAGAGATGAAAGTTCAGCAAAAAGTGGTATATATAAGGTAGATTGATTTTTCTCCCCCTCCTGATGCCCAAAGAGATTAAAAAGAGAACAGGATGTGAATTGAGGTATGAAACTGACAGTACTGAGAACATTATAATGGTGGGGACAGGCAGAGAGCAAATCAAAGAGTAGGGAACACAATGAACACGAGTACAACCCCACCTTGTGCTAGGAGCAATGGTAGGACACTGCCTGTGGGAACATGACCAGCCCCAGCTTCTTGAAGAGACAGGTCTGGTTAGATATGAGAGATGGCATTACAGGGCTGTCTGAGGTTGTAAAGGCAGAATAAAAAGGGAGGAATGAGGAGAGAAGGAGGGGAGGTGGTAATGTATGTGCATGTGTTCAGGGATGGTTATTTTCAATATCCTTGTGCTTGCAGAGGAGAGCTTGGTAATATGACCCAAAATGCTTAAGACAGTGCATATTCTTATCCCATGGTCTGGGAATTCAGGGCTTTAAAAGACTCAATTTAACAAATTACTAGAGCACTGAAGGAACTTTTCCCACCAACGAGGGCACTTGAAACTGTGCCAGAAGCTGAACACTGTGCTTTGGGGGCTAGTTTGCTGGCACGAGCCTCTTGAATATTATATTCTTTTCCAGGTAATTTTGGATTTCTAGAGATTACAGTCCCAGGAACACAATAGGAAATGAATGGTTTATTCATTATATAGATCTGTGTAATTCTAGACCCGGGGATACAGCCTCCCTGGAATATATTACAGTTCATCACAGCACTAGGTGAGAGCTGCAGGCTTGCTGATATCCCTGCATCATCCGCTCCCTGAGACCCAGGTCTTTGTGGCAGCTGATTCAAGTATAATGAATCTCAGGGGATTCAGATCTGACTTGGGCAAGGGTAATATGCAGGATTACTCTGAAGGCTTCCTTAGAAATACTGTCTTTGACAGAAAATAAGGATCAACATCGTATCTGGAATGGAAGTGTCTGCTTTCCACTCCAAGAGGAACATTTGACTTTGAGCATGCATGGCAGTGCAGGAAATGTGCCCCATGTTCCTTTTCTTTAAAGACCAGTCTTCCCAGTTGGATTTTCCATAACCATGATGGTACCTCTGGCCAGGAAGCTCATCATCTAGAAAGGAAACTGATGTAAATTGTGGCAGGTCTGAGCTAAAAGGTTTAAGGTGACAAAGCTTCTGGGTGTGGTGATGTCCAAATCCATGCATCAAATCTTAGGACATGATTGTGTGAGTTTTCTGTGGGTTGCAGATGGACCCTGAAATTCTTCCAAGCCCTGGTGATAATTCAAGATACATCTTAGGGTAATTCAGCACAGGCTGCTAGATAGGAACCTGAAGTGGGAAGGAAAAAAACACTTGTAGTGTTAAATCATATCCAAGTCAAAGGCTAATAGAAGAGGATTTTACATCATATAAGCATATTGAAAGCATGTGGTAGGCAGATCTTCCCTGGCTGCATGCATCCCAGCTGCTCTTGACATGTTCATCCAGTGATTATCCAAGGTTTTCTTCCTTTTTTTATATTTGAGATAAGTTGTAGTTCCCATACTTTAAATTCCCTATTTCAAGTATCATCACTCCCACTTGACAGAATTATTGACCTAGGTTAATATTATAGCTGCTGAGACAAAGAGCAAAACAATGAGATTATCACAAATTACAAATGTTGGATGTATCATGAAAATTCATCCCTGCCCTAATAAAACATGGGGGGAAACGCAATTAAGTTTAATAACTCTAGCATGTGAGAATCAAAGTTATGAAGGACTATTTATCATGGAGATCCTGACAGTAAATAGAAAATGAAATAATATCCATGCTCTGTAAGAACGGGGTGCTTTATCTGTTTGTTATTAAATCACCCATCCTCAACCTTGTTCATAGCTTGCCCATGATTTTGATGGATGATGACCCATAACCTGCCATTCAAGATGCTGTAAAATTATTTCAACCCTTACAAATACAGGGAGTTATATTTAAAATCATTGGGTTAAATCCCTCACTGAAGACTGTGTCCCTGACACCTTGCTCTGTGTTGACTTTACCATTGTATCTTCAGATAGCTCCATGCTTAACAGGTAATTTGAATGCTGGCTTTAAGCCAGTACATCCATCCTGGAAGCTGAACTCGGAGTGCTCATAGGAGTGAGGATCTGGGGGTAAAATCTCAGTAATCATTCTCAGCATTAAGGGCTGAGTAAAGATCATCTGCAGATTGTGATCACTGGGACTACTCAGATCAGGTAGAGGTGCCTCTGCTGCTCCCTGATCTGCTCTTCCTAGTTGGTGGGGAATATAAGGACCTTAAAATGCACGTCACCCAGATGGATGAGTTGCACCTTCAATGGAGCTGTGTGTGTGTCTGCTGCTTAATGGAACAGAAAGCATGGCTCGCTGGGGTATGGGTGATGACCTTGTAGACCCTGTCCTTCATGCTTCTTCCTGCAGGCCTGTTGTGGTTTCACCCCGGCTGTGGGCCGAGATCCACACAGCTGCCTGCTCCTTAAAGAGCAGGGGAAGAGGGAAAAAGGGGGAAACAAGGGAAGGGAAAAGGAAGGGGCAAAGAACTCCAAACCCAAGAAACTAAGAGGCCCGTGGGTTGGGATAAGGAGAGTTTACTAAGAGAACAGAAAGATCAAATATCCCAATGCTAACAGGACTTTAGAGCAAAAGAAGATGAAACTCTTGATCCCCAATGCAGTTTCTCCCCGACCCACACAACTCAGGTACCACCCAGAGCTGTCCCGGAACCCGACCGTCCCCCCAAGCAGCACGCGTCCCGCCACCGCCCCTCTTCTTCCTCCCCTCAGCCCCCCGTTCTCCTGGGCAGGACGGCATTGCCATGGAATACTCTCTTTGGCCCCTCTGGGTCACCTGTCCTGGCTTCGCCCCTCCTGTCTCCTGAATAGAGAAATAGGAAGAAGCTGAGAAAGTCCTTGACTGTCTGACTGCAACTAAGAACATCAGGGTGTTCTCAGCACTGCTTTCATTGGAACTCCCAAACACAGCATTCCATCAGCTGCTACAAATGGAGTTAACTCTATCCTGACTGAAACCAGGACAAGGCCCCTTTGGGCAATAGTTGTGTGACTCTGGTTCCCCTGTGGTATGCAGCAGTTGTGTTGGTGCTGCTGACAAAAGGTGTGTTGGTGGGTTTGAGTTACACAAGAAATTGCACCCATATTCTGCTGATGCAACAGTCAGAGACATGCAGGTGTGATGTAAAGCTGCTTTACAAACCTTTGGTGCTGAGCTTCTTTCTGCTGGCCTCAGGACTCCAGCAGTGATCAAACAGCAAAGGTTTAAAGGATTGAGCATAGACTCTAGTATATTCCATCAGGAAGTCTCAAGTCTGGGATCCTTCTTCTACAGATCAGGTCTTCCTACAGCCGCAGAAGAGCTGAGAGGCTTCAGATCTTATCCAGGAGCTTCCAATATGCCAAATTAGGGCTGGAGGCAGGGAAAACTTACTCTTGTGGGATGAATGAAAGGAGCCTTCTGTCCGGTGCTGAGCTGCTGCCCAGTGCAAGAGCCACTGAGCAGCTTCCCACAGATTAACTCAATACTATACCAAGGAGAGAAGCCCATGTAGTGCAGAAATTGGTTTCTCTCTCACACAGCTCTTCTTGGTGACTTTAAACTTTGGATGAAACTGGGAGATTTGTGCCAGTAGTCCCCTGAATCTGAATTTTCCTCCCCATTTGGTACTTGCAGCTCCCTTTAAAGAAGAGGCCATTAAAATCATCCGGAGCTGTGCTGTGAGAAGTTCCATTCCCTTGATGGGCATTGCCATTGATGGGATCAGAGTAGCCAGACACTGATTGCCTCTTGGGAGAGAAGCCCTTGGCTGCAGTGCTCTGTGCCAGAGCTAAACCTCTGACTGTGCATGAGTGGTGAGCTGGACCAGCCCCACTGCTTCATGCTCTGTTTTCAGAGCTATGGCTCTTTCCAGAAATCACACAGACACAGAATGCCAAAAGCCCAACTGCACAGCAGCCAGGGATGTCACAGAAGATGGGATTTCATCACACATTCCCCCAGAGTCCCTGGCATAACTCCTGGAATAAACATATGTATTATCTATCCCTGAAAACTCTGTGCACAGCAGGTAAAGGAAAGATTCCTTTCTGCCTCTCCTGTGTGTGGTATCAATGCATTTTCTGAAGTTAGCCTGTTAGCTCTGCATTTACACCTTCAGGCAAGCGCTGGGGATGTGGTGACAACCTGCCACCATCCCAGGCCCCAGGGAACTGTGCCATGCATCTCAGTGTCAGGTTGTCCTTGCTGTGCCCAGACATCCCACAGCCTCCCCTACCCCAGCTGGGAGCAGAGGGATACAAACCAGAGCTGCCAGAAGAAGGATGGAGGGTCTTTGAACGGAGGGCATGTTCTGTATTCATATTATTCCATATGCTTTCAGATCACCACAGATGCCTTTGTACCAGGGCAGCAATTTAAAACAGCCCTGAGTGGTGTTGGATCTTGCCAGGTCCCAGAAACTGCTGAATATGGAAGAACAAATGTTCCTTCATCCTTGAGCAGAGAATGAAATCTGCCCCTGAATGAAGTTTGCCTTGAACTCCACTAGCCCTGGTTTATACTTCATCTGGGTTTCTCACTGTTGGTTTGTTTGCCTTTTTTCCCCTCCTTCACGCACTAAATGTTTAATGAGTGCTCCAAGCATTCAGGCATCAGGAAGTTTCAAAAGTTCTCATGTTCAGTGCATTTAAAACCCAAATCTAATGGAAAAAAAAATTACTGCTGGAAGGCAAATCCAGTTTACTCTGTCATAACTGGCCAGCGTGACATGCAAAACAAAGGGACTTGATGAGCAGAGCAGCTCAGGAGAGCAGCAGGGAGATCTTCTTTGTGGGAGTCACAGATGGAAGGAATAATTTTCTTGTATTCTGATTAACAACAACACTAACACAAGCTGCACACACTCAGCCTTTGTTGTGCCTGCCCTCCCATCCATTATTACAGTAACTCTGGGTAATAGTAAATTGCTTAGTCAGCAGTTCCTGGAAACCATGCCTCTGGCTGCCCCAGCATGGAGGATTCCAGGCCTGGTTGTGACTGGGAGTGGAGGAGCTGCAAGCTTTTACATCTTCCAACTTCTGGACCATGGCCTATTTATGTGACTGAAGTTACCTGCTCTGTACGTGGGTAAAATGTGTAGCTGGCTGAATGTCCCTGCTGAACCAGAAAGTCATAGCTTGGGTTTTTCTTGCATGAGCTTATTTGTCTCCCAGTAGAAAACATCTCCCCAAGAAGATCAGGGATTCAATATAACCCTGTGCTGGGAGCAGAGTGCTTGCTCTCATACTGATTTTTTTCTGGGCTAATTATGTCAGGCTCTGAAGTGATAAGGCTGGGTGGACAGACCTTTATTTATATTTCTTCTTGCTTTCTGTCCCATCAAGAGCAATAGCTCTGCTCCACTGCCTTTGCACACCTGTCTCCAGGGCTGAAGTGGCCTCTTGTTCTCCCAGGTTTATACATGGACCTTCATTTCTCCCCATGCCAAGCCTTGCCTGTGTTATGGCTTCACCTCTCCCATCCCCAGGGCTGCTCTTCAGCACAGCCCCTGAAGTCCTTGGTTCCCAGAAGTCTTTGAGCACCTTTGCAGGGTGACTCAATGAAAACAGAAAACACATGAGGGGAGAGGAAACCTTCCTCAGGAACAACTCAGCACCGTCGTGGCTGTTACCCTGTACTCCAAGCAGGTTTTATTGCTCACTGGTCTGGTCACAAGGATTCAAACTGATTGCTAGACATGCTGCTGTCATAATTGGTGTAAACATCCTACATCACTTATTTTCAGCAAATGGAGCTTTGTCCTCAGGCTAGAGATCTCTATTGCTTGAGATACTTTTGCCTGGTTCTGCATCCCTCTGATGGATATCTCTGGATATTACTTCTGCTTGCCTTTGTAGCAATTTCTTTTATGCTTCTTTGCAAATAAAGACCGTATATTTATATCCTAATAGCCTTGCTTGACTTGGGAGACTATTAAGAAGTGACATCCTCTTTCATTTTTGATCGCTTACTCCTGTCAGAGAAGAAACAAGTGAGCTGGGAAGAAGTCCTTGAGTTTCATGGTGCTGGTAATCAGTAATGATTTCTCCAGGTTATCTGTGATAGCTGTGAATCTCTTAGGAGGATGGGGTAAGAGCATGTCTGACATGACAGTGAAATGAGTTGTGCACTGCTGCAAAGACTTCCTTTGCACAAGCTCAGACATCTGACACCTGATCCATCTCTGCATGCCTGAGATCAGGGGTAATGATTATCTTTGTCCACTACATGGTGATTAGCTTTCTCTCTCCTCATTCCCCATGGATAATCAATGAACCATTATCCCTGCCCATGCATTGGGGAGTTGTTGAGCAGCAAAGCACAGGCAGGCTGGAAGGAGTACAGAATACTTCCCCTGGCAGCAGCAAGGGTTGAAAGCCAGCACAGGATCCTTCTCTGCCATTGCCAGTGGTGTGGCAAGCTAATTCTCATGCTGATAGGCCACTGACTGTCAAAAGGCTTGAAAACTTTGGGTCATAAATTTGCTATATGAAATGTTCTGTGGAAGATACAGAGATGGCAGGACAAGGGGGATGGATTAAAGCTAAAGGAAGGAAGGTTTAGATAAGATATTAGGGGGAAGTTCTTTACAGAGAGGGTGGTGAGGGGCTGGAACAGGCTGCCCAGATTGGGGGTGGGTGCCCCATCCCTGGGGGTGTTGAAGGCCAGGTTGGCTGGGGCCCTGGGCAACCTTGTGTAGCTCCAGGCCTGGAGGTTGGTGGCCCTGCCTGTGGCAGGGGGTTGGAGCTCTGTGATCCTTGGGGTCCCTTCCAACCCATGCCATTCTATGATCTGAAGACTTTGTGTAGCTGGTTCCTGGATCCCTGGATACTGGGGGTCTGCTGGGAGATGTGTGTTCTGACTGCACAGTCCTTCTTACAGCAGCCGTGTTTGACATCCAGAATAACAGCAGGGCTGCTTGCTTCACACATCTGTTTCAAGCCATATTGTGCAAAGTTCTTTAAGCTCAAACCTCTTTCCACTAAGCCTGACAGTGTTTCCACCCTCACTTTGTCTATGGTTGATCAGTGAAGCTTCCTCTTTCTTTTTCTGCATTCATACAGTTTGGAACCAGAGACATATGGGAAAGGAATCAAGGAAAAAACTGTCATAACAACAATATTTCAGAAATTCTAGATATCCAAAACTGTTTGATAAAACATTACCAAGAACATCAAAGCCAGCAGTCCGTTTTGACATGGACCATCCTATTGTGTGGGGGATTTTCAGCATCAATCCCTTTAATGCTTATTAAAATGAATGTAATGCAAAATCAGTGAATAAAATACAAAGTATAACAGACAGGAAATAAATATAGATAATAAAACAGAACTGTGTGAAATACCTTAAATGCACTCTGCATCCAAGCAGTGCCTGTAGTTATGCCAGGTTCTGTGGGATCGCAGAGAAGACACTAATAATCTGTTGTCTGCAGTGAAAGGTCTGCTCAGTGCAATTTTTATTGCATCTCCACTTCCCTGCATTGTGAGGGGACTGATGGAATCGTGGTGCTTTGAGAAAGTTCTTTGCCAACTTCAGACAAACACACAGAGACATGAACAGAAGCAGCAGAGCTCTGAAGGCAGCAAAGCGTAACCGAGGTGAGCAGAGTTGTCTCCCAGATAACACCATCACCTCCTGAGCAGCAGCTATAAAATGACACCAACAGCTTGGGAATCAGGGCTTTGCTCAGAGAAACTGCTCCTCTCCCAGCTCTGGTGCTTCTCCAAGGGAAGTAGAAAGCCAGGAGCAATTGGAAAGCAACCTTTCCAAACACATTGCTGCCGACAAGGTACTGAGTGAAGAGTACAGCCCTCCACTCAAACTGAACCAGGGGCAGAATCAAAAAGCAGCCTGCTGCTTCTGTTCCCTTAAAACCCAGACTGAGCTATTTGTCCCATAGGGATCAGCTGAACAGAAACCATTCCTCTCCACAACTTGTCCAGGTTCTGGCAATTCTGAACTTCAGGATGCCTGTACCTTAGCCCAGGTCCCACTTCCACAGATAGGTACCCACCAAGCTCTAGTGAGCCCTGCTAGGTATCTGCTTCCACATGGCAGTAATCATGACAGGATCACAGAATCACAGAATGATGGGGGTTGGCAGGCACCTCTGGAGATCATTTAGTCCAACCCCCTACCAGAGCAGGATTGTCTCAAGCAGGCTGCACAGGACAGCATCCAGGATCATGGGGTTTGGATGTCTCCAGAGATGGAGACTCCCCAGTCTCACTGGGCAGCCTGTCCCAGGGCTCTGTCATCCTCACAGGAAAGAAGTTTCTCCTCATGCCCAGGTGGGTGGCTCTATTCATGTTTGTGCCCATCACCTCTTGTCCTGTCCCTGGGCACCACTGAACAAAGACTGACCCCATCTTCCTGACCCCCACCCCTCAAGTACTTATCAGCATTGATAAGATCCCCTCTCAGTCTTCTCTAAGCTAAAAAGTCCCAAGTCCCTCAGCCTGTCTTCCTGAGAGAGATGTTCTAGTCCCCTCAGCATCTCCATAGCTCTTTTTGTCCGCTCTCCAGTAGCTCCACTGGAGCATCTCCAACCCCAGCAAGGCAGTGACCTCCCCAGGTGTAGGTGGGAATATGAGCCCAGGTTAACACACCACAGTTGAAGAGATTGATAAGATCCCCCCTCAGTCTTCTCTGGGCTAAGAAAGTCCTTCAGCCTTTCTTTGTAGGAGGCAGAACTAGCTGGACCACAGCTAGCTGTTGTTAACCTGAGCACGGTCTTTGGGCAGAGGCAGCGTGAGACTCACCATGAGCTAATCACTGCACATTCCCTCTGGCTCTTGGGGTGATGCAGAACTTCTGAAGTTTGGGGCATGGCAGCCTCACAAATCCACCTTACCAAAGCAAAGCCCAAAGTGTTTGTGGGTGTGTCTGCACCACTAGTAATCAGGATGGTGGGACTCTGGGGTGTAGGTTTTACAGGCAGTGCTCTCCTTGGGGCAAAGTGGAGGCCCCTGCAGTGCTGCTGTGGCAAAGAGGAAGGTGGGCAACCTCAGACACTATTCCTAATGGCAATTTCAAACAATGTTTTAACAAGGAATGGGGCAGAAAGATCCTCTGGCACCTTTTTGCTTTGTGTCCTCTTAGGAGACAAGGCACAACTCTCTTCTGAGTATGCTGCATTAAACCATGGACCAGTGCCTCCAGAGCAGCACTGTGATTTCCTTTATGTCTGTTTTTCCTCCCTTTCTCAAATTAGAATTATCTGGAGAGGCAGTAACCTTAAGCAAAACTCAGGCATTTAAGTGCTGCTTCAGACAGAAGGATGGTGTCCCAGAGGATGACACAAGGAGAGAATCTTATTAAGGCAAATACTCTGTCCCTACAAGAGTGCTTGCTCTGTAGTAAATTCCTCTTCGAAGCACACCGCAGCAAGCCTGTGGTGGTTTCCTAATTATACAGCAGAAACTTGCCTTAACACACCTTCCAAAACTTGTCATTTTTTATACACCCACAGCTTTTTAATCAAGAGCTTGTCATTGTCTTTTTTCCCCCCAGTCTTTAGGATGTATTTCGATTCCCTCCCAACTTTTTTTTATAGCCACAGTAACTAGAAATTTAATTTCTTGGCTGTGCTATGACTTGCATATAATCACAGGACTCTGAAATCTGATGCTTTAAAGACCCTCAGCAGCTATTACAAAGCTGGCAAGAACTGTTTATTTGTTACTGCTGTTGATGAACTGCTGCTTCCCTGCGTGTTAGTCCTGCCTTCTCTTCCTAGATGTGTCCTTAAAATGGGCTGGCTGGAGGTACATCACTTCCTGGCCCATCCAAAGCCCAGTGTGAAGGTTGCAGATCCCAGGGGATTGGGCTCAGCCTTGTGGGAGGGTGCCAGGCTTTGTTCCCATCCCTGGGAATTTGGCTAGAAGGAAATCATGGGAAACATTACTTAGGCTCTTATTTTTGCCCTTCTTTAGGTCATATTGAGAGAAATTATAGAAGCAATGTGAAAATCAGACAGTCTTTATTCTACTCCATGCATTGAGTATAATAGCAACTTTCCCCATTAACTCTTAAAACTGCTGCTAACTTTTCAGAACAGCTTCTCTAGTTTTCAATCATTTTTCCAATTTTTCATTATTGTTTTGTCCCTTCAATAAAGAAGGATGAAAATTAAAGCCCATAAAAACTTCAATTTCTGCAGTATGGATCTACTGGTAGATAAAATCCAGCTACAAATCATTAATGCAGTTTGAGATGCTGTTGTGAAGATGCCACAGTGACATTGAGGAACAGACGCTTGATGGAATTTTCTGTCTAGCCCAGATAACTAGATTCCACCTAACCAGCCTTCTAGCCAGCTCTGGATGTATCATGGGACAGCTGAAAGCTCTGACTTTCCAGAAGAGCTTCCATTTATGAAGTGTAGATGAGACAAAACCCTGCCCAGAGGAATCTCTGAGGACCCTCAGTCCCTCCAGCTAAACTCCCTCATCTTCTCCTGTCTGTAACCCCAACAGAAAGCTGCTGTTAGCACTTGCTTGCCCTTTTTTTTTTTTGAGAATGCTTTGAAATCTCTAGCAAAATTGTTCTAAGGATGAGCTGGGGTTGAAATGCATCCTCTGGGTGATATAGCTTAATAAACCCCAGAAAACTTGCCATTAGCTTGATTTTATTTCCCCCCACCCCTTGCACATACTTCTCAATACCCATGCTGTGCTGACCTTCTTCAGTCTCTGCCTTCATCTCCCTGAACCTTTTTCAAACAGCATTTCTTTCCCTGGTCTGATTTGTGTATGGAGGCTCTGCAAGGGGAGGTAATGACTCTTCTGAGTGAGAAAAGGTGGTTTGTAATGATGGATGCTGTGATTGGCAGGGTGTGTTTCAGTGTTTTGCAATACTGCCTATAATCCCTTATTTGATTTCATCCTCCTCCTTCAAATAACAGAAAATCATAGAAACCACTTAGCTTTAACTACCAAAGAACAACCAGACATCTCTCCAATCAAGAAACACAGGCAAGGCCTGTGCTGGATGCTTTTCTTAGCAGAACACTACACAAGACTTTAAAATGGGGGCTTTGTTGTGTTAATTACGCTGTTTATCTGAAATGGTGCATCAAAATGTACATTTACCAGCCTGTGTGTATATATCTCACCATGATAGTCATATTTAGAGAAAATGAATTAAGGAGAAAACGCTCTGCAGACCTGTGCCTCTGCATAAACACTGGGACCAGCTGTCGGCAGCTGCGGGAGGTGGATCGTCCTCTGCAGAGCTTGGGTTTGCTCGTTTGCAAAGGGCCCCGGGAGACCTTTTGGGTAGGGTGGCCACAGGTCCGGAGGCTTGTCTGGGGTCAGGGGGTCTGGGTTGTCTGGAGGGAAGGTGGGGGATGGGTGCTTTGTAAAGCAACCGGGCTGCATCACAAGGAGCGTGGCCAGCAGGTCCAGGGAGGGGATTCTGCCCCTCTGCTCCCCGCTCCTGAGACCCCACCTGCAGTGCTGTGTCTCTGGAGTCCCCAGCATAGGAGGGACATGGAGCTGTTGGAACGGGTGCAGAGGAGGCCATGAAGATGATGAGAGGGCTGGAGCAGCTCTGCTCTGAAGCCAGGCTGAGGGAGTTGGGCTGGTTCAGCCTGGAGCAGAGAAGGCTCCAGGGAGATCTTACAGCACCTTCCAGTCCCTGAAGGGGCTACAGGAAAGCTGGGGAGGGACTTGTTAGAAGGGCCTGGAGTGACAGGACGAGGGGGAATGGTTTTAAATTGGAAGGGGGGAGATTTAGACTGGATATTGGGAAGAAATTCTTCACTCTGAGGGTGGTGAGGCCCTGGCACAGGTTGCCCAGGGGGTGGTGGCTGCCCCCTCCCTGGAGGTGTTCCAGGCTGGGTTGGATGGGGCCTTGATCAGCCTGGTCTGGTGAGAGGTGTCCCTGCCCATGGCAGGGGGTGGGACTGGCTGATCTTTGAGGTCCCTTCCAGCCCAAACCTGGGATTCTGGGATTCTATACCCCTGGAAGCTGCTTTTGAAGCAAAGGCAACAGACTGGAGCAACCCTCCTGAATGTAAAACTGCACAAGTATAAAGCTTCTACCCACTGCTGCAGCAGGGCAGGTTTCACCCACACCTAATACGTTATTGTACTGTTGTTATCTGAACATAGTGCATCCTGCAGTGCCAAGCCAAGGGTGAATATACTGTAGGGGGGAGCCACAGGAGCTTGGGCTTTGATTAGCAAGAGAGCAAAAGCAGAGAGGAGGCAAGGGGATGCTCTCTGGACCACATGGCAGGGCTGGCTCCTGGGCAGGTCTTCCTTTCCCACTGGTGCCTGTGCTGATGGGGTGACTGTCACTCCTACCTGACAGATTAAACCTCTCTGGCAGAGGTCTGATCTAACAAGCAGGGGACAGAAGTGTCTGTAACTGAAATTCATCCTGGCTGAGGGCTGTGCTGTTCTGAATTTGTCTCTCTGCAGCCTATAAACTAAACTCTGTGCCCTCCAAGGCTAGCCCTAAAGCTCACCAACATCACCAGGAGCCCTTCAGTTCACTATGCAGGTGCTGACATGACACAATTCATTTCTGAACAATTCAGTTACAATAATGGTACCAAAGTCAGGGATAGTACAAGTAGGATTTCAGTGGCTGGGTCTTGTGTGAGCTGTGGAATGAAAGCCAGGCAGCAAGAATGAGAGCAGGAGAACTTAACATCACCACCAATAAAGAATATAAAGAATTCTTTTGCATTTCCACCTTCCACTCTCTAAGAAAAATGCTGAAATTGAACTGACACACTCTCCTGAATCTTGCAAAAATGCAGGAAATAGGCAAATGCAGGAAGTTTAATATCATGGCTCTGATCCCTTCTATGAGAGTTGTTTGTGCTGCCTGTGTTAGGAGACTAGGATTTCTCTGTCTGCAGGCAAAGAGAAAAATACTTTCTCCAGCAGCTGAGTTAGAGTGTTTGAGTAAATCATATGTGGATCTGATATTGCTAGCCAAGATTTGTAGACTTCTGTGGTGTTGGGCCACCAATTACATAGAAGTTAAAACCCCCTGCTTTTTCTGTAATTCTCTTACTCAATTGAACCACCAACTGTTTGAGGTCCATCCATCACAGCAGCATGCTCCATTCAGATAATCATGCAATGCAAGAAGAAACCATTTGAGATATAAATCTAAAAATGTGGGCTAGTAATATGATCTGCAGGTAAATTAAACTTGCTTTGAATAGCTGAGCTGTACATAATAATAAATGCTGGATAAGGACAGTAAGAAACCAGGAGCCAAAGGGGTTTTTTTTTTTCTGGAAACTCAAATGCAAGAAGTTTTCTCCTTTGCTTCTGAGGGCAGTTACAAGTTAAAAGAGATTGTGGAAGCCCCATCCCTGGAGGTGTTCAAGGCCAGGATGGATGGGGCTTCGGGCAACCTGGTCTAGTGAAGGTGTCCTTGCCCATGGCAGGGGGTGGAACTAGATGATCTTTAAGGTCCCTTCCAACTCAAAGCGTTCTGTGACTCTATGGACTTCAGCTGTGAGCAGTAATCAGGTGTGTGACCTGGCTTGAGCAGAGGATAGAAGTGCTTCCACCCAGGGCATTGAGCAGGAGGAAGGGAGACAGGCTGTCACCCAGCACTTTGTTCTGGGTGGGGGCTTCTGAAATCTGTGTGTGGCTGTGCCCAAGACAGGGGTTTTAACCTGACTGTGTGACCTGCTTATGTACTGCAGCAAAGAGGAGCTAAAGCCTGCTTCCAGAGGTGGGAGGTAATGACAGAGGTACTGGCCTGTCCCTGCAGGCCCTGGGTGTGGGTGATTCCTCCAGCTTCAGGCAAGCTTCCAGGTGATTCATGTAGCTGGGACAAGTCTTTATGTGGGGGTCAAGTCCCCTCAGGAAGGCCAGTTGCTCTAAGAGCAGAGGAACCTTGATGAGCGATGTCAGGAGGGGGCAATTGCTATAGAGCTGCTTCAGGTTGGAATTGCCAGAGAGTTGGAAAGAGCTGCAGCAGATGGTGAGGGTGCAGATATAAATACTGAGTCTGGCAAGCAGTTTCATAGCTAAAACACTTTCTACACCCAGCTAAAAATGCCCTTGCGGGAATAGGATGTTTCCAGGAAAGCATCAGGTCCTAAGGGAGCCTAAGGCAGCCCTCAACCAGGCAGGGATGCTTGCCCTTCTTAATCTTCCCCCAAAATGAGATTTTAGTTTGTTTTATTTGGGGGTGGGGAGAGGAAGAATCTGGTATTTAGGTGGAGAGCCAAGGTACAGAAGTCATAGAGCTGGTGTGGTTTTGAAACTGAGGGTAATCACCCTCGAGGCAGCCTGGTGTTTCTCACAGTAGCTATACAGTTTGGGGGTTCTGTGGGTACCAATACAGACTTCTGCTTTCCTGACAAAGCAATGTACAAAGCTGTCCCCCTAAAATGATCCTGTAAGTCCTGAGCTCCTGGAGAGCCTTACACTGCAGGCAGTGGGGGCTAAGCCTGGAGCAAACACAGGCAAAATGCACTGACACAAAGCCCTTTTCACTGAGTATGTTTTACTGCTGTTTTATTCAGGGGTATTGGCACATAAGGAACCCTTTTTTTTCTTTTTTTTTTCTTTTTTTTTTTCCCCCTTCTTCCTTTTTTTTTCCCCCTTCTTCCTTTTTTTTTCCCCTTCTTCCTTTTTTTTCCCCCTTCTTCCTTTTTTTTTCCCCTTCTTCCTTTTTTTTCCCCCTTTCTTCCTTTTTTTCCCCCCTTCTTCCTTTTTTTTTCCCCCTTCTTCCTTTTTTTTCCCCCTTCTTCCTTTTTTTTTCCCCCTTCTTCCTTTTTTTTCCCCCTTCTTCCTTTTTTTTCCCCTTCTTCCTTTTTTTTTCCCCTTCTTCCTTTTTTTTCCCCCTTCTTCCTTTTTTTTCCCCCTTCTTCCTTTTTTTTCCCCCTTCTTCCTTTTTTTTTCCCCTTCTTCCTTTTTTTTCCCCCTTCTTCCTTTTTTTTTCCCCCTTCTTCCTTTTTTTTTCCCCCTTCTTCCTTTTTTCCCCCCTTCTTCCTTTTTTTTTCCCCTCTTCTTCCTTTTTTTTCCCCATTCTTCCTTTTTTTTCCCCCTTCTTCCTTTTTTTCCCCCCTTCTTCCTTTTTTTTCCCCCCTTTTTTTTTTCCCCCTTCTTCCTTTTTTTTCCCCCTTCTTCCTTTTTTTTCCCCCTTCTTCCTTTTTTTTCCCCCTTCTTCCTTTTTTTTTCCCCCTTCTTCCTTTTTTTTCCCCCTTCTTCCTTTTTTTTTCCCCCTTCTTCCTTTTTTTTTCCCCTTCTTCCTTTTTTTTCCCCATTCTTCCTTTTTTTCCCCCTTCTTCCTTTTTTTTCCCCCTTCTTCCTTTTTTTTCCCCCCTTCTTTCCTTTTTTTTTCCCCCTTCTTCCTTTTTTTTTCCCCCTTCTTCCTTTTTTTTCCCCCCTTCTTCCTTTTTTTTTTAAAAATTTTATTTTTATTTTTTTATAGCTCAGTTGATGCATGGTAACTTGTTAAGCTACAGCAACTCCATTTCATATCTGAGCCTTTGTATTACTCAAATGTTTTCTGAGACCTACAGCAGGTCGTGGGGAAGTGATAATAGCATTCACATGGTGCAGTGCACACTCTGTGAGTGTGAAGTTCAGGCTCAGCAGCTGTAACCCTAATCCTGTAATAAAAGGCACCCAGACATCAAGCAGTCCTTTGGCTTCAAATTGCAGTGCTGCAATAAAGATGCCAATTTAGCCCTGGTGAAACAGTTTTGCTTATCACAATACTTATAGTATTCCCTGCAGCTACTTATAGAAAGCAGCAAGTCAATGGGTAACATTATTGTGTGAAGATAACTGGCAGTTTAACAAAAGAGGTCCCTTCTATGGAGAATTCAAATGCTTTTGTGGGATTTGGGGTCTTTTTATCCTATGGAATTGTCCCTGAGAACAACACGTGTCATCTGACAGCATCCTCTTATGTAGGAGGGAAAAAATAGCCTGAAATGTACAACAAAGTGCTGCCAACTCCATCTCCCTACTTCTTTTGGGAGAAGGTAGAGATAGGAAGGCTATTTCTACCTGCTGCTTTTCTGTCTAGAGAATGTAGTATCAGATGTAGCAATAATTTCAGGTCTAGTGTCTGTGGTAGGTTGAATTTCCTTTTGTTGGCCATTGGATTTGTACTCCTTTTCCCTGGAAAATACTCATGTGCAGGTCTAAAATCAGACAGCAAGTCCCAGTTCCCTGGAAAAGGATTTTGCTTGTAAAAGAACAGCTTTCAAAAGTTTTGGACTGGGCTCAAACTGGGTGTCTCAGTTGCTGTGCAAATGTGAAGTATTCTGGGTGTGAACTGATGGTCAGTGCTCCACATATCCTCCTTTCAGAGCCTCAGCTCTGCCTCTCTCCAGCTCAGTCCAAGAGGATGCCTCCTCCAGACACCTCCACATGATGCTTCTTAATGGGTGCTGTCAAGGTGTAACCCCAGCCAGCAGCTCAGCACCAGGCAGCCCCCTCAGCTCACTCCCCTCAGTGGGATGGGGGAGAGAATCAGAAGAGTAGAAGTGGGTGGGGGAAGTGGGATGAGATGAACAAGTTTAATAGGTAAAGCAGACCAAGGGATTCTCTCCCCATGTCCCATGGCAAGCAGGAGCTGTGCCATCCCCAGGACAGCAGGGCTAGGTGGGGAGAAGCAGCTCTTACAGCAACCCATGCCTTTTTCATTGAAGCAAAGGTAATAAAGAAAATTAGCAGCCTGAAATAGCTTTCTGTTGCTGGGTGGGGTGTTTTATTAACTGAAGATTTCTTAAGCAACCAAGTGTCAGAAAGCCTTTAAGGGGGTTGTATCAAAGCCTGAGTTTCAAGTGTCACTTCAGATGGTGAAGTGGTGGGTAAGTAGTTGATGTGAATGCACGAGGAGCCTTATTAGTGGAGCTAAATTCCTGGAGTGTACCTGATGGAGTTGCAGCTGCATGGAAACTAGTGTGCCTTCTTGAATGAAGCTGAACGGTAAAGCCTGTGGCCAGGCATGGCATAAGTCCATGTTCTTTGGAAATAATGAAGGACACCAAATGTGGCAAGAGAGAGGTGGCTGTGGGCTCCCCTCCAGCCTCACTGTTCAGCTGTCATCAACTGACAAGTGATAAATTGTTGTCAATAGGAATTATTTTTTTCCCCTCTGGGTAAGTGTTGGCTGCTGCCCCTGTAGCGGGGAGAAGTGATGGAGTGCATGAGTCTCCATCTCTGGAGAGATTCCAGGACACCGACCTGTGTAATATGAGCTGGGGAGCTGCTTTGGCAGGGGGTTGGACCCCATAAGCTCTGGAGGTCCCTTCCAACCCCTGTGATTCTGTGATGTGGAGCCCACAGTCCACTGAGGGATCCATGTGTCCCCTCTGTGTGCTCCTTGCCTGCTGATGCTCAAGATCTGCCTCCAAAGCTCAGGAGTGATCGATGGGCTCAAGCAAAGCTGTTTAGTTAAAACAGTAATTCCAGTAATTTCATCATATTAAAATTCAGCCTCAAGGATGTCTTACTGGCAGCTGGGTTGGATCCATAAGTGACCAGGGGACTATGATCCAAACCCCTTGAATTACATTGAGGCAGGCATGTGAAGTACAGTTTTGGTTTTCCAGTGCTCAGTCTCAGCATCCATTTTCATACAGTAGGGCTAAAATTTAAGGAACTTGATGATGAGCTCTGAGTCCTCCTGGTGCTGGTCACCCCTTCCCTAAAGTCTGCATTTAGGGGTGGTGAGTGACTGCAGGTCCTTCCACCTTGCCAACCGAGGTGCCCCAGCTCTTGTGCAGTCTGCTGACTGGTCTTAAACTTCTTGGGAGAAGATAAATCTCCATGAACAACTGTCCCTTTTGGGAGGAGAGCTGTAACAGACTCTCTCTCCAGCTGCTGTAGGGATGGCTGTCACGTTCAGCTCGTGCTTTGCCATTTGAACTACAGTGATAAGGGGAGGGTGTCATGACTGCAGGGATTTTTCTATGCTGAACCATAAATCCCTCCTGTGACCATCATCATGCTGCATGACTGCTCCATTTAAGCTTCGCTCCTCGTCTAGCATTTGTCCCTCTGGACTTACCATTTTACACTTGTCTGCATTAAAGTGCATTTACTGGCTGAGTCACCTAAAAGATGCAAATCCTCTGGAATCTGGGTGTATTGTGCTTCCTCTCAGGGGGAGGAGTAGGAGAGTGATATAAACATACTCTTTCTTTCCCAGCTCTTAGGACTCTCTTGTAAGCTATGAAAAAGCATCCAAAGATGTCAGTGTTTGGGGTGGGTTTTTTTACATTTAGTTGAATGTGGACAAATCCACAGCATCTTGTGGGATGGAGATCCCACTCAGGACCCCAGCTATAAATCCAGCCTGGGCTCCAGTCTTTGCTAGAGATTTGCCTTTGCTTCTATCACAGTACACAAGAGGGGAACCTGTTGTACAGGTAAATACTCACTGTAAGGAATCCCTCAGCCTCAGGAGGCCGTGATCTAAGCCAACCTGGAAGTATTACCCTTGGTTTTGAGGTGGGAATTAAGCAAACCAGCATCTCACCTGGGGTTGTGTGGCAGCTTTGTAGCATTGTCAGCTTAATACCTGCTCAGGTAGCTCTGTCTTGCTGGCAGAGATTGCAAAATACCTTGAAGAACAGGTAGTTCACCCAGAGACTGTGTTTTATGCCATCTATTAGTTCCCAATATGACTGTGTGTCCACAGAAGTGTTGGTCAAGCCCCAATTCCAGAGACAGAAGCTGGGACCTGAGGGTTTGGTTTGGTTCCCCTGCTGCCTTCAGATGATGGTGAGCCTCGTATGGATTTGGGTTATGTGTTATTCTGGGCGCCTTGGGATAAAAAGGACAGGGATCTCCTGGAGAGAGTCCAAAGAAGGGCTATGAAGATGATTAAGGGCCTGGAGCATCTCCCCTATGAGGAAAGGCTGAGAAAATTGGGACTGTTCAGCCTTGAGAAGAGAAGACTAAGGGGGGACCTAATTAATGTTTATAATTATCTGAAGCAGGGGATGCAGGGGAATCAGCCAGCCCCTTCTCAGTGTCTGTGGGGACAGGACAAGGGGCAATGGCTGCAAGTTGGAGCATAGGAAGTTCCGCATCAACATGGGGAAAAACTTTTCCCCAGTGAGGGTGACAGAGCCCTGGGACAGGCTGCCCAGGGAGGTGGTGGAGTCTCCTTCTCTGGAGATATTCAAGACCCGTCTGGACTCCTATCTGAGTGAAATGTCCTAGGGAGCTGCTTTGGCAGGGGGTTGGACCCGATGATCTCTCGAGGTCCCTTCCAACCCCTACAATTCTATGATTCTGTGATTGCCACACTATTTTCATGCCTAGACTGAGGAAAAGTGAGATGTATGTAACATCAGCTCAGTGTTCAAGAGTAGTTAAAAGAGACCATCAAGTGTGAGGCATCAGAAAATGAGTAACAAAATATACATCCCTAAATCACTCTGTAAATCTGCGTGTTCCTCCCACCTTGAACCTGCACGGTGTCTCTTTGGACTTCTGTTAATTGGAGTGCTGGTCAGGAAGAGAAAGGCAAGAAGGATGATCATGGTCTGCAATGGTTTTGCTCTACAGGAGCCATTTAGGGTTGGATTCAGCTTGTAAAAAGATGACTGTGGGAATGAAGGAGTTCTACAAGGTCTGTGAGGGAGGTCTGGAAGTGTTGGGCAGCAATAGCTCTTCTGGCAGAAGAACTGAAGGAAATTTGTAGGACCCAAGCTCAAAGCAGACAAGGCAGGACCTGAGGAGATGCTTCTCGAGCAGTTATTGTGTGTGCAACAGCTGTGCAGACTGGGGGACAACACTAGAAGGGAGATCCCCAGAAGGTCCTGAGCCTAGAGCTTCTCCTCACCCCTTCCCACAGTACTACAGTGTGGGTAACACGTGGATGTGGCACCCTGTGCACTGTGGGGTTGTTCCCCTCCTTGTTGCAGGGACCAGCAGTGCGTGGCCATGTTAGCAAGTCTGCTGAATAATGTGTTGCAGAACCAATTCCCCCTCCCCATCCCACCTCCCCCCAGCAGCTGCAGAGATGTTCTCTCTGCCTCATGAGGATTGCATAAAGCAGCTCTGCACTCCCTGACAATAACTCCCAATTCTTAATCACTGCTAGTAATTACAACTTTCTCTGGTTTATGCCTCCTCAACTCTAGCTGAGGACAGGAGCTGTTTCATATTTAAATAGTATTATAGCTGGATCGCTCTCCTGGGGAGCTGTTGGTCCTGAAGGCTGAGGTTTAATTCTCTGCACCACTAATTAGATCAGGAAAACAACTAGGAAGATGTAAGTAGAAGGTTTGTAGGGGCATGTTAACAAACACATCTTCTCTTGCTCTGTTTTAAGAGCAGTGTAGTGGGCCTGCTGTGATTTGGAAGCATTCCCTTCTTAGGGAGATTAAGAGGAGGAAGAGAAAGAATTGGGTTTTTGTCCCTAGATGCAGCAAAGGAAGGAAGTGGAAAGTATGAGTCCAAAGATTACACTTGATTTTAAAGTGGAGAAGTTCATTGGCTGGGAGAGACCTGATGGAGCTGGCAGGGGAGGAGGTCAGGACTGCAGTTTCATCAAGCTTTTACTTTGAAATTGCTCTCAGTGATAACAGGAGAGTTCAGCTTGCCCCACGTAGGCTGATTAAATGTCATGACAGTTTGTTTAAATGTGTTTAGGCACCAGGACTGACAGCTCCTTGGAGCAGTCAAGCATAAATCCCACAAGGGATGTGTAACTCTGCTAGTTGTAAGCTGTGTACAGGACCTAGCGTGAAAGGTAACTATGAAAAAGCCATTCAGTTGTAGAGACCAAATGTACTCAAATTCAATGCTTTTACAGAAATGAAACAGCCAAAGGATCCATTAAGGCAACGCTGTTGATGTGGTTATTTTCTTTTTGAACTGGAGAAGGCTTGTTAGCAGGGAACAAGGAGGAGGGGCGGAGGGGTAAAGGCTTGCAGGCGCCTTGAAGCCCAGTCTGAGTGTGAGCAGTTTGGAGTGAGTGTTTTTACCACCTATCAAAACCAGAGCTAACACACTTGTAAGGAAACAGCAGAGCAAGGGAGACTTTCAGGATGTGGAGGGAACACTGTGCCCCTGAATCACAGGATCACAAGGTTGGAAAAGAGCTTTAAGATCATCAAGTCCAACCATTCCCATCCTAAGCTAAACCAGATCCCTGAGCACCTCATCTACCCTTTTTTAAACACACCCAGGGAAGGGGACTCAGCCCCTCCCTGGGCAGCCTGTGCCAGGCCCCAACAACTCTTTCAGTAACAATTTTTTTCCTAATATCTGCTCTGACCCTGCCCTGGGGCAGCTTGAGCCCATTGCCCCTTGTCCCATCTCCTGTCCCCTGGCTGCAGAGACCATCCCCACCTCTCTACAACCTCCTGGCAGGGCAGGGGAGGTGGGGAGAAGGTCTCCCCTCAGCCTCCTCTTCTCCAGGCTCAACACCCCCAGCTCCCTCAGCTGCTCCTCAGAGGATTTGCCCTCCAGCCCCTTCCCCAGCCTGGTTGCCCTTCTCTGGACTCACTCCAGGACCTCCCTGTCCTTCTGATGGTGAGGAGCCCAGAGCTGGACCCAGCACTCGAGGTGCAGCCTCCCAAGTGCCCAGTCCAGGGGCACAATCCCCTCCCCAGACCTGCTGGCCACACTATTTCTGATACAAGCCAGGATGAACTTGAAGGCCCTTGAAGAACCTAACAGCTGTTGGGTCATATCAAAGAGTTAATGCTAGAAAATAGACAGGAGGAAGGATAGAAAGTAATTCACATGGTATTTAACATGCAAACAGAGAGCAATTATGGAAGATGTCCCAAGGCTTAATGATTGGAGAGAAAATATCAAATGTTTAGAGAGTTGCTTTTTACCTACTTTATTTGTGTTACTTCTGTAACTGTTACATGTGAGGATTTATTAAGCAGATGACACCTCACTGCTGTGGGGAAAGGGGGTTATTTTATATTTTGAAGGGTTTGTTGGTTTTTTGTTTTGTTTTAACCTGGGAAGAATGAAAACTTGGTGAGAAGCGTGCTGTCAGGGCTTTTTACAGTGCTGGGAAGTAATTTGGGCTAAATGATTTCATCTGCCTATTGTGCCGCTCGTGGCAGTGCTTTCTGAGTATGGTCGTTAGCCTCTTTGTCTTGTGAAGTTAGTTAGGACCTCTCAGAAAGCTGCTGCTTGCTGAGGTGTGACTAGCTGTTTCCTGCTGCCCCACTGCTGGTTGCTTCGTTTGTGTGAAGATAATTAGAAATAACACATCAGGGTTCCTGTACTGCAATTCCTTCTTGATGCCCATCCCATCCCTTTCATAGAATCACAGAATCACAAGGGTTGGAAGGGACCTCAAGAGCTCATCAGGTCCAACCCCCTGCCAAAGCAGCTCCCCAGCTCATATTGCACAGGTCGGTGTCCAGACGGGGCTGGAATCTCTCCAGAGAAGGAGACTCCACAACCCCTGGGCAGCCTGTCCCAGGGCTCCCTCACCCTCACTGGGGAAAAGTTCTTCCCCAGGTTGGTGCAGAACTCCCTGTGCTCCAACTTGCAGCCATTGCCCCTTGTCCTGTCCCCACAGACACTGAAAAGGGGCTGCCCATTTCCCCATGCATCCCCTGCTTAAGATAATTATAAACATTAATCAGGTCCCCCCTTAGTCGTCTTTTCTCCAGACTGAACAGCCCCAGCTCCCTCAGCCTTTACTCACAGGGGAGATGCTCCAGGCCCTTCAGCATCTCCGTAGCCTCCTCTGGACTCTCTCCAGGAGATCCCTGTCCTTTTTATCCCAGGGAGCCCAACACTGGACACAACACTCCAGGTGGGGCCTGACCAGGGCAGAGCAGAGGGGAGGGGATCCCCTCCTGTGACCTGCTGCCCACACTCCTCCTGCTGCACCCCAGCCTGGCTCAAGGCATTGGGGAGAAGCTGAAGTGAGCTGATGTGTCTGTTTCTGGACTGGGGTCAGAGGGCTTCAGCTTGTGTTTCTTCCTGCAGAAGAGCAAGCATCTGGGCTTTCCATGGGAAACAGGAGCCAAAACCACTTCTGGTCCCTGTTACAGCTCCTCTCCCTTCTGTTGTCCCAAACTCTTGTCTTGAACTCCATGCTGGTGGTGTGAAAGCAATCTGCTCATGTACAGATGACTTCTGCTCTCACTTGCTGTTCAGAAAGCGCTGTGGGTGATGCTGAGATCCTGCAGCAGGAGTTGCCTTTTTCAGTCTGTCCAAGCTGCAATTCAAGAGCATGAACCAGATGGTGTTTCTGTTTTGTGCTCTTATGCTCTGTGTGGGCCTGAGGTGCAGATGTGGGGTTCACAAACTGGCTCCCCAGAAAGATCCTTTCCTGTTCCTCAGAGGGAAAGGCAGCAGCCCCAAAGAGCAGAGCTGCAGTCTCTAGTGCTCATCTCAAAGCTGGTTCTAGTCAAAATGACTGAATATGGAAAACAACTCACCATCAGCTGCCTTTAATGTGAGCTAGTTCAGACTTAAGCACAAAGGGATGTATTCATCTGCCCTAAATTAAGTCTAGTAGTAAGTCTACTCTCAGGCAACATAAACAACACCCAAATCAGACAGATTTAGCCCAAAGCAATGCTTTGAACAATCATTTCCAGAGGGCTTTTTTTTTCTTCCAAGAGAAAAACTTCAGGCTTAACTTAAGGACTGCAAGTTCCTGTAGAGCAGCTGTGGTTTTTTGCATGAGTCAGAAAGAGAATTTGTATTTTCCTGCAAAAAATATTTGTACGCTCTGACCTTTACTCTCAATGGAAGGAAAAACACAGATCACATCTTTAGTGCTGTACAATTTGAAACATTTGTCTTATCAAACTGGGAAAAATGGTAAATTGGTGTTTGGGATGCTTAGGGACCCATTTGTTATACGTCACAGCAGGACAGAATCTGCTGGAGGCTCCGAAATACCCACCTGAATTGAAGCACTGAATGTCAAGTGTAATTTTTACCATTCTGTGGCACAGAAGGCACTTCTAACCCCTTGTACTTCCAACTTACAAGGCAAGCAAATTGGATGCCTCTTATTTTATTTGGTAATTTGTGAAGATTATTTCTGCCCTCCCAATTTTTATTTTTAGGGGGTTTTGGTTTTGTGGGGTTTTTGGGTTTGGTTTTTTTTTTTTGCTTTTCCTCTCATGGGTGTAATGTTTTATTCTGTGCTGCAAATGGGCTTCAGGCTGAGATAAAAAGTGGACCATTTGGATTGAAATGCATAAACCAGAAAGCCAGGCAAAATGTAAAGTGTTAAGCAGCAGAAGCGGAGAGGGAGATTTTTATTTAATAATCCCTCAATGATTTCTGTAAAAGCTCTGAAAACCCTGTTAATTATGGGTTGGAAAAGGCCACGGTTCTTGTCCTTAAAATGCCTGTTTAGTTTAGTTATAAATGTTTTCCTGTGAGCTTTCCCATTGGGGTGGTGGTCTGGTAAAAAACGCAGTTCCTCCTGCCTGGCAAAGGTGGTGACTGTTCAGGATCTTAGTTTTCTGCTTCACTTCACAGCCCTGTTATCACCGCAGAGGAAAAAGGGCTTGGAAAGAGGATGGCCAAGGTGACCAGTGTCAATCTAGAGCTTGTGTTTGGGTCATTTTTCTTAATATCTGACCCCCTTCGTGGCTTTTGGCCAAGGCAACTGGTCTGTCACAGCCACAGTCCCCGTTCATTAGGTGCACTGTGATTCCAAGGCATCTCTGGGAGTCAGGGAATCTGAAATTCCCATCCAGGCACCTGGTGCCTGCAGAGGGTTTATCTCTCCGTGCCGCAGGAAGCTGTAGCTGTCCTCCTGGTCTCCCCAGTCTTATTTCTCACTGAAATAAAATGACCTTGTCTTTTCTGCACAACCTGAGCTGTCCTTGGCTGTCCTTGAGTGCTTTGAGCCAGTTTGCTCCTCCAGAGAGGATTGTATTCCTCAGATGGAGCCTATTTGCTGCTTCATGTTTTCTGTGCTCCCTTTACAAGCGACAGCCTGGAGTTTTGAACCTTATTATTAACTATAAAACCCAGTGATTAAATGCAGCAAGGTTTATTATTATTTAATCAGGACACTTGCTCCGTGCTCTCAGTGAGATGTGACATTGCAGGAACCAATAGAGAGCTAAGCTTAACAGAAGCTATTCTCCTTTTCCCCACTTAACTTCACTTTTCCAACAAGATGCAGATCTTACATCCTCTATGAGGGAGAGTGAGGGTGGGAAAAGGACAGTTCAGCAACTTGTTTCTATTATTACTCTGCTGAAGAAGTTTCTCCTCTGCAGCAAGATGGATAATGGTGCCTGGACTCTTGACTTGCTCTACAAAGGGATTCATCTCATTCTGTAGTCATCATTGCTGGCGATGAAGTCAAGGATGGAGATAAATAGTTTGATGGGGTGGTAAATCAGCCTTTAAGCTCCAGTCTTCTTACCAAGCAGGAATCCAGTTAAGGTTATCTGAGAATAAAAATGGTCCAGTGCTGCTTTCATGGTGTTTGGGTCTTTTTCCTGGCAGCCACATCTGCACTAGAGAAGAAACTTGTTTGCATTCAGTTCTCTTCTTCTTTTCTGCTCTTCTTGACAGAGTGGTTAAGACAAAAACCAAGCCAGAACAATGTCCTCCTAGCTGCACCAAGTGGTGGGAGCTGCAGCTTCAGCCCAGCCCTCCATCAATTACTGGGCCCCTCCGCATACCCAGAGTGATACCAATTGTATTTATCATTCATTTCCATGCAGGACAGCAGCAAGCCCATTCCTTTAATAAAGCACAGGATCATTTCTGGATATTAAAGCAATGACATTGCCCCTCAATAGGTACCAGTAGTTTTTTTAATAAATAGCAGGTTAATATCTAGTTTGTCCTTTGCTAACACAAGGAGTGACTCTTCATCAGAGTCTTCCCATGAGTGATGGGGTTACTTTAGTTGGATATGACTCAGGTGGAAGAAGCACCTCTACCTTTGACCCTACTGAAATAATTGTGGGAAGAAAAATTAATGGTTCCCCAGTAAATTGAAGCCCACCTGTCCCTTGCTATCTTGGAGGACCTGTAACCCATGAATCTTTGTTAAAAAGGCAGTCACTTAAGACCTAAAAAGGGTCCTGATGCCAGTGATGGCCTTGGGGAAACAATGGTGATGCACAGAGGCCAAATCCAAAGCTAGAAATGGAGGGGAGATGGTTGCAGAGTTGGGGGAGCAGTTTATTCACAGAACCACTAGGTTGGAAAAGACCTTTGAGATCATTGTGTCCAACCATTTATGCTGCTGCTGCTGGTATTTCCCATGAAAGGTCTGAGCACCTTCAGCCTCCGTGTTCTGAATGGTCAGTGCTGCTCAAAACCTACCCTAGTATCACAGGATCAAACCGCCCAGCTCTTCTGTCCTTGGTAGAGGGGATGGTTGAAGCCATTAAACAGCAGCACTGAGTTTTTGCCCAGCTTTAGCAATCACATGTTGCACCACTCTCTCTCCCACCCAACCTTTCGGCTGCCCACTGGCAGTAAAACTCCTGTAATCTCCATAGCAATGGAGAACAGGAACCCTGTGTCTTCCCAGCTAAGAAAAGGCTCTGTGTAAGCTCACCCTACACCTGAAGCTCTGCAGGAATTCCATCTATATCCCCACTACAGAAACAAATCAAAATTGTTCCCCCTCAAACACCGCTCATCAACCAACCCTGAGAAAATATCCTGTACCCTCACCTACCCGACCTTGCAGAGACCTGGAAGCTGCTAGGTTTTGTAAGAGGATATTTCTCCCCTCTCCCCTGCCATGGCTTTATTTTTTTTTTGACTCTAACATTAGAAAGACTATTATATTTTGTCACTGTTTTATAAAAATGTCACGGGCTTGAACACTTGCAGTGAGATTTCGCGCTATTATTGCTGAAGTGTTTAAAATGTTCTGAGGTGCTTTTAGGTGCCAAAAAAATGTAGTTGACAAAATAATAATAAATCCAGATCTAGCTGACGCTTTCAATGAACATAAAAGATCTGACTGAAATTCCCGTTACCCCTCTGTTTGCCCCTGTGATCCCTGTCTTTCCTTAGATAGGGGAATCAGCTTTTTTAAAGGGTAGATAATGGCAGGACAAGGGGGATGGATTAAAGCTGAAGGAGGGAAGGTTTAGATGAGATCTTAGGGGGAAGTTCTTTACAGAGAGAGTGGTGAGGGGATGGAACAGGCTGCCCAGAGAGGGGGTGGGTGCCTCATCCCTGGGGGTGTTCAAGGCCAGGTTGGATGGGGCCCTGGGCAACCCTGTTTCTATGATTCTTTGTTTCCTACTGAAGCTGTAATTTGTAAGATCTGATTCTCCAGCCTGGAAAACAAGGAGAGTTAATTTTTGGACCTTTCTAAGACTTGTCCTTTGTAAGTGAACTATGGTACAAGAATCCAATAAAAAAACTTGAGGTGTTTTAATTTATAGTAAAGCTCCTGCACACCACTCTGGGAATGTAAAGCAGTCCTGACATGATCATTAATTACCTGCAGAGTCACTGTAAAATAGCCTTTTCCTAAGAGAGAACTGGAGTCCAAGTCCTTTTCATTTATTGGGGTGGGGAGCTTTAAGATAGAATACAGTTCTCCTGACCCAGTCTCTAATCTCCTAGTAACAGGTTGAATTTTTCCCACTAGAGAATAGGTGATATGATGCAGAGTGGTCAGGTTAGGATTGTAATGGAAGAAACCCATGAGTGTCATTACAAGCTTGGGAATCACAGATCCCCACACTGTGGGTCCAAAGCTTCAAATCAAAGGGCTTCAAATTCCATCTTAAAACCTCAGAAGAACATATGGCTTATTATTTTTACTTTGCAGTGTGATTAGTGACTCTAGGAACACGTTTTTAAGCTTGATCTTCACATGGAAGAATATTAAAAATATTGATTTATTGGGGCTTCTTTGGTGAGCTTTGCTCAAACTGGACTGCTGAGATGCTTGAGCTGATTTTGCTGTCAGCGTGGTCACTCTGTCCGTGAGGCTTAATGCTTCTGCTATGAGTTGTTTCCCCTGTAACACTTTGGGGAAAATATCAGTTCTTTGCAATGTTTGAGGATTTAAAAAACAATATAAGGAAAATCCCATTCATGAGTATGGGAGCTGTCAGTCACAGCATGCCTGTGAAATCCAGCTGCAGGCACAAGGACATTGGAGATGACTTCTTATCAAAAAAACCCATCAGTTTTTAAACAAAAATCTTCCTTTGGAAGAAAGATGGAAAAAACTCTCCAGGGCCTCAATCACTGCTGCTTGTTAAATCTGCTCAGGTCTGTGCCCTCAGCTGCTGCCATGTAAAGTCCTGTGCACCCACATTGAGTTGCAGTAATTCAAGAGGAGGATCTTTAATTAAGCAGAAAATCATGATAATAAAACTCTGTTCCTGTACACACTTGTTTTATCCCAGGCTCATCTGCACATGCAAAGGTATCCTAGAAAGTCTGTGTCCCTGAAATAGAAGAAAAGGACTTCTATTAGCTCTTTTAATGAGCTTTGAACACTGTTGTAAAAATACTCTTTATTAATCAGCATTTTTTGCACTGAGCTGGAGACCACAGGGAGGTGTCTGGTCCATCTTCTGTGCCACTAGCCTCTGCAGCCCAGTGCTGGTAGGCCTGTCCATGAAGACTCGCTGAACAGAGACTTTGGTGGCCTTGTCGTTGCCTTCAGAGAAGCTCCCAGTGCCTCATCTGGTCTTCTTCCTGCAGTCTCCACACATTCTTATTATTTCTACCCTGGACATCAGAAATAGTTATTGCCTTGTTCATATTAATGCCTCTAAGTTGGTACCTTCATAATGTTAGAAAGCTCACAGTGTTTCCTCAGATGGAATGCAGCAACACCTCCTGGATGAACATCAGCTCAACCCAGCTGTGAAAATGAACTGCAGTCCAGGAGCAAAGCACCTCTAGGTCTTGGCAGGAGATGAAGGGCAATGGTCCCTTCCATACGAGAGTCTCTGCAGCTTCTCCTTTCTCCTCTCAGGAGCACTTTGGTGGTAATTAATCACATATATTGTTCTCTCTGCCTCAGAGCAGTGTCTTTCCTCCACAGACTTCCCCTTTCTAATTCTCCTTCAGTCCTTCACTGTATTCAGGCTGGAGGGAACACCTTGAAGAGTTTATTGTCTGAGCCCATCAGGGCACAGGGGCCAAGCCCATCCCTCTGCAATAGAGTAAGTCCCATAAAACCAGTGGAGATAAATGGGGGAGCTGATCAGCAATGCTCCTGAGTCCCCACTGCAGTGAAGTCCCACCACAGTGAGGAATGATGCTGGATCCAGTTCCAACATCTGTTGAAGCCTGACCCAGCGTGGGGTAAGAAGGGAGGAGGACAGGAAACTCTGGGTTTGGCACGTCTCATGTTCTTCTTCTCCAGTTGCACCACCTCCTGGGATGTCCCTGCCTGTTGATGTCATGTTGTGACCCCAGCCAGAAGCTCAGCACCACGCAGCCTCTCACTCATTCCCCTTGCAGCAGGATGGGGGAAAGAATCAGAAAAGTAGAAGTAGGGAAAAAAGTGGGATGAGATGAACAAGTTCAATAGGTAAAGCAGACCAAGGGATTCATTCATTAATTCCCATGGCAGGCAGGAGCTGGGCCATCCCCAGGACAGCAGGGCTCCATCCCTGCGACAGTGACTTGCAAGATAAACACAATCACTCCCAACATCCCTCCTTTCCTCTTCCCCCAGCTTTACGTGCCAAGCATGACACCAGATAGTCTGGGACACCCCCTTGGTCATTGGGCTTAGCTGTCCCAGCCATGTACCCACTACTCCTTGTGCATGCCCAGCCTACTTGCTGGTGGGGTGAGGAGCAGAAGAGGCCTTGGCTCTGTGTAAACACTGCTCAGCAGGAATAAAAACATCTCTGTAGTATGGACACTGTTCAGCACAGCCCTGTACCCAAAAATGATCTCTAGCATAGTGGGGATGGTGGAAGATCCCCCAGCTCTGAGCAGGGATGGGACACCACAGCTGCTGAAAGCAGAAGGACATTGCCTTCGCTCAAATGCCAGGCTGAGCTGTGGGTCACCAGCACCAGTATTTCTCCTGCCATAAATAAAAGTACCACTGATAGCCCAGGAAGCTTTTTAAAGGTTGGAAAAAGAGATGGATAAAGCAATTACAAAAAAAGGCAAATTAAAGTATCAGAGCTTGAAGGGCTCCTTAGTTTTCCGCCCTCTTCTCTTTGAATTACTTTTCATTTTACTCTTAATTTCCTTACATCAGGTCATTTTACAGCCTGGTCATCTGCCAGCAAGTGACAGTTGTGCTCAAGCACCTATCCTAGTGGCCACTGCCACTCTGGTGGATGGCATCCACATGCCCCAGGGGAGGGGATAGCTGCACGTCACCCTATTTTCAGCACCGTGCTTTAATTTTCCCAACCCATCACTGTTAATCTGGATGTAGGCAGGGGATTGCAAAAATATAAAACGAAATTAAAGCCTAAAAAGCTAGCTGGGTGTGATAATGCATGAGATACTGCTGACCCGTGGGCTTTCTCTCTCTTCTGGATAATTACAGAGGAATAACTGTATAAATCTTACTTGGATTTCCTGCCCCGTTTTCTCTTGGAAATGGATGGCTCTGTTGTGTTTCTGTTCCCCAGGCTGGAGGATTGTTTTAATTTAAATGCAACTTTACAACGCTTTGCTGCTGGAGCAAGTGGAATTTAAAAAAAAATAGAAAGAAAAAAAAAAAAAAAAAAGAAACAAAGAAAAGAGAGTGAAGCTTTTAGTTAACTTGGTCGTTTATCATAGTAGCTGGTAACTGCTGTTCTTGTCTCTGAACTGCAATTTGTTACACTGCCTTAAATGCAGTTCCCAGCAAGCTCTTGCCAAAGGATTTGGATTTGCTCTCCTCTTTGGCTTTCTCTGGTACAAAGGGGAATGCTCCCCAGGTTGTCTCTCTTGGTTGATTTAAATTCCTGGGGGAAACGAGTCAGTAGACCCTGTCACACAATGGGTATTTTGATACTGTGGTGGCTTTTGTGTTGGTCACTTGAGGTTGAATGGGGATCATAGCCAGGTGGGCAGAGCTAGGACATTCGTCAAGGCTGGTGCAAATAGGGCTCCTCTATGTTGGTGTTGGAAAAAATGGTGCCTGAGGGTCATTCTTCTGGAATTCCATCATCTTCTAATATTAACCAGCTGGGATCCTACACCTGCCTTGGGTGATGGCACAATGCTGTTCAGGTGAATCATCAAATCATTGAAACTTTAAAGAAGGTTGGACAAGATGTCTAAGATGATGAAGTCCAACCATCTGTCCAACGCCACCATGTCAACTAACCCGTATCCTGGAGTGACATTCTACACAGTTTTTGAACCCCTCCAGGGATGGTGACTCTACCACCTCTCTGGGAAACCTGTTCCAATGCCTGACCACTCTTTTAGGGAACCCATTTTTCCTAATATCTGACCTAAACCTCCCCTGACACAATTTGAGAGCATTTCTCCTCATCCTATTGCTAGTTAGTTGGGAGAAGAAACTAAGCCCCCTCCCTACACCCTCCTTTGAGGTTTGCAGGGAGCAATCAGGTCTCCCCTGAGCCTCCTCCAGGCTGAACAGTCCCAGCTTCTTCAGCCTCTCCCCATCAAATTTGTGCTCCAGACCCTTCCCTACTTCACTGCTCTTCTCTGGACCTACTCCAGCTCCTCAACGCTCTTCTGGTAGTGAGGGGCCCAAACCTGAACACAGCACTCGAGGGATGGCCCCCAGCAGTGCCCAGTCCAAGGGGACAGTCACAGCCCTGGTCCTGCTGGCCACATCATTCCTGAAGCCCTTCAGGCTTGAGCACCCAAGGTGATGGCTCAAGGCAAGTCCATTATGAGTGGCCTGAATTACCTGCATGGGGATCAGGTCAGGTGGCATTAAATCCCAGTGCAGGCTCTCTTCAGGGTGGTCTAATTAAGTGTATCTTCATATGCAGCATCAATTAAACTAAATCAAATTAGTGCCATTCCATTTCAGAATTAGCAAGTGCCTATGAGGGGCCTTAATGTAACAACTTTGCATTTACACCTTTAATTCATTTAAATTTTTAAGGTGCTTAAAAGCCTGTCTACACACTGTTTGTGATTACTTTCCTTATCCAGGATGCTCTATGTGATGGAAACAAGATTGGATGCAGGTTGGTTAGGAGAGATTGGGATAAAGGTTTGTTGTTTTTTCTGGTGCTGTCAAGTTTTATTTTAAATTGCTTCAGGGTATTTTCTTGATTTTTGGAGCTTAAAGTTTCTCATTAAAGCAAAATGAAGTGTTAGTATTTCTGGTCAAAGCAAGTGCAGAGGAAAACTTTGTGCATACACATATCAATGTGCTGTAAAATCTCTAAGAGCAGAAGATCACTGGTTTTTGAAGCTTATTTCTTGACTGTGAGAAGCATAACCATGTTTTCTGAATACACAGAGGCCCCTGAATGGTGCTTTTTAGAATCACAGAGTCCTAGAATCTCCTGAGTTGGAAGGGACCCATAAGGACCATCAGTCCAGCTCCTGGCTCCACACAGGACCAGCTAAGTCAAGCATGGAACTGAGCACATCATCCACATGCTTCTTGCCCTCAGCCCAGCTCGGGGCTGTGACCCCTTCCCTGGGGAGCCTGTGCCAGTGCCTGACCCCCTCTCAGTACAGAACCTCTTCCTGACACCCAGCCTAATCCTCTCCTGGTGCAGCTTCATGCTGTTCCCTCGGGTTCTATCCCTGGTCCCCACTAAGAGGAGATTGGCACCTGCCTCTTTGCTCCCCTCAGCAGGAAGCCACAGGCCCCATGAGGTCTCCCCTCAGCCTCCTCTTCTCCAGGCTGAACAAGCCCAGGGACATCAGCCTCTCCTTGTAAAAATTCCCTTTCAGACCCTTCCCTATCCTTGTTCCCATCCTCTGGACACTCTCCAATAGTTTTATGTCCCTCTTGTACTCTCCCTCTTTACCTCTCAAAAAGATGAAACTACAGTTATTTCCATGCACTGAAAGGTCTAAGAAAGTATTTATTTAAAACTTCATCATCTTTTCACAGACTCCTGTTTTCTGCAAAACTTCCCATCTAATCAGCATGCCCAGATTCTGCATAATTAACACCATTTAACCAAAACCCCAGGATAATCCCAGGCTGGGTGGTAACTCTTTGCAGGGGAACTTCTGCTGATGGGAGGCATTACAGCTCCCACCTCCACTCCCAAACACACACCACGAAGGCTGTAATTTCTCCTTTCCCAACAATATTCTGCCTGCATCTGCAGCTGAAGCTCTGGCTGTGAGACATCCAAAACCTGTTCATTGCATTTAAAAGATAACTATTTGCCAGCATGTCGAGTGTAAGTCTGTGTGTTTGAATAAGGGAAAGCTACTTATATAATCCATTAGCAAGCTGCTGGGCTGCAGTTTCTTGGTAATAAAATAAAGAGCGAGCATGGAACACCTTTCCAACAGGAACTGTAAGCACTCCCCTGTATTCTTCCCTCTTAAATTATATTTGCTTGTTGCTGATGGAGAGTAACATCTTGTTAGTAAGGAAGAGCTGAAGAAGCTATGGAGGATAGCACTAGCCAGGGCTGAGGAGCTGGATCTGGGCTCTGGTTTTGGGGGAAGTAAAAAAACCGAGGTACAAATGGTAGAGTCCAGGCATAGGAACCTTTTCCTGGCCAGATGGTAAAGCTCTCCAGGAAGAGAAGACTCTTCTCTGTATCTTCAACCCAGCAAGCTGGTTAGATCCAAAGCCGTCTCCAGCGCTGAAAGCCTTCCCTCTTCTTTCCATTCTTAGCAGAAAATCTGTCAGGTCCAGTCAATGATTTCCTTTCTCCACTATTCTTTTTCTGAAGGTCTTTGTCTGTTTACAAATGGAGTGGTTTTATTTGCTACAGAAACAAGGTCACTTCCTCTAAAGCCAAATGCTACCTGTGAAGGGAAGGAAGACCAAAGTCTCTCCAGTGCTTTGCCAAAGTCTCTCTTTGCTTTGTCTCTCCTGAAAGCCCTCTTCTATCTTAGCCTCCTGGCTGGCTGCCTCCTCCCCCAAATACAGTACTGCTTCTGTGGGCAGTCTACTGGCCAGGAGAACAGTCTTTCCTTCAAGCCACAAGCCAGAGAATGGAGCGGCTCTAGGAAGTGATTCTTCTTTTTCCTTTACCCAGATTCAGATTGCATGCAGCAATGTTGAACAGGCAGTGAAATACACCTTCTCCAGCTTTGTCTTGTCCATCCCCTGTTCCTAGTCCAGGTCCTCATCACCCTGCTCCATTTGGATCCAATTCTGCTTTTGTTTGGCTGCCCATGGACACCATGCCCACAGCTTTAGAGCTGTGGCTGTGCTTTAGGGTTACAGCCCAGTGCTGAGACTGCTGAGTCTGCTGTGTCTAAGGAGTGCTTCTATTTGGGGCTCCCCAATAAACCAGCACCCCCTCCCTTGGGGTCACACCTGATAGGTGGTGCAGACAGCCAGACACCTTGCATGGGGTGTCACATAAAATTGCCTTTAAGGAACTGAGGAAAAATACTGATTTTACTCAAAGTGAGCAGCTTTCACATGCTAGTATCTGCCTCAGTTTCCTCATATGGTTCTTTGGCAGTTTGGGGGTTCTGAGATTTTCTGGGGCCACCCAGCCCTGAGGTGTCTTTGCTTTCCCAGTCCATCTCAGCAGTCTAGTGCCTCTAGTTCCCATAGCTTCACCCACAGGAGATCTTTCCAAGCTGCTCCTTCAGATTGCCTCTTTTCTCTCCCCTATGCACTCGACTGCAATTTAGTGTTTAAAATGGCTACAATGGTCTTTCTTTGGTTTTGGGATATTGTGATCCTTCTGGCAGAGGGATTCTTCCTGCCCAGCCTTCATGTCAGCAGCAGTCTGCTGAGGCTATGCCATTAAAAAGTTAATGCCACATTTTCTGTGATCTGCAGTTTGCTTTAGGCAGTGGTTTTAACAGGGTCTCTGTCAGCTTGTGAATGATTTATTCTTCACAGAAGTTGGAGTAGGTGTGTGGATTTCCTCGGAGCAGCCATCAGTTTGTCCCATCCTTGGCTGCACATCTGAAGTGACATTTTGCTGCCAGGGAAGAGATTTTCCTTGTGCTCTCCAGCAACAAGTGGAGACACAAAAAGGTTTTAGAGTTTGGAGACTGGAAGGAGCATCCGGAAGAGATGGCAGCTCCCAAGTGCTGTGAGCACTTTGTCCTCCCTGTTGACTCCTCTAACAGAGCCTGAGCTGTGACCAGAGCTGTGACCTGGGCTGGACCAGCATCTGATTCAGGAAGGTGTGGGGAGAAATCCAAGATCTTGGTGGAAGTTTTTCCATCTCTCCCTACCAGATTCCTCCTCATCATCAGAGACTGGTGATGAGGAAGGCAGATGAGACATAAATAATTATTTCAGAAAACCAAGGAAGTGGTGCCCTTTGGGAATCAGCCATTCATTTGAGAGCTACATGATGCTGCAGAACAAGATCCTTTAATTTCTGCTTCCCAGAGACAAATATAGAAAGGCTGGAGCAGGTTTTGCCCCCCGTGGGTGATGGAAAGAAGGTTTCTCTGTTTCATCTCACAGCCTTCCTTGAGCACCCTTAGGTTAGATGCATTCCAATCCCCACTTTAAAGGAAGCTTTGGAAAACTTTCCCACAGATGCTTAAAGCCCAGATTGCTTCAAATCCACTATGTCCCACTTCATTTCACATAATTAGGAGCTGTGACTTCCTTGACCTGACTCTTTGTGTCTTGAAATGAGATTTTTCAAAGCAGAAACCCACCAAGGAGAAATTGAAAGCAAACTGATTATCCATGTGGGATGGCTCTGACCTCCTGGTATTAAAGGATTGACCAAATTCTTGCTAAATTCACTTAATCTTCCTTTTTCCCCCTCTCACTTTAAAAAAAGCAGAAAAAAAGGATCTTATGCTTAAGGAGAAATACAAATCCACTTAGGTATTCAACACCCATCTTCCCTTTGCTTATTGTAATCACCTTTCATCCTGTGATCCTGAATCGGGTCTGAACTAAGAGGAGAGGGCAGAGCTGGATATCAACTACAAGTGGAAAAATATTGGGCTTGAATTAGACCAAAGAGTCTCCCACACACAGCAAAAACAGCAGCAAACTTGGGAACTCTTCAATTTTGTCCTTGCCCTAACTGAGGGTATTATCTGTGTGCAAAGCCATCCTTTCTGGGAGCTAAAGAGGACAGCAGAGGCTTGAGCTCCTAGGGGCAATGAAGCAAAGCTCAAGTACAGACCCAAGATGTGTGAAAAGTGGGACAACTTCTGGTCTGACCATAGGCAGATTGGTTTTGCAGTTCTCCCCTCACACCACCAGTGTGACCTTTGGAAATTAGACCTCTTCTCATGCTCCTCATCACAGAATCACAGACCAGTCGGGGGTGGCAGGCTTCTCTGGAGAACATTTAGTCCAACCCCCTACCAGAGCAGGATTGTCTCAAGCAGGCTGCACAGGACAGCATCCAGGATCATGGGGTTTGGATGTCTCCAGAGATGGAGACTCCCCAGTCTCACTGGGCAGCCTGTCCCAGGGCTCTGTCATCCCTACAGGAAAGAAGTTTCTCCTCATGCCCAGGTGGGTGGCTCTATTCACATTTGTGCCCATCACCTCTTGTCCTGTCCCTGGGCACCACTGAACAAAGACTGACCCCATCCTCCTGACCCCCACCCCTCAAGTACTTATCAGCATTGATAAGATCCCCTCTCAGTCTTCTCTGGGCTAATAAGTCCCAAGTTCCTCAGCCTGTCTTCCTGAGAGAGATGTTCTAGTCCCCTCAGCATCTCCATACTCTTTTTGTCCGCTCTCCAGTAGCTCCACTGGAGCATCTCCAACCCCAGCAAGGCAGTGACCTCCCCAGGTGTAGGTGGGAATATGAGCCCAGGTTAGCACACCACAGTTGAAGAGGCACCTTGTGGGAGCACTGCACCAAAAAGAGCTTCACTGAGAAATGGGGAGCACCCTCAGGTGACAAGCTGTGGCTCAGGCTGGGAGTGGGGATTCCTGGTCATCCATCCATGCTTCATCCCGTCCTTCTGAGCCCTCAAACTGGGGGACCAGCCTCTATGGTGACATGGACACTAGCCCCTTCCTGAAATCTGCCATTCTACATCTAGTTCATGCAGGCACAGGAAAGAAATATATCAAGCACATTACCTAAAATTAGCAGCAGCAGTTAAAGTTGCATATAAAATTAATCTGATTGGATTTTAGAGAGAGGCTTATAATAAACAAGGCTGGGGCTGTTTACAAACCTCACTGCAATATAATTATATTTTTCAGCATGAGTTGAGAGCTACAAGAGTAGCTGGTCCAGTGGCAGCTTTATTATATTCAACAAGTCCTAATGAATAGGGAGCAGATTGTAAAATATTGTATATTTTTATTGTTATTCATGCAGGTGAGAGTTTTGCAGCAAAGAGGTCACTGGCTTTATTGCTCCAGGTTCTTGGGGAAGAGACAAGTGCTTTGCCAGGATTCAGAAATGAGATGCTGTCAAGGAAAAGGAGGAGAGACCCGTCTGCTCCTGCCTGAGATTCGGTGTTTCATGGCAGGGGAGGTGCCACAGGCAGGAATTCGACCTTCGGGTCACCTTGGACCAATTTCCTGCCCAGTGCAAGTCCATGGATGTCCCAGCTGAGCCATGCTGCCAATGCTGGCTGTGTGGGCTGGTTTGGCTCTGGCTGGAGGCCAGATGCCCACCAAAGCCGCTCTATCACTCCCCTTTCCAGCTGGACAGGGGAGAAAATAGATACTGAGAGGCTCAGGAGTGGAGATAAGGCCAGGGAGAGATCGTTCCCCTCTTAGTGACACGGGCAAAACAGACTCAACACAGAATAAAGGAAAGAAAACTCTAATTGGTGACACTGCCCTGCACCCCCAGTGACACCAGAGTCGGATGATGAGAAGTGTGACCAGATCTTAAAGCCCCTCCCCCACCCCTCCCTTCTCAGCAGGCTGCACTTCAGTCAGGATTTCGCTCCCTTCTTCCCCCCACTGTGGCACAGGGAGGGGCAGGGACTGGGGAAATGGGGGTTTCAGTCAGTTCCTCATGAGTTGTTCTCCTTCTTGGTTGGGACAGAGGGGGCATTCCTCACCCCCTTCCCTTGCTGCGCCGTGGGGTGCAGAGAAAAGATGCTGGGGCATCTTTCTCTCCGGCACCTGGGGCGCCTCCTCCCCCCTTCCCTGGCCTTGGTGTGTGCAGTTTCTTACATCTTCTCACTCCTCTTTTTGGGGGCAAAAAGCAGCTGCTTGTGGTTTTTTTTCTTCTTAAATGTGATTCCCAGAGGCTCTGTGACATCACTGATGGGCTCGGACTTGGTCAGCACCAATTCCGGCCTTGAGCTGGCTGGTGTTTGCTCTCTGAGGCCTGCAGAGAGCTTCTGGCTGCTTCTTGCAGCAGCCACCCCTGAAGCCCTCAGGCACATCTCTAGGGTTGAGTTTTCAGGAGAGAAATTGTGAATCTTCAGGAGAGAGACAGTGTTGGCTGCTCCTTGCTGGCTGGTGTGCAATCTGGAGAGATGTTTATTCCAGTTTGACCTGTAATGAGGGAGCCTGGGGAGGGAAGAGCCATGAGCAAGCAAATGTTCAGGTATTTCTTACAGCCTTCTGACAGTTGTGGGGAGTGCAGCAGAGCTGTATACACAGGGCTTGCAGGTAAAATGCAATCTGCAAATATACACACACATAAAATTGTGCTTGTCTGCATTTTATTTTTGTTCTAATGAGCGTTCATAATAAAGTGGTAGAAGATCACAAAGGTTTTCTTCTTGGGTGTTAAAATAGGAAGAAATTAGGGCTGATAAAAGTTGCCATGGTGGCAGAACAGAGATGGTTTGGGGAGGTGAGTTGTTTTTTTTCAGACTGATAGCTGTGATTGCTTCTGCATTGCTGTCATTTGCCAGAGCTGGGGCAGTTTTTTACCTGTTGCATCCTTCACCTATACGTACATGACTTTGCTACTGTCCTTGAGGCTCTTGTGAAGGACAAGGTGGATGGATGGATGAATGGGACCAGGGCATGGAGGCTGCAGCTGATACAGAGTTAGAGGAGATGTCCTTCTCCCTGTGTGCTGGCCAGGTTGGCTGCACCCTCCATCAAGCTGTGAGGGCAGATCCAGCTCATGTGCTCACCCCAGCCTCTGGTTTGGGGCAGAGTTTCCCTCATGATCCATTTCCACTCATCCAGACACAACATGGAGAAGCACAGAACTGCAACCTGTCTTTTTTATTTTTCTGGTTTTTTCCCTTTCTCCACAGTGCTTTCAAGGCATCAGATTAAATTGGGTGGAGTCTATACTAATTAAAAAAGAAGCTATTTGCCAAGGAGCTTTTGAAGGAATAGGCCAGGTCTTTGAGCTGGCTCAGGGGATAGGAGGTGAAGGGCTTTGAGTTACTTGTAATTCAAAGATCCAGTTTCCTACTGCATAATACCTTCCTTGGCAAACTGGGAATTCAACAAATTGGCTCCAGTACCAGCTGGAAGCTTTGTGCATGGCTCCCTCTGTTACCAGATGTTTTGGCTGTGCAGTCAGGGTAATAGTGCAAAATGAGGTCAAGTCTTAGACCTGCAATTGATTGCCTGGATGATACCAGCTTGTTTCCCAGCCTGAGCTCCCTGTAATTCCTGAGGTTGTGTCTCTGTGCAAGTCTCAGTTGATCTATTGATGGGTGCTGTTGTCCCACCCTGCCAACAGGGTTTCTTGTGGCATGAGTTTTCCCTCCAAAGCAGTTCCCATTATCAGGAGACTGCCTGATGAAGGGGTGGGTGGTTTCTGATGGCTGCTAGGCTGGGGGCAGCCCCCTCAGCCACTTCCATCCATGGGCATGGAGTAAGGCAGTGTGCCTGAGTAGCTGGCTCCCCTCAACCCAGCACTTAAGATGAGATTTGCTGGCAATTCAGACTCCAGAGCTTGACCTAGTCATCCTAGGCTCTGGTTAAGACAAGCATTAACAACAGCTCAGAAGAATTGCCTTCTAGCTGTCCTTGTATCTCTCCTTTAACTACAGAGAGAAGCTTGTTAACTAGATCAGTCCTAAAAATTGCATTTTAAATGCCTGAAACCAGGCAAGGCAAATACTTGCTAGCAGGATCCTGCATTTGTGACTTCACTGCTGACAATCAGCTCCACTCTTGGTGGCTGCTGCAGAAATCCCTCCCTTCACTTGCTAAATCCACCATGTTTTGTAGCTCAAAGGCTCTGATGGGGAGCTTCCTCAGTGGAGAGCATGGGATAAGGTTTAATATCCTGCTGAAATCCCAGAGAACACTTGCTTTTTCATCTTTAAAGCTCTTGCAGTGTTGGGCTGCTGTCTCCTACACTGCACAGAGCCTTACGTCAGCAGTGACGTGTGCGAGTAGGGCAAAATTACTCAAATTACTAAAAATTGTCCTAAATGGCCTAGTCTTGCTAGAAAAAGACTTCTTAAAGGCCCTGGTTTTCAGAGGGGCAATGCCAGAAACTTTAGCACCAAAAACCACCTCATTGATGTTTGGAGCAGCCGTATCTGCTGTCGGTTGTTTCTGACGCCCTCCTGAATTCCACGTGGTGCAGACCCAGGTGCTCCCCCAAGCACCCCCAGCTCTCCGAACCCCATCGCTGCTCCCAGAACATGCCAGAGCTGCTTGGATGCAGCTGCAGAGGCTGTGCCCCAGGCAGTGTGTGTGTGAGGGGGTCAAAGGGCAGTGATGCATGGTCTCAGGGCAGAGAGGAAGAGGGGTCTCTGGCCTGTTTTATTTGCTCCTGCAAAAGAAGCCATTAGGATAAAATCAGTGGAAGGAAGCGGGAGGAGGATTGGTGGTAAAACTTATGTTACAATATTCCACCCCAACAGGCCAGGAGAGAGAAGAGAGAGAGAGAGAGAGAGAGAGAATCTGGTTTTGCTTTTCATAAAACCTCTTAGCTGTTTAATGCAGTCGAATCCCATAATCTCTAAGCTTTAGCATGGCGTGAAGAGTTCCCATCCTGCCAGCGCCGGGCAGAGGTTGATGGGCTGTTCCCTGCCGCTCTGCGGGTGGCAAGAGCCTGTGATGGGCTGTGCCCTTTGCTTCCTGCTACTCCAGCTGCAAATATTCTCCTGGCCTCGGGTCACCTGTTCCCTCTGCTAAGATCTGGGTTTGGGTCAGCTTTTGGGCTTGGGGTTTGGTTTCTTTCCCCTTCTGTTTGAATTTAATATCCTGGTCGCGGTTGCTGCCCTCCTGTCTGAAGATGGCACTGCAGCATCTCGCAAGCCCGATCCCTGGTATGGGCATCTCCTAGGAGCTCCTTCCAGCATTAATGGCTACGGGGGACTGACAGTTGAAGTGCTGAGAGAGGAATGCGTGAGCTGGGGAGGCACCGGGGAAGCGAGGGTGGGATGCTGGATGCGAACTGTGCAAAATTTGCCAGCACTTCAGCAAGAAAGGGAGAAGCAGGATAAGATTGTGGATAAAGCTGGAGAACTGTGAGTCCAGCTGAGATGCAACTTCATCCTCCTCCCAGCCCCTTGATGCTCTGTCTCAGGATGCTGAAGCTCCTGATTCACCTAAGAGGCCAAATTCATTTTGGGTGCAAATTGGCTCTGTCCCTCTGCCTGTTGCTGCTCACATCTGCTGGCAGAGGCTCCAGCACTACGAACTTACTTAAAATTAAAGTAGGAGGGTGTTGGTAAGAGAGGAAGGGAAAGGAAATCCCCATTGACTGAGATGATTTAAATGATGAAATTAGAACAGTGCTGGCAGTTGCATGGCCGGCAGCAGCTGCTGGCTGGTTTCGTGGATTCTGTGTGGTGCAGGCAGAGGGGGCATTGCTTTTCCACTGGGGAAAAGGAGCCAGGGAAAGTATGCAGGCAAATACTAAAAAATATAAAGGGAAATAAGAAAATGGAGGTCTTATGGTGAGGGTTCAGGCGAAGTCTGGGCACTGGGGAGAGGGGCTGTTGCTGTTGAGCTCATCAGCAGTTACGTGGGGACTATTAGCAAGGAAGTGGGCAGTCACTGGATCCTGGGGAGAAGTGGGAAAAACAAGGGCAGCTGCTTCACACACACAGCTCTGAAATACCTTCATCTCCTCTGGTACAAACCATGGAGTCCCAGAGGGCCAGTTCCCTGGGCAGCAGGAGGGATGGGAGCCTTCCTTCCATGCTTCGGGAACATGGTCTGCTCACATTAATCCCCTGGCTCCCTGGGAGCTTGGGCTAGAAATCTGGGTGGGTGGACATGCCACAGTCTGTTCCACAGACCTCTTGGCTCCTTCATCCCTCTGTGCATCCCATCCTGATGGATCACCTGGTGATCTCACTGTGCTGCAGTGCCCTGGGGACCAGCCTGGCACTGCACACCCTGAGCAGCCCAGTGCAGCCACACAGAAAGCTTGTCTGGTGAGCGAGGGTGTCAGGCCGAAGTGATCAGGGGAAATGGAAAGGGGGGAGGTGGGGGGGCGGTGCTTGGGGTTCCCGGGGCCAGAGGGGATGGGGGAAGGCAGGCTGGAGCCTGAGATCCAGCACTTCTGTGAGGAAGTGTTAGGTAACTGCAACCTGAGAAAGGCTGAAATCCATCACAGAAGTGGGTGAAGGCAACAAAGGAGGCATTGAGTTCATGTTTATTCCTTTTTTTTCCCCCCTCTTTTTTTTTTTTTTCTCCTTTTTTTTTCTGAAAGCTTTTGAGTGTAGGCAGCTCACAGGGACTTCAGAGCTCCTTTGTTTCACCAGACCTGTGGAAACCTTTCTCTGGCGTGTCAGGCCTTGCTGGGAACAGCGGGCTGCCTACAGCAAACCCAGCAGCAGTGCTGTAGTGTGCAATGTCAGAGCATACAGGCAGCTCAGCCGCTCTCAGTGCCTCTTGCAAAGGAGCTGGATGCAGCCAAGCAAAGGCATCTTCTCCATTGCTACCCATGGGGAGGATGGACCCCAGGAGAATATGATGTCCTGCTGTTTTAAAAGTCCCAGAGAGGATTGCTCTGCTGGTGAACGTGATCCTGCTCACCCCAGTACCAGGCAGGAAGTGGGTGCAGGATCTGATCAATCAGGATCTTGTTGCTGTAGCATTAGTGCATGTTAGCAGGGATTATAAGTACAGAAACCTTAGCCTAATTAGCCAGAGATACTTGTGGTCCTGGTACTGCCCTGTTCAAGGAAATGTTGCTGTGTGTTGGTGTCGTGGTTTCCCCCCGGCTGCGGGCCAAGATCCACGCAGCTGCCTGCTCCTTAAAGTAAAAGAGCAGGGGAAGAGGGAAAAAGGGGGGACACAAGGGAAGGGAAAAGGAAGGGGCAAATAACTCCAACACCAAGAAACTAAGAGGCCCGTGGGTTGGGATAAGGAGAGTTTACTAAGAGAACAGAAAGATCAAATATCCCAATGCTAACAGGACTTTAGAGCAAAAGAAGATGAAACTCTTGATCCCCAATGCAGTTTCTCCCCGACCCACACAACTCAGGTACCACCCAGAGCTGTCCCGGAACCCGACCGTCCCCCCAAGCAGCACGCGTCCCGCCACCGCCCCTCTTCTTCCTCCCCTCAGCCCCCCGTTCTCCTGGGCAGGACGTCATTGCCATGGAATACTCTCTTTGGCCCAGCTGGGGCACCTGTCCTGGCTTCGCCCCTCCTTTCTCCTGAATAGAGAAATAGGAAGAAGCTGAGAAAGTCCTTGACTGTCTGACTGCAACTAAGAACATCAGGGTGTTCTCAGCACTGCTTTCATTGTAACTCCCAAACACAGCATCCCATCAGCTGCTACAAATGAAGTTCACTCTATCCTGACTGAAACCAGGACATTTGGACAGGGAAATGACATCCCTGGAAGGATGTGGAACAAGTGGAGAAATTTGGGGACACATCCAGAGACCACAAAGCAAGGTCCTGCCTTTGGTTGACCTAAGAGCTGTGGGAGGTTTGAAACTTCTGAAGCTTTTATCACTGGAAGTGCATTGAAACATTTCCAACAACTTGGCAAAGGGTTTGAGATGGCGTTAGGTGAGTCCCTTCCCCCAGCTTCTCATTCCTCACATGAGGAACCTTGGTCCAGTCCCAGGCTTTGTCATCATGCATAAAACCCACTGGTCTTTCCAACACTGGATGTATGAGACCCAGCTCTCCTGTCTGCTCTCCAACCCAGTACAAGCTGCTGTTGCTGGTAATCCTCTTTGCCATCTCCTTTCATCGTTGCCCAAGACCTTTCCCATCAGTTACCCTGTGCAACACTGCAACAGCAGGTAATCTATATGTACAGTAAATTGACTTTAGCTTTTGCCTTGAGCAGCTAAAAATGAAACAAGAAAAGAAAAGAGGGCAAACACTGATTAAAAACAAGTTATAACCTCTGTTGCAAGAGGGACAGCCTGTCATCAGAGCATCTTCTGCCATGCTCTGCCTCTCCACTGCAGAGTAAACAATTTTGTCCTCACTTTTGAATCGAAACACCTGAACTATGTGGCCTCAGCTTTGAAAAAATTGCAGGTTCATTCTGGGGAGGAACGGGCAATTTTCCTCTGAGAGAAAATTGTTAAATGTCAGTCATCCTCATGTGGCATCCACAGAAGTGACATGGTTTCAGAAGGTCTGGGAATATGGTTCAGCAGGGTGATGGACTGCAATAGCAACGCTTCATTCACAACCCGGTGTGGCCCCAGTGATACATTTTCCCCCGAGTGATATGGGAGATGTTAACTCTTCTTCAGTGTGTATTCTTTTACCAAGGGAGAGCTGTGAGACAGTGCTTCCCCTCTCTCATCCATCCAGCTTTCCCTGCCAGGCTGCCCATCCCCAGTATGCAGAGGCAGCCGTGCTGGGGTCTGTGGGCAGCGAGGGGCATCTAGCCCTCTCATTTCAGTGGAGATGGACTTGCAATCAAACCTGCTCACTCTGAAGTTAATCAGGAAGAGTTATTCTAGATTTGTTTGGTTTATTCACTGCAGACCTCTGTATTTCCCTTTTCTTTCCAGCCATTGATTTGAACTCCAGACATTACGTCGTGCTGAAATCTAAATTCTTATCCAGGCTCCATCGTTCTTGTGTTTAGCCATCTCACAGACATCCTTCTTGTTACCAGGAATTTAGCCTTGAAGTCTTTCAGAGAGATGTCAGCCCTGGGGCAAAATCGTGCCCTCAGGTGACAAAGTTAGACCCACAGAGAGTTTTGGCACTGACAAGGGGAAAAAGTCTGAATCCTGCATCCTTCAACACCCAGCTTGGCTCACACCAAACCCTGTTTAACAGCCACCTCCATCCCATCGTTTGTCTCCAGGAGAAGATGGGTTAGTATTTTGCTTTAGACAGAGAAGGTTAGAAATTCACCTTCAAGGTATCAACGAAGGCTTTAAATCTGAAGCAGAGAAATTAGCTTGTGCTAAGTGACCACCTAAATCCTGGAGGCAGGATTTGCCAAGAACCTCAGCCAGGACAGGTCTGTGATTCCGATTCAGAGATCCATGCTCTTATACCAGCCAACATGGGGAAATTAGACTATTTTAGTCCCTAGGGCTCCAGCATTGGATGTTTATTTGGCCTGGAAGAAAGAGGGATTAAACCAGGGTCTACAACAGACTTAAAGCAAGAAAACTGTCTCTTACTTGAGGTTCTGATTCATTTGATGTGTAGGTACCTCTGGGAGGATTCCTGACTGTCACCATAAACTCAGATAAATCAAAGAGTGTGGATAAAGGAGGGAGGGAAGGAATTCTTTTTTTCATGTTTTGCACTGTCAGGGAAACAAAGGCCTCTGAAGCTTTCTTTAATGTTTTTGAACCAGAGATCTGTTATTGGTTTGGGTGGTTTGTTTGGGGCTTTTTTTTGAGTAAACAAGCAGATGTGCTCACTTCCCCTGTAGCTTTAGGTCCAAGCATGCTCTGATGAAAATGTATCTTACTATATAAAATGACACATTACTGATAAATCAGATTTGGGTATCTTGTTCCACAACAGACTGTACGCTCCTGCTGTGTGTGTTCTCATGGAAATCAGAGGTTTTCAACCTGGACCACAGCTACTCCTGGGGAAAATGCGGGGATGGGGCTGATAGAGTCTGGATCTGCTGCTGGGTCAGAGTCCTTCTCGGGGCTCAGGGGGACCATTCACTAAAACAGGTTATCTTCCTGCCAGAGGGTGATGCTTTTGACAAATAGTCTCTTTCCAGAAATCATCAATATTATTTTTCAAAAAAATTAATTAAGAAAGTATCTAATAAATGATGTCTCAATCTCATGAGCCATCTCAGAGCAGTGGTGCTTTGATTTCATCCAGCCCAGAGGAGCGAGCCCTCCTTTGCCTCCTGCGTGGTGGCCAAGCCTTTCCCTGCTCCTTCCCATTTATCTTTGCCGCAGACACGGAGGAATCATCAGTCAGTGCACAGAGCTCAGCAGTGATTGATACCAAGAGGCCATTGATTGTGTTTAACAGACAGGAATTTCTGTTGCTGGCTTCCCTCCCCTTAGGTTTTCAAGTCATTTCTGCATTTTCCTCAGCCTCTTGCCCCCATCTCCTTACTATTGATGCTGCATTCACTCTGTCCCAGCATCTTATTTGCCATAAAGCAGATAGCTGACTAGAAATTACATTACTAGCTCAAGGGGGATAAAAAAGGGAAAGGTGGACCATGAGACCATGCTCTGGCCTCTGAGATTCTTCTTTACTGGTCCTTTCCACAAAAAACATAGTGTATCACTACATGCTTTGTTTGTGCTTCTCTCTTGTGCTTCCTCTCTCTTTTCTTCCCATATCTGTGTTGTTATTCATAATAGTCAAGGAATAGGCATAAAGGCATCATATTTTCCCACTTCTCTGATACAATCTGCCAGAACAGAAATGTTCTAGCTGAGAAAGTTCCTGAGAATCTGAGCCCTAATATCAGAGGCAGTGGCTTGATACGGCAGCTGAAATAAAATTGCTTTTTTCTGGGAAGAAACATTCTTCTGCGAAAGAGAGAGGAGAGTGCTTGAGTCGATGCATCCGGGAATAAGATTAGATTTTTGTCAGGGGACTTGACATATTTTGTTGATCGCAGCGAAAGCTGAAGCAACCAAGAGAGAGTCAACAGCAGAGCAGCTTGCAACTAAAGAGCTCAGCGTGCCTTTTGTGTAACTGCCACCGCTACCAAGATCCTAGAATCATAGGGGTTGGAAGGAACCTTGAGAGATCATCGGGTCCAACCCCTTGCCAAAGCAGCTCCCCAGCTCATATTGCACAGGTCGGTGTCCAGACGGGGCTGGAATCTCTCCAGAGAAGGAGACTCCACAACCCCCCTGGGCAGCCTGTCCCAGGGCTCCCTCACCCTCACTGGGGAAAAGTTCTTCCCCATGTTGGTGTGGAACTTCCTATGCTCCAACTTGCAGCCATTGCCCCTTGTCCTGTCCCCACAGACACTGAAAAAGGGCTGCCCATTTCCCCCTGCATCCCATACTTAAGATATTTATAAACATGAATAAGGTCCCCCCTTAGCCTTCTTTTCTCCAGGCTGAACAGATGTTCCTCCCACTTTTCTTTGGGCGGAGGGATGTCCACCTCAGAGGATGTGGGAAAGACCAGGTGGACTTTACAAACAGCTTCTGTCACTCAGCTCCAGTGGGAGTTTCAAGTCCTAAGTCCTAGCAGGAGTTGGAGTGCTGGGTGTTTGTTCTGGATATTCAGTTCAAACCCAGAGCAGCAGAAGTCACGCGGGTGATAAAGGACTCAGTTCAGCAGACTCAAATGAAGAGGGCATTTTAGCTAGACTTGAGAGAGCTGGCTTGAAAAGAATCCTCCTTTAGCCAAAGAAAATCGTAGAAACCTCACAGAGCCTTTTTGTACAAAATCCAATAAGAGATGCAGGAGCTGCTCCTTGCAAGGTTTGCTGATTTTGCTGTGAATATTTCACAGAGCTGCGAGAGGGTGAAGCTCACCTCTTAAATCTAATTTTTAAGGTTGAAAGCCTCTTCTCTCTTTACCACTTTTTATGAATATGAGGGTTAAATGAGCAGTGATCTGTCTTCAGTTTGGCTTTTGCCAACTTGGAATAGACAAGTGATTTTCTGTCCTTAAGGTAAAGATGGTTTTTCCCCCTATGAATTCAACATACAGTGGAGATTTTATAGTGTGGTGTTGTTGGGCTGACAAGACTTTGTCCTACATCCCAGCTCAAAATACCTGAGACCCTGCAGCAGTCCAATCAGAAAACAATTACTCTAGCTGGTGTACCTCAAAAAATACCTCCATGAAAAACATTCCCCCAGCAAACATGGCTTATGCCTGAAACCTCTTCTATAAATTACAAAATGAAAGAATTTTCCATTATAAAACGAAGAGGGAAGGTTTAGCAGGTGATTCCCATCTCTGGCTGGGTGGACAGCTTGAAAAATCATTCTGAGAGGTATGAGTGACCTGTTCAGCCTAAGGATGCTGAAACATGGTCACCTGGGGAACTGGGACACTTTTTGTGGGGGAGTTTGAGCACTGGGACAGGCTGCCCAGGGGAGTGTGGAGTCTCCTCCTCTGGAGAGATTCCAGCCCCGTCTGGACGCCGACATGTGTGCCCTGTCCTAGGGACCCTGCTTTGGCAGGGGGTTGGACCCAATGAGCTCTGGAGGTCCCTTCCAACCCCTACAATCTGTGATTCTGTGATTCTGTGACAGGGCTCCAGGACAAGGTATTTTTCTTCAGGATCTGAAAATACTCCATCCCCACAGAGCATCATGCTGTTTACTAGCTATCTTAGGTTTAAATACTCTGAATAAAAATCTCAAAGGTGAATTTATTTATGGAGACTATGTGAGCAATGCAATTTGGAAACAAAGAAACATCCAGCTCAGAGACAGCTCCATATGAAATGTAAAAAAGCTATTAAATATCCTCTTTAAACACGGTGGAATAGGCCAGTGAGAACGAAGTGTCTCCTGACAGCTCGGATAGGAAACAGTTCCTGAGGTCAGTGAGCTGTGAAAGACTCATGTTTCCTCCCATTTAATTGCTCTGTAAAAATATGAAGCGAGTAAGTGCACTTTCCAAAGGTCACCCGAAAAATAGTAAAATCAACAAAATCTTTCCCGCTGGGGTTCCTCCCCCTCCTCCTCCTCAGAAGAGGTGTAGATGCCATGTCAAGGGCAGAGTCCTGCACCCATGCCCAGGTTGGAGCAGCCAAGAGGATGAGGCCAGTCTCAGACAGACAGGATGAGAGGCAATGGACATAAACTGGAACATAGGAAGTTCCACCTCTACATGAGGAAAAAGTTCTTTACTGTGAGGGTGCCAGAACACTGAAACCGGCTGCCCAGAGATGTTGTGGAGTCTCCATCTCTGGAGACTTTTAAAAACCCACCTGGATGTGTTCCTGTGTGACGTGTCCTAGGTGAGCCTGCTTGGCAGGGGGGTTGGGCATGATCTCCAGAGCTCCCTGCCAACCCCAATGATTCCGTGAAGGCTGAGAAACTCAGCCAGGCATTATAGAGAGATGCAGCACACACTCAGCCCCTGGGCATCTTTGGAGAAGGAAGGCTGGGGACAGGCTGCTGGGGCATTGCAAAGGGTTTGGCTTCTTATCAGAGACGGTTTGTGCACCCACACGCAGGATGTGTGTGCTCACACACATCTGGTGGGGAAGAGGGGAGGCAGTGCCCAAGTGGCTTTGCTGTCCCCAGAGGCGAGCAGTCCAACCGTGATCTGAGCATCTGCCAAAATCCACCTGTGGCTCCACTGGGATTGAGTATGTGAAGGCAGTGACCAGGTGAGCTGCTGCCTGGGTGTGGTGGCTGCATTTTACCCCAAAACCAGCAGATTTTGGAGATGGGACTGACCCTGGGGCTCCGAGAGGGCCCGTTGTGTCTAGGTCTGCTGCCTGAGCCATGGCTCTCTGCACGCAACTATCCGCCACCCAGTTTCACTCACCTGCTGCTGATCTCGGGTTTCTTGCGACATGAACTCTCGAGCTCCTCTGTTGTGCTGTCATTCCCCACCCTGACCAGTCTAGGAGCACACTGGGGTTGTTGGGGTTTTTTTCTTGAAGGAAAGACAGCACACATCCCCTCTGACAGCACACATCATGGACCTTATCCCTAATCAGTCATGCACTGCTGAAGGAGGATGGATGCGCGGATTTGCCCTGGGTGGTGTAAGAGGACAATGAGAAGCCAAGAATTAGAGCTCAGGTACCTGGAGTCTTAGTTTATTAAAATCTCTCCTATATCCCTTTTCCTGCTCTTTTGCACTTGTTATTTCACTGCATCATTGTACCATGAAGTCAGCAGTGTCTGAGGCTTCCTCTGCTGTTCATTTGTACTTAATCTTGCGACAGGAATGCAGGGAAAATCCATGAGCTGTTACTTCTGAGGCATGAAAAGGGAAGAAAATTATCATTGAATTACCTGGAGTTGTACCAGAATGCATATTAGAGTCCCTGCAAAAAAACCAGGCAGGTTTTCAGGTGGATTCAGAAGGTATTTACAGAGTCAGTGGACTTAATGTTTCCTAGGATAGGTTGCTAAATAAAATTTTATTTAACTTAATGGATGCATCCAAGGAAAAGGTATCCTAGATGGAAGCATTGAGAATCATTTTCTCTCTTACAAGTTTAATTTCATTCATCTTTTTTCTTAGTCAATTAACACAAAACTCGACTATTAGTATTAACCAATACAAGCCTGGAAGGTCCTGTACTTAGCAAAGAGACAATCAGAAGAAAATGGTACTGTTAATCATCTTTCAAAGGGCACCAGATGCTCACCAACTCAGCAACTGAGAGCATATACTTGTGTTTTGCTTTTTAAATAATTGCATGCAATTTCAGAACAATTTGCGGTATAATTAGAACTGGTTAATTAAAGCGTGACTTGCTTTCAACATCAAACTGCGTTTGTGCTTTGGATTTGGAGAGTAGGTGCCGTCTGGGTGGGCTTGTGCCCAGTATAGCTGGCTTGCAGGGGTAGTCAGCATCCTCAGGTGCCAGGATGAAATCAAGCGCTCCTGAAAGTCCCCATTCAAACCTGCTGTGCTGTGAAACGAGCCAGTTACATTTTCTGACGGCTTCTAATTATTCCATTTAATTTCTGGGGATAACGTGCTCAGGAACAAGGAGTCTTTCCCCTCTTCACACAGCAGGTAACACTGCACATAAAAAGGTTTCCTTACGTTATAGGTAATAGCAACACCATGTTTTGTTCTAGCAATAACCCTGATGGGCAAAGGTTCAGACCTTCACTGGTAATTCAAGAAGGATCTGCTGTAATGTTCCTTTTTATGTGATTTTAATGTGAGTGAGGTTTTCTTTTCTGTAGTTGTTTACCTAATGCAATAATATGTGTCTGCTCTGCAGCTCCATGTGAACAATCCCAGTCTGGTCTGGCTGAGTGGTTAGTTTGGGCTGCATGGCAAAGACATACCGGAGTCAAATAGCCTGTCTTCCTCAATCTTTGATTTACAGCCTGTTTCTCCTCAAAATATAGGTTGGAGGCAGATCTGTTGGAGAGCAGCATAGGCCAAAGGGACCTGGGGGTCCTGGTGGACAGCAGGATGACCATAAGCCAGCAATGTGCCCTCGTGGCCAAGAAGGGAAATGGCATCCCAGGGGGTTTTAGAAGGGGGTGGTTAGTAGGTCAAGAGAGGTTCTCCTCCCCCTCTGCTCTGCCCTGATGAGACCACATCTGGAATATGGTGTCCAGTTCTGGGTCCCTCAGTTCAAGAAGGACAGGGAACTACTTGGAAAAGTCCAGCACAAGGCCACAAAGATGATGGAGTGGAACACCTTCCTTATGAAGACAGGCTGAGGGAGCTGGGTCTTTTTAGCCTGGAGAAGACTGAGGGGTGACCTTATTAATGTCTATAAATATGTAAAGGGTGAGTGTCAGGAGGACAGAGCCAGGCTCTTCTCAGCAATGGCCAGTGACAGGACAGGGGGCAATGGGTGCAAGCTGGAGCAGAGGAGGTTCCATGTGAACATAAGAAAAACTTTTTCACTGTGAGAGTGCCAGAGCCCTGGGACAGGCTGCCCAGAGGGGTTGTGGAGTCTCCTTCTCTGGAGACACTCAAACCCACCTGGACATGTTCTTGTGTGACCTAATCTAAGTGATCCTGCTCTAGCAGGGGGGTTTGTGTGATTCTGTGGTGAAAATGTGGCTAAATGGGAAAACTAAGGTCAAGGATGAAGCAAACCCTGGGACTTGAGCAACTCAATGTGACGTCTCTAATTGAAAAGCTTGTCAGGACTCTCATTAGCCATGCAAGCACTGAGATTAGCAGCAATGCAATTATATTAATCCACATCTTAATACAAGCAGCAAAATGCGGGTACTTTTTGGTATTTATGAAAGAATTTATTTCACCCTGGGAGGCCTTTTTTATGCTCTTAGTGACAGTGATGTGTCTAGTCCAAATCTAGCTCTGGCTTGCCTGTGAGCTTCAGCACCACGCTTTCAGCATTGACAACAGGCTATAGTGATATCCCAACCTTAATACTTCCTTAGATTTGAGCCTTCACCTCTCACCACCCCCTGTTCCCTCAGCAAATAAAACCTCTAACTTTAGTAACCAGTTGCTCCCAAGAGAGAAAGAATATTGAGGATATTTTTCCACTCATCATTTGCTTAGCAATTAGGAGTGATGAATAAAGTCAGCAAAGTCACATCTTGTCTCCATACATCTCCCTTGGCTCAGTAAACTGCTTGACTCAATTGTCTGTTAGCAAATTGTTGGGACATTTACCAGTGTCGCAGATGTAGCTGAGATGTGGCTGCAAGAGTCACAGCAGGTGCATCCCATTCCTAAATGTTCAAATTCTGATTCTTAAACATTCAGCTTCATAATATCCTAGGGTGCTCCAGCTCCAGCACAGGTGTGTACTCCCAGTGCCCCTGGGCAAAACATTGCAAAGTGGATGGAATATTTCTGAGCACAGGCTCCAGCCCAGCTAACCCCTGGTAGTCCTTATGTTTGTAACTGTGCACCTGAGCATACAGGGAAAATCAGAGTGCTTGAGAAACAGCAAAGGCTAAAGGAGTGCCAGCTACTGTGGCTATGATCTCAGGGTGTCTGGATGTTCTGAGTTTGTGGCTCTGTGCACACCCAAAACCTCTGGTGAACCTTACTGATGGAGGTTAAACTGCTGTGAGAATTTAGGCAAGACTGGGAAAGAGTTTAGGGAATTTGGGTTTTAGCATCTGGTGTGGCAGGGATTCACTTCAACAGCTGTGAGGTACCAGCAGTATGAGTATCTACAGCTGAGCTGGCCACCGTGGGGTGCTGGGGTCCCTTTGCAGACAGTGGAAAGGAATGGGCATGTAGAGGAAGAGATTGAGCTCATTGCTTTCAGATGTAGAGGTATGAACAAGATAAGGAGTGATGTTGGTTCCACTGTGCTTCCTCCAGGATGTACAGAGGTACTTAAATTCCTGGGGATTCTGTCCAGCTCCAGGATAGAGATCAACACATGCTTGTTCCTCAAATAAAGTTTTAGGCTTTTAATTGAGGGACACCTCCAGAGATCAGGTCAGCCTGCCAAACACCTGATCTGATCACTCCCTGGTAATATCTGTCTATATCCATTGACTACAAGGGAACATTAGGCAACTGTGCTCCAGGCTGCATCTCAAATAGTTTACATGGAATAAATCCAGACACCTGTATTTTTGCCTCCCTACCCAGCCATGACTGTTTTCTTTCTCCATCATTTTGTCCACCTTATTTCTTGAAGGCATGGTGCATGAACATCAAGAACACCTAGTAGGCATTTTAATGTTGGCAGTGATATTCCTCAGACTGTAAAGGGAGAGGGAAAGTGTGGGGGGTTAACTCTGGCTGGAGTCTAAGTGCCTCCAAACCTGCTCCACCACCCTCTCCTCAGCTGGGCAGGGGAGAGAAGATGTAATGAAAGGCTCGTGGGTCAAAATAAGAAGGGAGAGATCATTCAACAGTTACCATCACAGGCCAAACAGACTCAGGAAGGAATAAAATTCATCTATTGCCCAATGAAAACAGAGAAGGATAATGAGAAATAAAACCAAATCTTAAAGCTCCTACCCCCACTTCTTCCTGGCTCAACTTAATTCCTGATTTCTCTCCCTCCCCTCACCGAGGGGCACAGGGGAATGGGAATGGGGTTGGGGTCAGTCCATCTCACATTGTCTCTGCTGCTCCTTCCTCCTCAGGGCAGGATTCCTTGCTCTCTACCCCTGCTCCAGCATGGGGTCCCACCCATGGCAGACAGTCCTCCACAAAGTCCTCCAGCACGCGTCCTTTCCCACGGGGCTCCAGATCTTCACCAGCTGCTCCAGAGTGGGGTCTCTCTCATAGGGTCTAGTCCCTCAGGCCAGACTGCTCCAACCACGTCCCCTGCAGAGTCACAAGTCCTGCCAGCAAACCTGCTGCAGTGTGGGCATCTCCATCTCCACAGGCTTCAGATCTGCTGCCAGGAGCTTGCTCCAATGCAGGTCACAGTGTCTTCCATGTTTCCACCTGCTCCAGCATGGGGCCTCTCCACAGGGCTGCAGGTGGGATCTCTGCTCTCCATCATCTTCCATGGGCTGCAGGGGACAACCTGCTCCACCATGGTCTTCTCCACAGGCTGCAGGGGAATCTTTCTCTCCAGCACCTGGAGTGTCTCATCCCCATATCCAGCATAGTGTGGCGTGGGTGCCCCCAGTCTGGGATGGGTGCCCAGTGTTGGCAGGATCAGTCACCCTCCAGAATGTCCCTCTGCCTGCACTGATGGGAGAGCTGGCTTTCCAGGGAGGTTATGTGATGAACTTGGAAGGAAAAAACATGAGCACAGCAAAGCCACCCTCTGCCTCTTGAATTGCAGGTGATCTTTTTGTTGCACACTGGCATCTTGCCTGTCACAGCAGGGTTTTAGTACATGGGTAGAACTCTCCTGGATCTTAACATAAAGCAAATGATAGCAATAACATAATAATTATCCTGAACTCCAGAAATGGTATGTAACACAGCAGGTGTGCAGATCCTGGCTGTATCCCTCGTCTTCATTAGTCATGCAATTAAACTTTCACCACCACCACCACCTTCTTCTTTGAGATTGCACAAGGTTAATTTTAAAATGGCCAAGAAGATGATCAAAAATGAGTATACAAGTTAGTCCTGAAGCCAAACATCCAGCTGTTTCCTCCAGCTCACACTGAAAATGAACCTGCCTGTTCTCAGAGAAAATGCCACCAGTACAACTTTTAACTTCTCACGTTGCAAATGTCAGTGCTGTAACAACGGAATTTAACATGGGGAGAAGTTGAACAGCAGGTTACTGCAAGTTCAGCTCAAAACGAAACCCTTCACTGCTATTAACAATTTTATTGTTCCGTGAAAAAGAAGAAGGGGATCAAATAGTCATTATCTGAATGGGCCAGCAAATGCAAGACTAGAGACCAGGCAGTTTTTAGTAGGTCAGCTATCTATTTAAAGTAATTTGAATTATCTAAGGATAATTGAAATCCAGTGTTCATCCATTACTTTCACTTCTGGGTCTTAATTGATTATATCCATAGCTCTGCCTCACATTCATTTGGTGACCTCTGAGACCTTCAGCTTCCCTGCCTGTAACAGGTCACAGTATTACTTTCCATCAAATTACAACATATGTAGTCACAGGTTCTTCCAATGCAATTGGCTTGGCGGTGTGACAGCTGGAAGGAAAGAAATTGCCTCAGTCTTATCTGGGGCTATTTATATTCAGCTCTGCAACTTAACAGTCTTTCTTTTATTGGTGTTGCTCTGCTTACCAAGAAAAAAAATTAAAAGCAGTCCTTGTTTGCTTGGTAGTGCTGGCTTTGTCTTTTCCAGTGCCAGTGGCTTTCTGAAACATTGTGCAGTGCCATGTATGTGTTATTAGTCACTTGGAAACAAGGTAAGCAACTTCATCTGCTGTCCACAAGTTTCACCAGAAGAAGGTATTTTCTTTTTGAAGGAGAGATCTGAAAGCAGTTAGCATTTGATTTAGCCCACAACAGACAATTGACGCAGTAAACTGCATTCAGCTTTTATTGCCACCTCTTAAAAGTGAGCAATTAAGGAAGAGAAAGAAAATCAGGTCTTATCACAATGAACTGCAGCTGTAGGATCAACACGTTTCCCTGCAAAGCTGGCTGGGATGTACATTATGGAGCATTTTACTCTGGTCCCATGGATAGCATTCCCAACCATCTGCATCAGTGGTGTTGAACAGAGGTTTCTCTTTGTATTACTCAGTTCATCTTTTTGGTTTGTGGCAAGTTGATTTGGGACTGGAGTAACTTTGGAGAGTCCTAAGGTGGAAAGCCACTGAGAAACACTCCAGCTAGACTTTTGGGATGGCAGGTATGAGTACAAAAGCATCAATCCTGAACTGCTACATGCAGATAGCTCAGGTCACCTTAGTTATGACAGCAGCAGAGCTGCATTAGCTCAGTGCCATAAACTGGACTAGTAAGTGTTGGGGATATCACTGGGTTTGCAGCCTTGTGTAGGGCAGTCTGCACACCGCTCCCTTGAAGAGCATCCTTCTCATGACTTCACAGGAGACTGACAGGAGTTGGATGGTTCTAGTGAGAGCTGCCCCACAGACAGTGCCCATGGCTTCAGCTGGTTGAGGCTGACCCGGTGTAGTGGAGGAACCTTACAGGCTCATCACAGACCTAAACACATGTTCAACCATAATATTATTCATAATACTGAATAACCATAAATATTCACAGCTGAAGGCCCTCAGAGTGAGGTGTGAGGATGCAGTGGGTCCCAGTGTGGGGATGGACAGCAAGAATATCCATTTCTCCCTCACTGTGCTGTGCTGGAAGTGGGATTGACAGGCTGTGATGTATGGTGGCACTGGCATGAAGACTCAGTGAGTGAGTACATGCCTGGGCTTCAATTTGTCACACACAGCTCACAGAGCAGGAGGGGAAACAGTGTTAAAAATGAATAGAGAGATTTATTTCTCTTTCCTTCATTTTATTAGAAGAGCTTGTGCTATCAAAGGAATCTGTCATTTAGGTCGTCTCTCTACTTGTCAGTCCTGCAAAGGCACAGCTGGAGAGAGGAAGAAGCAAGTGCATGTGTGTTAGCTGAATTGCTGTCCGAGGGCCTGTCGTGTGTGTTGCAGCTCTCACTTCAGGGTTCTTTGTTCTTCCTGGAAGGGAAAATAGATAAAATATTTTATTTGAATTTATGCTGATGGAGATTTTGTTATTTGGGCAAGATTTATAGCTGGCTCCTGTAATTCCACAGAGGTCTGGCACAGCAGCAACTTACTAAACAAGCAAGACAATACAATATGTTTTTATTAGCTAGTGGGCTTTAGAAAGCCATGGTATTCAGAAGGCTGGAGAATAGTCCATTTCTCACAAGTTTCTCTTCAAATGATCAGTAAAATCTGATGGTTCTGTCTACAGGACCAGGGGTATTTCTTCAGCAGTCTTAGAAGTTAGCAACTATTATTACTTTTTCTCCCTTTAGGGAGAAAAGACAGAGATTAGGTCTGTCTATAGTCTGTGTTATGTCTGAGCTTGAGCCCATCCTCAGCTCAAAATATATCTGGTAACCAGATAGAGCTCCACAGGATGTTTTTGTGGTGTGGACACTTGGACCTGAGCTAGGTGTCTAGCTTCCCCTTAGTGTCAAAGGACAGGAATGGGGTGAAACTAAGGAGGAAAACCATAGGTGAGAAAGTGGTAACTTATGGAAAATTTTATATCTCTTCAACCTTCCTTTCCTCCTTTCTTAAGGTCTTCCCTCCTTAGTAAATCCTTCTTGTGCTTATAGCTTGAAACAGTTTTATAGAGGAGGAATTATTTCCATGTTATTGAAGGGATAAATTGGGCCACAAAAGAGTAGCACCTGGCCTGAGTAACTGGTCAGTTACACAGCCTTTTCTTCAGAACTTGGATCTCACAGAGCGCTTGGGAACCTCCTTGTCTTGGAAGGACTGGTCAGGTTAGACCAGCATTTCGTATCTCTGGCTTCTTTCTCAAAGGTTGAGCCTATGGGCTCAGTCCTGCCTCTTGTCACTGCCAGGGCAAAGGGGGAACATCCATCCACGATTAGGAAGATACCCAGCATTCAGCTGAATCTGTTGGTAGCAGGTCAGGAATATTACCTGGGTGGGACACGCTGGGGTTAACTGTGATGCTCACTGGAGTTAGCAAAGCCTTCTCACCCTCACTTTCCTAACTGACTTTAATGTAATCCATGTCAAGAGGCTTGGCCAAGATTGTCTGAGCTTCATCATTTCTGAACACTTACCAGGTCCTTCAGGAGCACTTTGTGCAGGAGTAAAATTCGGGGGTCATTAAGTTTCCCATTAGATCTCAAGGAGACAGGCTATCATTGGGTCAAATGAGACGTAGCACATGATTTCTGAGGGGTTTTTGGTTGGTTTTTGGTTGTGGGTTTTGTTTTTTTTAATGTAAGATGTATTAAGGACTCCAAAACTCATGACAAAAATAGTTTCTTTGCCTCCTGTTGCACAAGAAATCAAAAGGTTAATTCATGTGGGGCTTCAGCTTTTGTGAATCTTTTTGTTCATGGCAAACTTGTAAAATATGGAAGTGATAAGTGTGTCTCCCTCTACTCTCTCACATACTTTATCCATCTTCTGTTGTCGTTCTGTCCTTCTCCTACATGTTCTGTCTTTGCACAAAATAGAAGTTAAAAAAACATGTAAAAAAGATTTGAAGTGAAGTGTTGTAACTCCCAAATGATTCTCTATGTGGGATTTAAGCATCTCTCCCTGCCCTCTGGCTTGCAGGCTATGTGACACTCTTGATACGCCAGTACCATGGGATCACCATGGTGACCCGCAAGATGGAGATGCAAACCACATGAGCTACAGGTCTCATAAGCCAGGCTGGCAAAGCAGGCAAAAAACTTTCCACCTTACTGTGACGAACCAAAATGAAGCACATCAAAATAGACTTTCATTCCAGAATAAAAGGAAAAACTGGTTTGATTTGGGGGATTTTTTTTGCTATTGATCTGGGGTGATAAAAAGAAAAGGATATTGCTGGGTTTCATGTCACTGTAGTAATGGCATCCACATTTCACTACCTGCTTCTCTACAGAGATATTTCTTCAGCGTGGGCTTTGCTGAAGTGTTTCTGTACTTTATCATGGAGTTCACTATGCCCAGGTCGCAGCCGGTGAGTCTGACCAGCTTTTGAAAGGCAGATTACCTCTAGAACTCCAGCAATCTGTTGAATTTAGGAAGGCAATTATTTTGATATGCAAATGAAACGATGGGAGGAAAAAGGTATCAGTTTTGAAATGCAATCAAGGCCAAAGATAAAAAAGGTTTCTCATCTACTCTCCAATAATTGTTTTTTAAATGATGCCCTTGGCATGGGACACATGGCTGTTTCCTTAGCTAACTGCAAGAAAAGCAGCTTGTACCGCTGCCCCCAAGGCTGGGGGGAAGGTCATGTAATTCACTTCTGCAATGGCAAAAAAATGGTGGTAAAATCTCTATTGAGTGCACTTAATGGCTGGACAAATTATTAATGAGATATGGAGCTTTTCAAATCTAATTCCCTAGGTTTAAATCCAAGCCCTGTCAGCAGCTGGAGAAAGACCTAAGGAAAATGAGTTTATGTGCTCAGCCCAGCTCCTGGAAGATGAAAAGCTGCCCAACAGTTGGCAATAATTAGTGTTTGTGTTGGCCCTCTGCTCCAAAATACCAAAGCCAGAGTGGGACAAGGGGAAGTGAGCTGAAGCTGTGGTGAGTAGGACCTGTATCTGCAGGGGGTTCTGGAGGACCAGCCACACTCTAACCCACACACCCATCCTCTTCCTGGGAGAGCATCCATCCCTGCTTGTGTGTCGCATGTGGAGCTCCCGGCTTGATCCCCCTAACTGGGGGAGCACTGCCCAGGTATAGAGCACTGGGAGATCCAAAACCTTCTAGTTCCAGTGGAGTGAGAAAACGTGGAAAAAGAAACCCAAAAGCTGCAGGGAAAGGGCCAGAGCCAGGACTCACCATTAACCCTCTCCTCCTGTCCTCCATTGTGCTGGCCTCTGTGTCCACCCTCCACCTCTCACCAGTTGTAAACCTGCCTGGAAATTACTGCAAGGTGCATTTTCCCCTTGTATTTGTGAATACTGATTTTTACTACTTGTGGTAGCCTGGATCATGCTCTGAGATGTATTTCCCAGAAGTGACTCCATCTTAGCGTAAAAAATAATTAGGATAATAAATAGAGTTCAATATTGAACATTTTCTTTTGTCAGGAGCACTTAATCACTCAGTTTGGGCCCAGGCCAGCCTCCAGATCCCATCTGGAAAGCTGGAAGGAGAGCAGGGTGATGTCTCCAGCACTGCGGTCCCTTGAGTGGTCCAGCCCTGTTGCAGCCATGCCTTGCCACCCTACCCAGGGGTCCCACTCTGTCCAGCTGCATCACCTCTTCTCAGGTCAGTCACATTGCCTCTGCAGAAAGAAATGAAGTCAGACCTTGGGGCACATCCTGAGCCAGAGCTTCCTGCTCTCTGAAGTCCCCTAGCAAGGGGAGAAGGATCAAACTTACCTCAGTCACTCTAGGATGGGCTGGTGTGTATTAGGCATCCATCTAATTGGCTGCTCTTACCCTCTGCTGAGAGTGCTTTTCTTTGGAGTCTTTTATCTTTAAATAGCAATCATTATCTGTAAAACAAATAAATAAATAAATGGGAATCTCTGAAAGCTACTACACCATGTTTAAGAGTGGGTAGTCCAGCTACTTAGACACCTCAACCTCTGCATTAAAATCTCCTTTAACCCACTGAGGGCCTATAGGATTTCCAGTTCATGGTCATGCAATGAACTCTTCATTTCCAAAGAGGCAGAAGTCTCACTCTGCCTGGCAGTGGCACAGCACTGGCTCACTGAACAGAGCTGAGATTTCAGATCATGGGTGAAGAGGGAACAATTGTTAGGTCAAGGGGAATACCTTACTGGCAAAGGCATATAAATATCATTCAGCTTGCAAAAGTTAAACCAAGGTTCTAGGAAGTCCTGGGATTTGTTTTGAAATCGTGATGCTCAACAACATTTGCAGGTTCTTTTTACTTGACCTTTATTTTCTGAAGCTTTATGCAGCAGGCACTTCATCCTACTTAACTGCAGCCTTCCAGAAGTTAAGTATCTCGCCTAAGCCCTTTATAGACTGTAGAAAGAAACAAGCACAGCCTGATCCACCCCCCTTAGAAATGTATCCTGTCTTGGAGGGGGATGAAAGATGAGAGGATAGGAGTCCTGCTGACCGTGTCAGACTAGCTGCTTAAATTTAAAACTAATCCTACACTGACTTTTTTCTTTATTATTATTATTAGCTTTAGTTCAGTCCAGCTAGGTCTGATGCTGGGGAGAAATTTCCCTCCAGCTCTTTTCAAGCCAAGCAGCAGTATTAGACACCAAGTTGTCTGTTTACACCCAGGACTGCAGCAATACAAGTGAATGTGATTCCCCAGCCAAAGGGATGCTTAGGTTTTTCTCACCTCCAGTTTAATTCTGTTCAGGTTTATCCTGGATTTCTATACTTTTTAGGACTGTGTTAGTAAAAGACAGTAGCAAAGGCAGGAAAGCTCATGGAGTGGCCAGGGGATCAGAGTGTAAGGTGTTTTGCAGGGGGGCTTCACTTTTGCTTCAGTCCAGAGCTCCTGGAGTCCTCTGTAAGTAGAAGTGTAGCTCTTCTGACCATGCAGTCCCTTCCCCTTGGGCTTTGTCACAGCCCTGCAGAGTATTGAAAAAATATATATAAAAATGGCCACAGCTATAATGCTGGCATTTTGGGAAGACCCCTGGGAAGCCCGAGGAGCTCAGTCCTGGCTGTGAACCAAGCTCTGAGGATGGAGACCTGAAATGGGCCTGCAAACACTGACGATGTGCCAGGGAGGTTGAGCTGTGAGATGAATTTTTGATTTAGCAGGTTTAAAAGCTAATGGGAGTCAAGAATTAGATCCAAGATAGCATCCAGCTACCCAGCCATGAAGAATAGAGCAAAGCTCAGTTAGTACCATAACAGCATCTTAAAGAAAGGGGGAAAGCCCTAGAAGGAAAGATTTTCTTTTCTTTGCATCAGGGTGGAAGGGAAATAGATTTTCTTGCTGTTGTCTGTGCTCTCTCCAGATCTCAGTCCCCTCTTTCTCCAGTGCTTTGGCATGTCTCCTTAGATCTTCAGGGCAGAGATGGGTCTCCTAGAGGGTTTAGCAGAGGGTAATGGGTCTTCTACTATTGGGAGCATGTAAATGGCACTGCAATTGAATCAATCAGGTATATATTGCACATCTTCAGCCAAGACTTGTTCATCGCTGCTTTCAGCAGCTCAGCTGGAAAACCAAGGGATTTCCTGCCCATGTGATGCTCCACAGGGAGAAGTTTCTTACAAGCAGGATCTTGTAAGAGCACGTGGCAGCTGCCACTCTGCTTCTGAACACAGATCTATGGCCACAGCGTGGAGGAGTGTGGGGAGAAGCATGGGCTGTGGTTTAGCATCCATTTCTCTGCTCCTTCTCATCTCCTATCTTTGGATATTCATATGAGATCCTGGGGTTGCTGGGGTTCTTCCTGGCCTCTGGGTATGGCTCTTTGCTTCCCTTTGAGCTGTGTCCTGGCAGCCAGTTAGGAAATAAGCCCTATGGTGCTGCTTTCAGTTCATCTGGAGTGGTTAATACTAAAAACTACAAGTAATCCCCAGGGGAAACTTTTCTGTAATTAAAAATAATGCCCTTGGCTTATGTTACAAAACAAGTACTGTTCCCCCTCTCTGCATGTGCAAATCAAGATCATAAAGGGAAAATATTAATAGTCAATGGATCATCTGGCCAGGGAGGTGGTTTAGTTGCTGTTTGACTCTACAATAGCAATTATCTGCATCCACTTCCATCAGCTGCTCACACAGGTACATCTGGGCAAAGGGACCGTGCAGGGAGATTCCCAGGGAGGTGGAAAAAAGGAAGGTGTGTGGGCAAACAAGGAGATGAAGCCAGTTCTTGGGCATCAAGTGGTCGTCTTGGCACTTACAATGTGCTTCCACAAGCTGCAGAATATCAGGTCCGATCCTCACCATCTGGACCAATAATCAAGGCTTCATTAGAAACCCAGATTTGTTGTAAATTAGAACGTGTAATTAGAAAATGTGTCTGCTAATTGAGTCCCTTTGATGTAAGCTTCAAGATGTGACGCTGATCCCACACAGAAAGGGGTTTTAATGCCTTTTATTTATATACATTTCCCCCCATTTATTGTTATTTGCAGCTCGAACTCTTTGCTGATCAGAAATATTCAGAAATTCATCTTGCAAAGAGCAGTGTCACTTCAGCTATTTATAAACATGATGCTGGTGCAAAATGCCATTCAGCAAATTCCTTTTTTTAGGTTGCCTCTTTCCCCCTCCCCCCAGAATGGGTTGGTTGGGTTTTTTCTTTTTTTTTTTTTTTTTCTTTTTTCCCCCTCCACTCCTTTATATTTCCAAGTACAAAACAAGAAGTTGCTATTTTAGTTCTCAGGGCCGTTCAGAGCGAGCCAAGGGTTGATGATTCAGTAGGTGGCACTCCTCCCTCTCAGTCGGCTCCTCCTGATGGCAGCCCCCACCATGGTAAGAAGGATTTTTGCCTTCCTGAATGTGCCACCTCTCATGAGCAGTGGGAAACTGTGAACTCCTGTGCTCACCCAAGCATCCCAGAGCACCCTCTCCAAAAAAAAATATTTTTTATATATATATAAAAATATATATATATTTATTTATATATATATATATAAAAATAATTAAAAACAAATAAATAAAGGTGTAAAAAGCACTACCAAGGCATATTTCTGAAGAGAAGGACCTGGGGGTGCTGGTAGATGACAGGGTTGGCCATGAGCCAGCAGTGTGCCCTGGGGGCTGAGAGAGACAATGGGAGCCTGGGGGCATCAGGAGGAGTGTGGGCAGCAGGTCACAGGAGGGGATCCTCCCCCTCTGCTCTGCCCTGCTCAGGCCCCACCTGGAGTGTTGTGTCCAGTGCTGGGCTCCCTGGGATCAAACAGACAGGGATCTCCTGGAGAGAGTCCAGAGGAGGCTCTGGAGATGCTGAAAGGCCTGGAGCATCTCCCCTGTGAGGAAAGGCTGAGGGAGCTGGGGCTGTTCAGTCTGGAGAAAAGAAGACTAAGGGGGGACCTTAATAATGTTTATAATTATCTTAAGCAGGGGATGCATGGGGAAATGGCCAGCCCCTTTCCAGTGTCTGTGGGGACAGGACAAGGGGCAATGGCTGCAAGTTGGAGCACAGGGAGTTCCACACCAACCTGGGGAAGAACTTTTCCCCATTGAGGGTGAGGGAGCCCTGGGACAGGCTGCCCAGGGGGTGTGGAGTCTCCTTCTCTGGAGAGATTCCAGCCCTGTCTGGACACTGACCTGTGCAATATGAGCTGGGGAGCTGCTTTGGCAGGGGGTTGGACCCCATGAGCTCTGGAGGTCCCTCCCAACCCCTGTGATTCTGTGATTCTGTGATTCTGTGATAGTTGCAACTCAAAAAACCTCAGTTTAGCTCTCTGTGGTGTTCCCTGCAGCTTGAACTAGTAGTGGTGGCCTCTCCTTCCAGTCTTGAGAAAGTGCCACCTGCTCTTGTTTGGTGTTCAGAGGCTGTCTCTCCACTCTGCCTTGGCACGGGGGCAGCTGCCAGGGCTATTTCTGTTTCTGCAAAATGTTTCTGAGTTTCTCGAGAAAGGGAGCGCTGCAGACATGCAAAATCTTATTACCCTTATATAAGCCAAAGGAATTAATTAAATAAATGCATAAAAATAACCTCTCAGAAAAACAGAACAGCTAGCATATAACTTAATTTCCTGCCACTCTCTAAAATCTGCTACAGCATAAAGCCGGGTCTTTCTAATGCTTTTCACCTTGTGAGGATTTATCTTCAGATAGAGAAGAGGAAGAAAGTTTAACCCCTAAGAATCCAGCCTCTCTCTGCATGAGGGTGATGGCTTCGTTCTCTGAATCTTTACATACCTGTGAAATGTGAAGGCATGCAGATAAAAGCACAGCACGGGGAGCCACAGCCCCAAGGGTGCTGAGCCCCAGTCCTGTGCAGCAAGAGACCAGTTCTACACTGTGCCCGAGCCAGTAGCAACAAGGTTCCTGGGATCAGCGCTGACTTCTTCACAGCCACTACTGATCCAAACCACGAACGGATGAGAGCAGACACAGCAGCAGCCCCAGGAAGGTGAGGAAGACATTGCCAGTGTCACGCGAGCCCTGCATTGCTTACAGGGGGATGACCGCTGCCTTACTTTAAATTAAGGAGGGAGGAATCAGACCCACAGCATTTTTACAAAGGGAATCTGGATCAACAGTGTGGATTGACCACCAAACCCATGAGCAAAGCTCGCTCTGGGGCTGCTGCATGGTATCACGCAGAAGCAAGCAGAGCAGAGCAACGCGATTATCCCACCTTGCCAGTAGTCGTCCCTGCAGGAAACACAGCTCAAAGAGCACTCCCCTCGTCTCTCTGCGAGATTCAGTTGCTTTCCTGGGTGTGGGACAGTCCTTGGAGATGCAGTGGAGCAGGCATCCTGTCATCCCAGCTGAAACGGTGATGCCACTTGGCAGATGCCACAGAAACAGACAATGGTCCTGTCCTGCTCACTGGGGAACCCAATGAAAACCCAGCTCAGCTACCTGCATTGCTGGAATGGCTGAGGATTTTGGTCTTAATGAAGCAAATGCTCATGGCCACAAACCCCACTGTGACAACAGGCTGCATGCTGTAATCAGGAGAAATGCCTATTGCTAAACACACAAGAGCATGGCAGATGAGTTTAGTGTTCCTAATAAAAAAATCTAATTCCCCTAATCTGTATCAAACACTAAAAGCTACATGCTACCAATTATTTTCCTCTAGTTTTAATTTACAACAATCAGTTATAATGGATGAAATTAATTCTTAGTTTAATTTTGCTGGCTGTGTGCTTAGAATCCCATTTTTTCCCATCTCCCCTTTTCCTGGTGCTGGAAATTAGCTGCATCTAGCTTCAGTGGTGCTAGTTAAGATGGAACATTGGTCCTAATTGTTTACTAATCATCACAACCTTTGGTGTAACTCACTATTTGCTGCAGCTTCAGTGTGGGTTGTGGTCTCATTAGCTTTGCTTACCCTTTCAAATCCAAGGTTTTAAAATTAAAATGATAAGCATTGCCATCTGTACCTTCCATCAGTACATCTCTTTTCATCACTTACCCCGGGCTCTCTTTTACTTTAAAGAAACCCTGAGGGGTTTTCCTAACATACACTAGTGCACCTGCATGGCAAGACTCTACAACAGGTCAGAAACCCTTAAACCTAAACTCCATCTAACTGCAGATGGGGACCAGCACAGCGAGGACCGTACTGCAGTTCCAATGCACAGAGAAGAAGCTGGGGAAGCAGCAGAGCCTCCACAGTCACAGGGCGCTTTGCACATCGGTAAGAGAGCTCAAAAGCTCTTTCAGAAGACGGTGTATCGTGAATGGTAAAATTATCCTCCGGGTTATAAGCTCTTGTGCTATGCAAATCATTGACAGCCTCTCCTTCTTAACTACGTTCTGCAATTTCCTGCGGCAGCAGCGGTGGATGTGAACAGCTGTTGCATCGCAGAAACTTCGCATCAGCCTCCCAGCATCAGGGGGAGGGCTTTTTTCCTGCCAGGGGTGGTGGCTCTGAAGGAGTTTTCCATCCTGCATATGCATTATGCAGCGTAATTATCCTCAAAGACCAAAGGTTGTGTTCCCCTTTTGCTTGCAGGGGCAAGCCTTAACATCTTTAAACAAAACAAACCTAGAGAGCTGGCTCGGAGGAACTCTGACAGATCGTGTTCGCTGAGCACTTGTTGACATGAAAATGTTTTCCAGATTTATCCCGATTCCCCATGAATTTTGGCATCGTGGGGAACTGGAGCAAAGTTCAGACGGAGTCGCAATGCTGGTATTTTTAAATACAGCATCTCACTTTCCCCATTCTACATCACTTTTCAATTTGAATGATTATTTTTGCCTGGCAAGTGATAACGTATTACATCATCAGAAAGTCAGCTTCAAAGCCTGGCACACTGCAACCGGAATGTCAGCGTTTTGGGGCTTTGTTTTCTCTCCGACACCAAGCGAAACCAGTGTGAAAATTGAGACCTCTGGGCAAACACAACCCCATTCCTCTGCTCAAGCTTTAACAGCTAAGAAACTTGGGAAGAGCTTTTAGCCCTCGCCTGTTATCATCACTCTATCTGATCTACATGATGTGCTCAGGGCAGCAGGGACCAGGAATTCTTGTACTCTTGAATGCTTGCAGAGTTAAACCGATCAAATACACGCTGCTTTTATTTGCTTTAAGTGACTGAGCTTATTTTGCTTTGGTGAAGACACAGAGATGGTTATCAAGCTCAAACATCTCCTGCAGACCAGACACTTCTGGCTGTGCTCCTTACGCCCAGCACTGAAGCTGATCAACGGCATTGCCCAAGCTTGGCATCCAAGGGACCAGTCGTGCCTGCCAAGCGATGCCAAAGGTGGTGGGAATAGATGGAACCTGCGATTTTGTATTGCCTAGAGTAAAATTCCAGACACCAGGCAGTTTGTTGTGGAGCACCATGACCTCAGGACTGCTTCTGGATTATGCACTTGGTACCCAAGAGATGTGCAGGTCCAAAGCCAGAGTATCAAACCTCCCTTCTTTTCTCTCTCACCTCTTTCTTTTACCCCACTTCCTAATGCAGATTTTAGTTTGTAGTATGGAAAAGGCTCTGAAACTGCCCTGTCCCTGTGCAGAGCCTTGTATGCAGATGAATGGTTAATAGGTGCAATGCAGACGTAATTACAGAGTTATAAGAGCTTTATTTATGCTCTTCACATTAAAGTGATATCACACTATTAAATCTTCTTACCATTAGCTACTCAGTGTGGAGAGAGAGTGAGAGTGTGTATAAGTGAGGCAATCAGGGGAAGATTTTCTCATTAGTCTCCTAAGGAGGGAGGAAGACACACTGAGAGGTGCGTTCCTCAGTCCAGGAGGTCACAGAGGCAGGCAGAGGTATGTCCAGTACTTGGACATCGCTCCTCTAGAGAGATCTGCACACCCTGTTCTGCTGAGCAGAGAGGGCAGGCCACAGCTGACCTTCCTCTCCAGGCTTGAATTCCCTGGCTCTGGGCTCTTGCTCACAACATGTCCTCACCGAGGCCTGTCAGTCTCGCCAAGGAAAGGCCTGGAAGGGCCTTCACCTTCACTGGAAGGTGAGCAGCTGGCCTGCTTGGAGCAATGGGGGTATTTTTCAGCTGGAACATTTTAGGGGGTGGAAAGTGGTGTCAGAATATTTCAGGTTTCACCAGTGCTGGTTTTGTCTATGTTCTGCACGCCACAAGTGGAAGCGGCCTCCCTCAGCCCGGATGAGGTGTTTCATGGCCAGGGTTCCCAAACATCAGGGACTGCTTCTGAAATGTGAAATAACCCATGGGTTTGAACTTCCTTTCCAGCATGTTGGACCACATCAAAGCTGTGTATGGGGGAGAAGGACCTATTTATTTATTTATTGCTACATGGCAGCCAAGTATTTTATTCAACTCAAAGCCTTTTGATTTTTCAATTTGCCAAAAACTTCTAAACCCCCTTTTTGCTTTAATTTCCCCTGGTTTTTTCCCCAACAAAACACAAAGAACATCAGCCCTGTGACTCCATGTTCACAGAGACTTTGTGGAAGGTTTGCTTTTTCTATAAGGACTCTTAAAATGTTCATCTGAAATTAATAGTAGAATATATTTTTATTATGAGATGTGGAACAATAAACCCAGATGTTCACTGTGCAACAGAGAGCCTGCTGCAGTAATATAAATCTTTGAATTCATTTAGTTTCTATCTTTTGTCAGATGTGTGAGGACAGTTTTCTGTGCATACTTTATCCAACTCAGTTTTTACTTAGGAAAATGTGCAATATGATCTAGGGAGCCTGCTTTGGCAGGGGGGTTGGACCCGAGGATCTCTCGAGGTCCCTTCCAACCCCTACAATTCTGTGATTCTGTGAAATGGAAATGAAGCTGGTCTGATCCCAAATGGAAACGTTTAACTGGATGAAAGTGCCCACAAACCCCAGAATCTGGGCGACAAGATGGGTCAGACCTCATCAGTGCTCTGATTTGGGGTTTGTGGCAACTGGTTAGGGGTTTCTTGTTACCTGTCTTGTGGTTTTAATATGGCTGTGGCACACACCAAGGATTCTTCCTCCACCCTGAAAAGTGAATCCAAAGGGAACTGCTGCTGCTGAGGCTGCTTGCCAACTGCTGTGGCAGTGCTCAGAACCATGTCACGGTGCTTTTCAGTTCGTTCCTTAAGGAGCCAGTGGTTCAAGCGTTGGGCTGGTGGCTGCTGCCCTGGGCAGTTCTGACATCCTACCAAACGCTGTGTGGAGATGCACTGCTGCCAGGATGAACTGGGGCTTCCAGCAACCTGAAAATGGTATCTTGGAGCAAGAGTAGTCTGCAGAGTTGTCTTGTGTGCAGCGGAAGTCCTAATGGGAACAAAGAAATTGTTAGGATAGCAATAGCTCCCTAACAATAACAGTCTTTCGGTGCTGGCTGCTTTGGTTTGGGAGCTATTGCTGGACGTTTAGCATGTTTGCACTGGAAGGCCTCTCCGGCCTCCAAAATTCCCTCTGTATGTAGCATTAGGAGGTTTCCTCCGAAGAACAAAGCCCTGAGCTCCAGGGTCAGAGGGGCTGCTTGTGGGTTCTAGAGATTTCCCTTCCGGGGAAAGGAACATGGAGCCCTGACCCCGGGGCTTTTCCGGGGAACCCTCCTAATACTGCTTCCCAAGGGATTTTTCTGGCCGGAGCGGCCTTCCATTCCAAACATGCTAAACGTCCAGCAATAGCTCCCAAACCAAAGCAGCAAGGACTTTGCTGGTACCATTTTTCCTTCCTAGCTGTCTGCCTGATGGGCATGTTATCAGAGAGAGCAGCACAGGCATGCACATCCCAGCTACATATGTGTGGCATGAGCGTCTTGTCACTGACATGTTGTAGCAGGTTCACAGCGTGCAGATTGGGTTTCAGAGCAGCACCTCTGCATTGGCTTTGTGGGCGGGGAAACTGAGGCACGGTCTACTAACTTTTCATCACAGTCAGGGAGAGACACCAGACCTGAACCTAAGCACTTTCTGCTGGGTCTGCCTTTCCCCTGCAGAGCCATAAGAGCTTTTAAGAGGCTATGGAGGAGCTAATAGATGTTGTTTAGCCCAACTCTTTGCATCTCAAAGATGCTTTTGATTGTCACCTCCTTCCCTCCTCACCTCTATACAAGAGGGCAGGGGGAAGGGGAGCAACACCAGAGCTGGGACAAGCTGCACAAAGATTCTGGGTCAAAAACAGTTCAGGAAGGGGTAAAAAAGACAGAAGAAAAGACTTGTCATGTGTTTCCAGTAAACACAATATCTGACACAGAATGAATGGGGGGATTATGCAGAATCAGCATATACATTTCTCAAAGTGACTTTCCTCAACAGAAGGACACTAATCGCACTTTCAGAGATCAAAGCCTTTAATCAACATTTAAGCATCTTAAGTTTGTTCCACTTTATTAAATGAAAATAATGACACTGTGTCTTACATTACATTAAGGAGGCGGGAGATGCTCCTGTTTCCCTGCTCAGCCTGAGTCCCACTGTTATAGCTGAGCACAGAATTCCCTCCTGCCCCTGGGAAAATGGGCTTGGTGGCAGCTTAGGGAGTGTTGCTGGAAAGGGCGAGCTGCATCTCCATCAACCATAAGTAGATCAGCCGCATCTCTTGACATGTGGAGGTTGAGTCTATACTCTGTGTGTTCAGGGCAGTGATGGGTCATTCTGCCATGATTTGATGGAGTAAAACCTTGCTTTCACTGTGAAAAACAGAGTGCCTGATGGAAATCTACAGCAAACTCCTGCCTCTCCTGCTAAGTAGTGCGCTCTCACTGGCTGTGCTCAGGAAGAGTCAGGTATGTTCCCTTGGAAAGTGCTAAAAGGAAACTTTTACATTTTCTAGTTGGAGGCAGTCTTGCTTAGAATTCACCATTAATTTTATGATCATTTTTTGAAAATGCTCAAGCTGGAAGTAAAACTTTCCCTTGGGTCTCCAATTACTTTTTTCCTCCAATTTTCTAAAGAAAAAAGTGGTTGGTTTTTTTTAAAAAAAAGGTTAAATGGAATCTTTTATTTTCTATTTCAAATTATGCAGCATTACCAAGGAGCCTTGAAACCAATTATTCAAACAGGTAAATGAAAGTCTCTGCTTTCTCCCACTCTGAAGGGCAAATCCTGCCCTTGCAGTGGAAGAACAGCTCCAAGAAGGGGAGGGGAGCTTTGCAAACCTTGTCTCTCCCAGCACTCTAGAACACAGAGGGGAGAGAAAAAGGGTCCTCCTGCATCACGCTTATTGCCACCTCATCTGCATCCAGTACCAATGCTGTCTCATGTTGCAGTGTCAGAGCAGGAAGGTCTGATCCAGCTTTCAATCACCCTCCTTGTTAATGAGGTCTTGCTTTAATAGGCTTACAGCAAATTGCCTAACTAGTGTAGGGGAGATTAACACCAGACAGCCATTGTGCTGTCTGCCTCCCAGCCTCCTGCTCTGTGCTGGCCCAGCTCTTAGTAGTTTGCTTCTGTAGAGCAATGCAGCAGGCACCTAGGTCACACCGTTGGGTACCTGGGTCACAGCGCTGGGGACCTGGATCAGAGCATCACTTGTGAGTCTCCTCTCCAGGAGCTCACTGTGCTCTGCTCCACTCCCCACCCAGTCAGTCTGCCGTGGGGAACCACCACTGCTGCCTAGCTCACTTACACTGCAGGAGATGCAGTGCTGCTCTGATGGATGTCTGTTTTCTATTGCTAGGAGAAAAAGGGGTTTATGGCAGATGGCTACAGCTCCCCACCCCAATCAATAAATATCCAGTGACAGAGAGATGAGCAAGCAGGATTGCAGGAGTCAGCACCAACTCAGGCTTCCAAAGCTGCTTTTCAGAGGGCTGTTAGCAGCTGTTCTCCTCCTTGGCGCTGCTGCAATGCTCAGCTCATTGGCAGAGCGAACACATCCCATGGAGGTGAGCAGCAGGGAGCCCAAGGCTATGCCCTTCAAGTCCTGGTTTTGCCTGTGGGACTCTGCACAACTTTTGGGTATGCAATCTGTAGGCTGTCAGAAAAAGTTCTTCCATCTTTGGCTCCTCCCAAGTCCATCCAAACATCTCCTCTGTGCTTGAACAGACCCACTTCTTTCCTTTCTGGTTTGTGTGCCAGGGTGGTGTCCACTCAGATAATCATTTCCCACTGTCCCCAGTTACCAGCCTATTGCACTTGAAATTCTTGGCTTCAACATTTCCACATTGCCATCCAGGTGGCTTTAGGGGCAGAAATTGGGCAGGCACTATCAGGTTAGTTGGTTAAGCAAATTGCTTTCTAGGGCTGGCAGAAGTTTGCAGCTTTGCTGCATGCCAGATACCCACAGCCATACACTAAGAGGGAGATAGAAATCTGTAGTTTCATCTTGAAATGATAACTTTTCATTGTCTAAATCTTGGTTTCTTCAGTCAGTACAGCCTCTGTCTCGACACACTGGTACTATTTCCTCCCAAATAGCAAGTCCAACCTTTACATGCTGGTGAGGTCGTGAATTCACTGTGCCTTTGCATCCCTCCCTACCCAAAGTCATGTTTGTGCTGGGTGGCATTGGGTCCCTCTGAGGTTTGTTTTTCATAAACGACCATCACCGCTGTCTTTCCTGCCCCACCCAGCAGCCTGACTTTTGCACGTCACATGTCATTAGGTTTAAAGTCATTTAGCAAAGACATTAGTCTGCAGACAGATGGAACTGTCTGGTGTGTGCCACTTGATTTCAGCCTTCATGGTCTGACACTCCCTTTAGGCTTTCAGATCTTAATGTGGTCAAGCTGTGCCTCAGTTTACCTTTCTTACCTACTGATTCCATTTTAAAAATGGAAGAAATGTGTTCTTCTCCTAACCTTTGCCGTTCTGAGTAGCAATGGACTGCTGGCAGCTGTTTGAGCCACAGAGACTTTCATGTGAACAGACACACACATGTGTGCTAGCACACACCAGCACACCCACATCAGCCTCCAAGCAGAGGGAGATGTGTGCAGCTGCTTCCTGGGGCCCCGCTCTGGCAGAGCCTCCTCCAGGGAGGTGAGACACGCCTTGGCTTCACCTTCTCCCTGTTCACAGTGCCTGGCTTCAGAGACCTATCAGAAGGGTTAGTTCATTAACGCTTGTAGAAGGCATCTGGAGTGGAAAATCGCTTATGAGCGTGGCGTTTGGGCAGTGGAGGAGAGCTGTCATGTTGGCTCACTGCTTCCCAGGAAGCTGTCATCTCCACTTGGGGTTTGCCATGTGTGGTGTCTGAGCGTGGACACGGATGTAACTCCCACCCTAAGCTACCTGGCATCGTCTGGGCGGGCTTGGAAGTTGCAGACAGACTTTGAGCTGCCCAAACAGGCAGAGAGTCCCGTGGGAGATTGGGCCATGAAGGGAACAAGTTGAATAACTGGCTGCAACAAACTCATTGCACAAAAATCTCTTGGTCTGGTGGTTAGAGCACGCTGCCTGGTCCTGGGCAGTGAGGATGCCATCCATAGGCACAGCATGCAAACATCCCACATCCCTTTTCTACCTCTTAAACCGTGTGGTCTGGTGGAAAAAAGAGGAGGAATTGGTTTCCTCTCCCACTTCTGGCAGTCTTGCTCTTTGTCTCCATAACATTCATCACACAAGGCTCAGGGGAAAACGAGCCAAGATTTACATTTTTCCCACCCACATTTGTGCCTGGGTTTTGTCTCCCTCTCAGTGAAATGACTGACAGGCTCATGCCCAGTCCCAAATGGAAACGGCCACTATAGCTCCGACATCCCCACAAATCCCAGCCCCCACTGGCACGAGCTGTTCAGCAGCTTCTGCCACCCTTTGGGCAGCATCTGTGGGGACCTGACACAGCAACTCATCGAGCAGAGAGCAAAGGGCAGAGCAGCAGCCTGGGCAGTCTTCACAACTCTCATCTCTCCTTGGCAGGCAGCTGCACGCCTGTTAAAGCCGGTTGCTGGGAAGTGACGGGGTTGGTACACGCTGCCACACTGGCTCATCATCGCTTTTGTCACACAGTGACCTTGGCAGGTATCAAGTGTCTGGCAGCACTAAAAATATCACCTATTGCTGTCTGTTAGGCTGCAAAACCATGGGGCACCCGTGCAGATGCAGGGTGTGCCAGCAAGGTGAGGCTCTCCAGCATCTCTCCTCTCCTCCTGGCACGGCAACAGCTCTGCTTGCTTGTACAGCTGCCTTTGAGTGAAGACCTTTGTCAAGATGAAAATCCCCTTTTGGGGGAGGATGGGAGAAACCCATAGTGCCATGATCTCAGGAAGTGTGATGGGAGGGGAGAAACAGAAGAAGAGGGAGATGGATGGATGGATGGATGGATGGATGGATGGATGGATGGATGGACGGACGGACTGAGGGAGAGAGGGAGAGAGGGATGGACAGGCAATGGGTTAGGGTGCCAGAAAATTTGAAGGGCAAGGGCAGCCTTGAAGAGACAAGATGGTCCAGACAACTCAGCAGTGGTGTTGGCAGAAGGCTCAGCAGGCTTCTGTGGCTCTGATGCTTTTTCACACTGACTTTTTTCATTCTGTTCATGTTTCTTTCTATTTCTACACCTGGCTCATGGCCAGAATGAAAACCAAGAAGGGTAGATAGAAAACTTAGTGCTTTTCAATTAAACAAGAAGCACTTTGCCATTGTAAGCGAACTTATTTAGACATTAAATCAAAATCAAATGCTTGCACTATCAGTGCTACTTACAGTCTGATAATTAATGATGGCTTTCCCCAGCAAAAATTCTTCTGTGTTCTGTCAGCACCACTGTACATCTTTGATGGAAAGCTTTTTAAGTAGTTTCAGAAGCTGGATCTGTAAAATAAAAATAACACGTAGTGGTAATTCTCTGCCCAAGAAATAAATAATAAGGGCTTGTAACATTTAAGTGTTGGATGTCAGCTAATCAACAATTTCAGCCTCATTGCATGGTGGTGTGCTGAGAAATGGGAGAATGAAGGGTTTTCTTTGCAGTTATGTGGAAACTCTTTTACATCCCTCTGACAGTTTGAAGGCCTTTTAAAGCAGATGTAAATTATTTTTGTCTTGTTTTCAGGACCTTTTCCGTAACCTAAATGGTGGAAAGGGATCTTAATGATAGTGAAAATCAAGCTCAGCTCTACTTATGGCAATACAAACCATTCCAGTCACATTTGCTGAGGGTTGGAAGAAGATCAAAGCAGAAAGGGAGGCAAAAGTGCACGTTTTGAACTGTAAGCATTAGTCTTTGCTGAGGAAGATCATATCCCATCAGGGCCCTCAGCATCTGGAAGGCAACCTGGGCACCTCAGCACCTGGACGCAGAGCTGCTGGAGGAGAAGCTGACTGCGGGGGTAAAGGCTGCAGGGAAGTCCAACACCTCAAATTGGGATGTGGCCGGCTGATCTTGCCTTCTCACCAATTTATGCCTTCTTTATGGAGTTTGGACTGGCCTCATTCACAGACACACTTTTCTTTTCATGCTTTTTCCCCACTCTCCCCAGGAGCACCTTAGGGAGCTGTCCCCTTTCTCACCCCTCCATTTGGAGGTAGAACAAGTGAAGTCCCACCTGCTGCTCCTGAGCAACATGTCCTCCCCTCCCTGTCCTCAGCCACCATGGCAGCAGCATGAGGACAGCATCCCTCACCCTTCCCTCTCCAGACTTGTCTGCTGGAAGGAGTCTTCTCCTCTCCCATCGCCATGCTCAGCAGGGTAGACAGCTGCCAAGCGCAATAATGAGGCCTCACCTCACTCCGCCTAGCACTGCCAGCTGCTGGTACAATTAAGCTGCATTATTACTTTCTAAATTGAGAAACGCTTCCCCTCCTCCCTTTGCTCCCTTCCTCCTCCCTCCTTCCCCCCTACACGCGCCATACACATCATGAGCTTCAGCACTTCCCAGCCCAGGCGGGATGCTCGGTACCAGGCAGGGTTTGAGCTCAGCGCAGGACCTGCTTCTCCATCTGGGTGAGAAGGATGGGTTTGGAGAGGAGAGAGGAAGGAGGACGTGGAGCAGCAGGCAGTCACCAAGTCTTCCTCACTACCTCTGTCTCCTGTTATCACCTTTGAGAGAATCAGCACTGACCACACCAAAACTCTTCAAATACATCCTCTTTTGCCTCCCTTGATGTCTGCCCTGCTCCCAGCTACAGGGGTGTTGTCCTGTTGTCCCCATCAACACCCTGAGTTGGGAGATGGAGCTGTTTGGTCTGGCACAGCTCCTTGGGTGAGCACAAGTCAACACAGTCCAGAGATCTTTGTGCTTTTGGCTCTGCACCTGGACTGAGAGTTGAAATGTGAGTGCCCATTACAGGTCTGTGGGCAGGTAATGAGAGCAGGTGGCAGTAGCATCTTCAAAGAGGTGGTGGAAGCTGGGGGGGGGTGTGTGCCAAACCCCAGGAGTGCACAGACCTGAAACCACAGTGAATAACCAGGACTAGAAGTGGAAAGGAACACATGGTCTGTCCCTTCGTTTGGCTGGCAACACGCAGACAGCAGCAGGAGGGATACTGTCCAGTGACAGCTTCAGTGTGTGGGCAGAAGCAGACCCATCATACAGTTAGGATAGTTTTGTTTCATTCAAGTGAGGGACACATTTCATGCCGTGGAGGACAGGCCATAGCAGATGGACACCAGCATCTAAAAAGAAACCACATGCCTTGCGCCGAGGTACAGGGCTCCAAGAGCAGGCTTCCTGGACATGGGTGTTGGGAACAATTTCTGACTTGGTTCTAGAAAAACATGTGAAATGTGGTGAGCACTGAAAGGACCTCTTCGTTCTCCTCACTATGGTTAGAGTTGTTGTTTACAGTATTCAAATCAGATTGAAATAATAGGAAACCATTCAAAAAGCAGATTGGCACAATCTGAATGTCATCATGGCATAAAGTTTGTCGTGTTTCCTCTGAGGACTGCTGGAGTACTGTAAAGCTCTAGACTTGCTAGAAGTGACAGCTTGGGTGCTGCTCACTCCTTGTCCTCAGCACATGATTTACACACTCATTGAACCTGGTGTCCGGAGTGTGTGAATTCTTTACCAGTGAGGGTTGTTTGGTGCAATGGAGGGACAATAGGTCTGAATTAGTCATCTAAAGGGATTGCAATCACAGTAATTAACAGTAATTGTAGATTTTAGTTTGGCTGGCAATAAGATTTTACACGGTGTATCTTCCGCAGAATGATTTCTATTACTTTGAGCAGATAAAAACTGACATAGGTTCAGAATGGCTTGGAAAATCAATAAGTAATAAAACTTAGCGTGAAAACAAATAAATTATCCCAATCAGAAAAAAACCCACTGACAGACCGTCATACTAGTTAGACAGATGAAGTCAAATGTCACTCCACGAGATGAGCAGTTGTTAAGGCAGAGATGCCAGGCTCCCTTTCAAAATATTTTCTCAACCTCTTTCTCTCTTTGGGATTGGGCTTGCTTCCATCTGCCAAAATCAGTCTGAATCAAGCAGAAAAAGATAGGCAGACTATAAAATCCTTCCTCTTCCCAGAAGGTGTTTTCCTTTGTGTTACTCTTCCATAGTGATTTTAACCATGGCTGAAAATGCCCCTTGGGGGCTGGACACACTGTAGTCCTCTACTTACATTTCTGCTGGCTGTGGTTCAGCAAAAGGGGAACCATGGGACTTGGGGCTGTTGCATTAACTGAGAGAGTTGGAGGGGAACTGAGGTTCACAGAATCTCCTGAGTTGGAAGGGACCCAGGAGGATCATGAGTCCAACTCTGGCTCCACACAGGCCCAGCCAAGTTAGATGGGACTAAGAGTGTTGTCCAGACATTTCTTAACCTCAGCCCAGCTCGGTGCTGTGACCACTTTGGCAGGACTGCCGTGAGGTCTCCTCTCAGCCTCCTTTTCTCAGGCTGAACAAACCCAGGAGCTACAGCCTCTCCTTGTAAGCCTTCCCCTCCAGACCCTTCACCATCCTCTTTGCCCTCCTCTGGACACTCTCCAATAGTTTTATGTCTCTCCTGACTGTGGCGCCCAAAACTGCACCCAGTACTCGAGGTGAGGCCACCCCAGCACAGGCAGAGCAGGACAATCCCCTCCCTGGACCAGCATTCACTGCAGGGAGCTGGATTGGAGGCTGCAATGGTGCTGGGTGTTGCAGGAACTGCCCATGGCTGTCAGGGTGTCTGTAGGGCAGGACACTGGGAGTGTGCCTATAACAAGTGGCCCTGCCTGCCCTGGCAATGGGAAACCAACTTGTACAAGCAATTAACTAATTAAAATGCACTAGAACAATTGTAATTGAGTGTCTGACTATAACCTTCAACTCGGGCTTAATTAGTACATAAACCTTGCTTTACACCCTGTGCATAGGATTGAATTTAATGTGCTGAGACTCACCTGTTCAACCTGCCAAGGAGGGTGCCTGTGGCTCACTGCTGCCAATACCTCCCCTCACACGGCTGGACTGGGATCATCCATTTGTCTCTTCTGGGGCACTGAATAGTTTAAGACTAACAATTTAAATCAATATGGACTAGGCTAGGTGAGCTGCTAGACCTAGATGCTGGTAGATGTTGCTATTATACAGGGAAACAGAGGGTTTCCAGCAGCAGAATAAATAATTTTTCATTGCTCATAATTATATGTTTTTAGCTAAATTAATCACTGGAGTAGATCTAGTGTTTGGTTCAACAGGATTGCACCATGCTATACGTATTCTTAATTTGACCCTCTGGCTTTATGTGAGCTAAGCCTATGGATGTTAATTATGGTGGGAGAACCAATTAACGCACTGGTTATAGTCCCGCTGGGTTCTCAGGAGCAGAGCTGGCCAGGCTGCTGCGTGCAGCGGCTATTGCAATTGACTCAATACCAGTTATGTTTTCTCCAGCTTTTTAGCAAAAAGAGATTGAATAAGAAATCACTCCAGCTTGAATAAAACATTTGCTTCATTTGGGGGAGATTGTGAAGTCTTTGTTGTTCAATTGTCTAGAAAGACGTGAAGTAATAAAATCCCATTTCAAAATAAAACATCACAATGTTTTGATAAGGAAATTTGAAGTGTGAAGGGGACCAGCAAGCTGAAGGGAATGAACTCAGCGCTAGCTCACATCGTATTCCAGGCTTACCAGAACCTGGGGGTTTTTCAACATAAACCACCAAGCCCAGCAGTACTTGGAGGAGGTCACCCCAAGTCCTTGTCTGTCACAGGCTCCTTGATAGACCTCAGCTAAGCTGCTTCATCCTTCAGACCTCAACAAAGGGCAATTTCAAGAGAAGTTCCAGGGGAAAAAAGTTAAAATCTGTGGTTTTTTTCACAAATGGGAGATCCATCTAATGTTTATGTCTAATCTAAAAGTTTTATTTAGATAGGTTCATTTTGGTTTTGACCTTTTCATCCTCAATTGCTTTCTCTCTTTGTAGGTTAAGTTAAATTTTCAGTTGGAAAATCAGCCTAAAGAGAAAGCCAGAGCTTTTAATTAGGAAAAAGTCAAAATGGGATGTTTCAGACTTTGAAACTTTTTCAATCACTTAAAATTATAGATGGGTCAAAATGGACCTTTTCCTTTGAAAAGTTCTGGTTCCAGCACACCAGTATTTCTTCATGGGAAAAAGATTGAGGGAACTTCCTGGGCAATCTCTGAATATTTCTGGTACCTGCAACAGCTTTTTAAAACCTTCTCACATACTTTCACTTCTACCCTCCCACACACACTGCTGAGAAATAAATGCTTTGGAAATGGAAATCAGGTTTGAAGTAAACAGATTAGTAATGGTTATTTGGAAACACTTTATTAATTAAATGTCCTAAATACATTTAAACCTAGGCATTTAATTTAGATTTATAAGGATAATTTAGATTTATAAGAATCGTTATTATACATTAAGTACAGTAAATGCCAATTGATTTTTATAGACAATATTTACTGAGGTGTAACCACACTGCAAAATTTAATTATCTTCATACTTAGTTAAAAGGACAGTACAGAGGTTTCAGAACCAGGATCTTGTGTAAAGGCTGGCGAGGAAGTGGGCTGCTCCTGCTACTCTCACCTTAGAAAGCCAGCTTTTGCCATGGCCCCCACCTTCTGAGGTCATTTCCAGAAATGCCAAGTGATAAACTCAACATGCACTTTTCAGTGGGAAAAGGGATGGGAAATGTTTGGCCTGAATGCAGCACCCAAGGACTGAGGTGGGATGTTGAAGCCAGAGAAGAAAAGGCTCCAGGGAGACCAAATTGAGGCCTACCAATACTTAGAGGAGTCCTACGGGAAAGTGGGAGAGTGCACCAGGGAGTGCAGTGACAGGACAAGAGGCAATGGCTTCAAGCTGAAAGAGAGCAGGTTTAGATTAAACATTAGGAAGAAATTCTTCACTCTGAGGGTGGTGAGGCCCTGGCACAGGGTGCCCAGGGAGGGGGTGGCTGCTCCCTGCCTGGAGGTGTTCCAGGACGGGTTGGGTGGCAACCTGATCTAGTGAGGCTGTCCCTGCAGGTGGTTAGAACTAGATGATCTTTGAGGTTCCTTCCAACCCAAACCATTCTGTGATTCCATGATTCTGTAATATTTTCTGCCACTATGGTGCATCGTTGGGCTCCATTTGTGCTACCAAGGAGGAGAACTTAATACCTTGGAGCATCATACATCAAAAAAAAAAAAAAGGGTCAAAGTGCATAGAAAAAACATGTCAAGGAAACCAGTGGATTCAGTGACTATGAGCAGAGGACAGTTCTGCCATAGAGAAGCATGGCTTTGTCATCATGGGGCTGTTAGTGGGAAGGGACCCCCAGTGAAGTATCTCCTATCTCCATGTTGTGAGAAAAACGTTACCATTTTCAAGTTGTCCCACATGGTTTCCAAACAGAAAGTATTAATGCTTTTGCTCCAAAGGAGTTTTTATTTGCTATTGTGTTCTTTATACAAACACACTTTTGCCATCTGAGCAGCTTTCATTTTTGTGTTAGCCTATGTGGAAATTCCTCATAAATCAGGTCAGATCTTCCCCTCCTTGGCCATGATCACCCCAAAAGTTAGTGCTGGTGTGGATGCTGGCCAGAGCCTGTCAAAGGGACCACAGTGGCCAGAGCTCCTGCAAAGGGGAAGCAGGGAGCACTGTTTCCTGAGCCCTGCCGATGAAACCACAAGCAGAACCAACGCATGCAGCAAGGGAAAACACAGCCTGAATAACCAAGCCTGCAGCTTCCAGTCCTTCAGTGGTGGGAACTTGCAACAAAATCCTTTCTTCTGCTGTCTTCTAGGATGGAAACAGCATCAGTGCAGGGATCTTTTGCTGTTTCATTTTGCAAAAAATTTGTACAAACATTTGATTAATTGGCAGTTCAGGAAGGTTCGTGTTCCCTAAGCTTTGCTTTGAGATTTGAGCAAGAACGAGCCCAGAATCTCCAGCGAGGCCAATGAGTCTCACCCCTGTTCACGTCAGCCCCATAAATTAGCCCAGACACTCCAACAAGTTCATGAACCTTTGGGAAACTTTAAACGAACCTGGGCTGAATCTCCAGGCTAAATGCACGGTTCTCGTAGGAAATAATTCACAACATGCACCTCAGAGGGCAAGATAATGATTTCTAAAGTGAAAATAACATAAAGCATAGATATTATATGGGATAAACACATTTTTAATGCTGTTATGCTGAAGACTTTTCTGTTGTAATCTTGGCATGAAAATTTGCCTTCTCTGACCACTCTGACTTCCCTCACATTTCTCTCTGCCCCCCAAAGATGACAAATACTGAAAGCCTGCAATCCTCATAAAAATTAACAGTAACCCCAAGTGCTTTAAAACCTCTGCACAATCCAGCTGGATGTTCTGTATTGTACCTCTTCAAGATGCAATATCTCACATTTTCCAGATGAAAAGTGATCCGCTGCTGTCCGGGGGTAATTTCAGAGCTGAATTGCTCAGTGGTCGTAAGGAATAAGGGTTTGGCTGTGAGGCAGTGCATCAGGCAGGGGATGAGCATACAGCAGGGCTGGTGCTTTGAGAGGGAAGATATTGTGCATGGGGAATCTAGCGAGCAAACGAGATGATCCCATTGAATCTGTAATTGAGATAATTACTTGCAATATGGATCTCGAGTTTGTAGAGGAGGAGCTTCTGCTGGTGAGTCTATTTGTGTGGATACAGGAAAATCTGAGCTGACTCACTGATTGCAGTTCAGAACCAGTTGAATTCAGTGATGATAACTGTTCATCAGGGAGTGCAGTGACAGGACAAGGGGGAATGGCTTCAAGCTGAAAGAGGGCAGGTTTAAATTAGGCATTAAGAAAAAATTCTTTACTCTGAGGGTGGTGAGACCCTGGCACAGGGTGCCCAGAGAGGTTGTGGAAGCCCCATCCCTGGAAGTATTCAAGGCCAGGTTAGATGAGGCTTTGGGCAGCCTGGTCTAGTGAAGGTGTCCCTGCCCATGACAGGAGGAGTTGGTACTAGATGATCTTGGAGGTCCCTTCCAACCCAAACCAGTCTGTGATTCTGTGGTTTTAAGGATGCCAGGCTTTTATTGCTAAAAAAGTCAGTCTTTGTCTGTAGTTTTGGAGAAAGAGCAGCAGTTAATGTGGCCTTCAGGAAGGAGCAAGGCTGGTTGCCCAAATCACCATCACCAAGCAGGAACAAGGCATGTGACCTGCAAATTCCAGGGATAATGGGCATGTGAGGGGGAATTGCAGTCTAAAATCCTTCCTCCTAGATGTGCCCTGGCCATCAGGTTGAAAGCTTTTCTTGAAGTCTTTGGAAATCCAGAGGAATCTGGGCTTTACTTTGCAGCCCTGTGGTGGTGTGTTTGTATGGCACAGCCTGGGTGGTCGCAGCAAAGTGTGGCTGAGCTCCAGAGAGGCTGAAAGCCCCAGCACCGTGTCCGTGCCATGCTGTGCCTGAGCTGGCCATCTGAGCCGTGCAGCGGGTGGGCTCAGTGCCTAAGCAGCACAGGGCTGTATTAGCAGCCAGCACGGCAGGGACACGCTGGCTTCATGTGCTGGAACCCTACATCAGCTCCTCCATGGCAGTCCCAAACACCTCTGCACCATCTGCATCCACCATCCCAGTGCAATTCTGAACTAAAACTGCTTCGTGATTCTCTGACTTTGTTTTTGGGTGTCCCCAAAAGTCAAACCTTAGCCCTGGGCATGCAGGTGAAGCAGTGGAGGGGTTAGAGCTTGATGGCTTTACATGAGAGGAACGAGTTCTGGACCAGTTTTATGCTGAAGGAATTTAGTGGCCCCCCCAATCCCTCTGGGTGTAGACCAACAAAAATTGATATTTGGTCAGGACAGCAAGCCCCAGAAGTGAGGTTTTTCTGTTTGTTGTCCTTACAGAGAATGACCAGACACAGAAATAAAGCAAGATAAATCTACTAACGCACACAAATATTGTGATGAAAATGAAGACAGTTCTGTTGTGTGAATGTTTCGAGGAGCACAGAGCACTGGGAACATGTTCCAAATGTCAAACGGATTATACTCCAGCGCCCTTATTGTTTCATATAATTCTCATCTAATGTCACCCCTGGCAACAATAATACAAGTCTCAATATTCGCTTTGATGTAGCCTCACTGAATATTTTTAAGCAATGAGGAAATTGCCAGGGGGAGTGAGAGAAGGAGGGGCAGGCAGGGCGAGGGGGTTGCTCTTGCACCCAATGTGAGGGTGACAAAACAGATCCCAGAATTAAATCCATCAGAAAGATTGAGTTTGCAATTTCAGGGTCCCTGACGCCTGTGCTGCTGGAGCCTGGATAGGCTCACAGTTGAGTTTTAATCATGAGGTTTGTCTCCATTGGAATACAATTAGGGAGCCCTGAGCTTGGAGCAAACAGATTGGAGGAGCACGGCGATAGGAAATGCAGGAACATGAAGGGGGACAAATCATCTTAATTTTGCAGGGCTGAACAGAGCTGTCGCATTACAAGGTCAGGCCAAAGCCAGCTGATTTTGTGGGAAGGAAGGATAAAATTACTAGAAAGGTGGAAAGTGCAAAGAGGCAACATGGGCTTCTCCTCTGTTATTTTATTACTCTTTTGACCCCAAAGGTTTTCATAAAGTTGATTAACAGATAGAGCAGCCAGCCGCTGAGGCCCGAATACAACCACCACTCCGTCCTCCTTCCAGGCACGTTCCAGCTTCTGCCTGTGTGGGTGGCTGTGTGGTTTCTCTGTGGCACTGTCACAGGGAGCTGATCTCTGTGTGTGCCCTGCACCCAGCAGAACAGGGGTGGCCCCTGGAGCAAGGCAGGAGCAGAGGACAGCACAGATCCACCTCTGCTCAGCACCAGGGGATCTGCTGAACAGGATCTCCTCTACCTGCTTCCCTCCAGCCCTGGCCAGGGACCATGCAAAGGTTTCCCAGGTTATCCCAGTGACTCCTCTCCCAAGCCCACACTGGAAGAGCCCATCCTATCCCCACCTCCTAGAAGCTGGACTTCTGTGTGAGGCTTCACACAGCACAGGAGAAGGGACAATATTCTGCTTAAATGCTTTGAGAGGCTTATGGCAAGCACAGGAAAAGTTGGGTTTAGGTCTGCTAGGAGTTGCAAATTACAAATTTCTCCTCCTGCAGGACCTCATCTGGGAGACACATGGCTGTCCAGTCATTACAGGTGGGACCAGGACAGTTGTACCCTTCTCTAACCAAAACTTCCCTGGCCAGGGAGCCACAGTCAGCAAGTCCTCTCAAGGGGTTAGACCTACATTTCAAGTAAATGGGAATTAGGAGCATTGGAACGTTACTCAGTGCAGGGTCTACTCTTCAGAGCATTAACAAAATCTCATTTAAGTCAGTCACAAAGTTTATGGCCTATTGGACTGAAAGGGGATTGGCTCAGACAGAATCTTTGTACAGGAAGAAGGAAAGGCATTTTGAAGTGATTAAATGAGAGGAATGGTTTGCCTTTCATCGTGTTCTCCAAGGAGTCTCCTGGAGTAGATGCTGCAGTTGGTTTCAGATGGGTACTCTCATGCCTGATGCCCAGACCTGGGGATAGAGACTTCTGGGTCTATAGTATTTACAGTCTCAGTGTGTGGCCTCAATTCTGTGTCCTGCTGTCTAAACTGTTTGCACAGTGTTTGTCTTATTCCAGGAACCATCATACATGACATGTGCATAACGTTTCACGTCTCATTTCTCCCTTAAATTATAGGAGTTTCGTTGAGCTCTGTGATTTTTGTGGTCAGCATTACAGGCATCAATGACAGCTCCCCTTTTTCCCTCCCACCACAAGGTTTCTTTCCTTCACTGCTCTCCATCCTACACAGACAGACCTCATGTGAATTAAAGAGGCCGTGGCTTGTGGAGGAGCTGGAAGGACAGAGCAGCTTGAAATGGCTACAGACCCTTTGTCAAATGGATGTGCAAAAGAGCAGGAGGCTGTCACCACATGTGGTTATAATCTGAACATCATCTTATGGTTATTTTCTCATGATTCACTAGGACAGGGATTCAGGAGATGTGTCAGCACCTGACAGGCTTCTGCCTCTGTGTGAATACTGTGCCCCCACTCATGTTGTTGCACACACCATCCCCTTCATTCCCTTTATTCAGTAACAAGTGACCAAGTTTCTCCCTGATCGTGAATGATTGGAGGTATACACTGTGTGGGATCTTTCTGTACTGAAAGGAGGTGAGATGGGGCGTGCATAATTAACATGCAGTGAGATAAATCCCTCCCAACGTGCCCTCCTCAACCAACAAAACCAGAAGGATGCCCTACAGAAGCCAACTGGGGTCCTCAAATAGTCTGACATTGTCTGAAGACACCCATCTCCCAGTAGTGCCTACAGAAACCAACTGCACAAACCCACTTCTTAATGTAGATGGTTCAGTTCAGGGCCAAAGTTGCCTTCTGAAGGGTAGGTGTGCTGCCACAAGCTATATGGGCCATACCATGCAAACCAACTGTTCTGGAGTTGGGGTACCCAAACAGTCCCATAACACTGATTTTCATTGTCATAAACATACATCAGATCAGGCTAATAGAGAGCTAGGATGCAAGAAATCTGGTACTTCCCTTAAAGGGCAATTTCTCCCTTATTTTCCCCACTGAAATGCAGCTGTTGGATTTGGCCCCAAACCTTCAGCCCACGATAGCTGATCAGACAGGTGACTCTGTGGGAATCTCTCTGGGAAAACTGTCCCCTTTCTGGTGAGCAGCATAAGATGATTTAGTTTAGAGTAATCCAGTGCTGGTACCTAAAGTGATGTCCTTTCTGTGTCCTTGGTCCTGCCATACTGCTGAAACACAGTAATGGCCAGACACCTGCAACTTGGTTTGATGCTGCTGGTATTTCTTACTTGCTTTGCTGCTGCCTGAGGGTATGCACTGATCTCTTAATACATATATAAATATTATCCTTGTTAATCCCTCAGAGAAAAATAATATCAACACAACTTATTACCATTTCCTGTGTGGCCAAGTGAGTAATGTGAACCAGATGATATTTTTATTTAAAAAATGAAAATGCCAATAAAAAATAATTTAAAAAAAAAAAAAAAAGAATTCACCTCTTGGTATTTTCCTGTTGCAAACGGAGAAATAACAGAGATATGCTACATCTGCATGGTAAAATTCAGCAAAGACAAATGCTCTTTATTACAGCAGTCACAGAAGTTGCAGCCACGATAGCCACGTTCCAAAGGAACGCTCCTAATTTTAACCACCTACCTAAATTTTAAGTATTTCTGTGGGATGAGCTTAATGAATCAAGACCTTGGGAAACATTTCTGGTGGGAGCACAGGTCAGAGCCACCAGGTCTCAGTTGTGCCCTTCACAGTGCTGAACTGGAGAGAAAGGTCTGTTGCTGGGTAAGACAAGACTTAGTTACACAGATTTACACAGTTCTGGAACTCATCCCTGCTAAGAGCACAGGATTAAAATGAAGGGAGAGTGAGGGGGGAAACACCACTAAAATTGCACTGAAAGTCCTCTGAGCAGGACAGAAAGCACCATAGTAGCTGTAGGAGTCACCCTCCGCATGATACACATCAGGCACTGAGGGAACCCAGGGCAAACACCATCAGTGGCGATTCTTGTCCCCTTTAAAGAGACAAATTTATCTGATGCTTATCAGAGAATGTATGTCTGACCAGCTGTTAAGCTCAGAAAACTCTTTCCAATTTCCTCCTTCCACACCTCCATCGTTTCCCAGAGTTTTCATCCTCAGGCTGTAATTACTACTGATTGATCCCTTTCATTAGATGATTTCTTGTTTTGTTGTTTGTTTGGTGTCTTTGAATACTGTAAGCAAAATCCTTTTTGCCATTTTTGGTCACAATTATCAAAGAAAGAATCATCAAGTACTACAAACTGAATGGCCAAATTACAAATCAAGGATGCCCATCATCTTATAGAAATGAGAAAAATCAGGGCACTTTTCTCACATGATGAAAATAGAGCTCTCCATTGCCAACAACTTGTATTGCATCTATCAGACCTAGCTGGAATTGTGACCTGGCTATCATCCAATTACAGTTCTGTTGCAGTTCTCCCAGTAGCTGAGGCTTTTCTTGGAACTCCACTCTAGGCATTTGTGTGCTCAGACGGGACTCTCAGCTCTCTTCATCAGTCATCTTTTCTTTATGGATGTCAAAAGAGTGATGTTTAAAACACTGATTCTTAAAGAGAGATAGACAGCAGGATGTTGGTATGAATTTCTCTTTCTCCAAAGCACCTATTTATGCCTGTCCACCTAGCCATCTGATTGTCTATCTGTCTTTCTAAAAATATCAGACGTGCTTTAAAAATTATGTAGAAAGGGCGGTGGTCATTCAACAGAAGTCCTTGCATCCCATAAACCTTATTTGAGCCTCTCTGTGAGGACCAGAAAGGGTTTGTGTTTAATGCTGGGTCTGGGGGAAGGGGTAGAAGCCCCATGGCAACTGAATGGCTCATCCAGCTGATCTTGGGACACAGGAGAAATGGCACCATCCTGGTAGGACTACACATCTCCAGGTCAGGTTCTGTCTGTGTGAAACTGGGCTGTGGACTGTGCTTACACACTTCCACCCAGCTCTTGCAGAAGGACAGACTTAGTTACACAGATTTACACACGTAGGGAGGTGGAGTCTCCTTCTCTGGAGATATTCAAGACCCGTCTGGACGCCTATCTGAGTGAAATGTCCTAGGGAGCTGCTTTGGCAGGGGGGTTGGACTCTCGAGGTCCCTTCCAACCCCTACAATTCTGTGATTCTATGATTCTATGATCTGTCATCCCTGCCAACAGCACAGGATTAAAATAAAGGTTGGGGGTGGGAGGGGAAATGACACTAAAATTGCACTTAAAGTCCTCCTAGCAGGACAGAAAGCAGCATAGTGACTGTAGGAAGCACCCTCTGCATGATGCAGATCAGGCACTGAGGGAACCCAGGGCAAACACCATTGGTCCACCGAACACCGTTGGTGGAACACCAAGGTCTTCCTCCCCTTGCTTCATCTTCCCTGGGTTGCTCCACCATCCAAGGCAATAGCAGCAGGGTTAGAAAAGTTTCTTTTAGTCATTGAAATAACAAAAAAAAAACCCCCAACTTCTCTGGCAGGCATAGATCTCCAGCGTGCCATGAATGAAACAATTAAAAATGATAAAAGGTCTATCTTGGTGCTGAACGCTCCGGTTGAGTGAAGAGATAAGTCCCCCTTTCATTCAAAGTCATTAACGGCTCAGCAATTTCAATGCTGTTTCCCATCGAAATGTATGAATTTTTAATCCTTTAATTGCATGTTATCCTAAACAACCACGTGTGCTTTCTTCTTATTTATCCCCTTGCTTTTGTTGTTACAGGTAAATGCTTTTTTTGAACTCGCTTTGATGAGGGGAAAAAACCACATTGTTATCTCTGTCTCTGCAGGAAGACAATGGGGGATGCTGGGGGGATGGCAGAGGAGGGGTGTCTCAAGTGACTTCTCTATTTGGATGAGACAGGCTGCAATCCTGGGATGGGCATGGAGACCTGGGAGGAAAGCAGGGTGGGGTTTGTTTTTTTTTTTATTTCCCAGTCCCTGAAATGGCTTTTGTGATAACAGAAAAATTAATTACTAGGGAGATTACTGAAAGAAATATTCTGCCGATACGGTAACTGTGTTCATTGGAGACAGCTGTTGGGTTTTATTTCGGTACAAACTCCTGTGTTTTGCTCTTGGAGCTGTGAATGGCTGGTAATACAGCTATTGTTGCAATAAATACGCATTCATTTCCGACCTCAAGAAAATTTATGGAGCTTTGTCTACCCTGTGTTGAATTTTTAGGAGACTGAACACAATCATAGAATCATAGAATCACAGAATGGTCTGGGTTGGAAGGGACCCCAAGGATCACAGAGCTCCAACCCCCTGCCACAGGCAGGGACACCAACCTCCAGGCCTGGAGCTACACAAGGTTGCCCAGGGCCCCAGCCAACCTGGCCTTCAACACCCCCAGACACGGGGCACCCACCCCCTCTCTGGGCAGCCTGTTCAAGCCCCTCACCACTCTCTCTGTAAACTTCCCCCTAATATCCAATTTAAACCTTCCCTCCTTTAGTTTTAATCCATTCCCCCTTGTCCTGCCAGGCTCTGCCCTTTTAACAAGCTGATTCCCCTCCTGTTCCTCTGCTCCCTTCAGGGACGGGCAGGCTGCAATGAGGTCCCCCCACAGCCTTCTCTTCTCCAAGCTGACCCAGCCCAGCTCCCTCAGCCTCTCTTCATAGGGGAGCTGCTCCAGCCCTCATGAACAGTGGTTCATGCCAAGATTGAGATCAGATTTTTTCAAAGAGTGGGGAGAGTTGAACCAGGGATTAATCCTAGATCACAGGCTTTATCATTATGTGGGCTCGTTTGATGGAAATAATCAACAGAACAAACCATTCCTAAAACATCTGGTGTTTGCTGGGAGGAAAAATGAAATTATTTTTCTTGTGAAGGATCTCTCAGTGGCCCATGGTGACACACATCATATTTATTTCCAAACTGCCTTCAGTAACTTTCCTGTTGGGGATCTATTTGTTTCTTGCCCATCGACTATGAATAAATTGCCTGTGAAATTCCAGTGGAGTCACAGATTTTTTTCTGAGAAGCCATGTCTTTGCCTTTTGCATATTTACCTGTATTTCCACAAATTTGGTATAAAAAGCTGTTAAACGAGAGCCACAATGGTCTGCACTCACCTTACACTTGCCACAAATCAGGCCACTGAATAAGATGGGTGAGTGTGTTGAAGGCCAGAAGATATGCCAGGAAATATTTAGAGTGTTTCCTCCATGTCTTAGGACACATATGGAGTAATTCCTAAGATGGAGGACATTGTTCTTCCCATTATGCAAAGCATACTGGTTCAAAAAGTCAACTATTTGGCAAAATTCATGTGTCACTTGTGTCCTGTGGAAGGGGAGAGAAGATATTTGGATTTCACAAAAATTCCTCTCTGAAGTGAGTTTGTATGACATAAATCTGAGAATTTTTCCTCCATACTTGAGTCCATTCCTTTCTCTGAGCCAGATTTCCAGGGTTCATAGAAGAATCTGCAATGTCTGTGGAAGACAGGGGGTTGAGGAGACAGCAGTTGTGCACACTGCTTCTCTCCCTACATATTTCTGCTGGAATTGAGATGGATCTTGTGCGTACGAGTGTGGCAGTACCCTTGGGGTTGTCACCTTCTTCTTTTCTTTGAGAACTTCAAAGCACCAAAAAGCTCAAAACTGTGTGTTCTGGTCAAATTCTTCAGGTTCAGCTGATGTATTTAGAGTTTGGATAAGGATTGGAGTAGAGTCTTACACTGATCAGAAAGCAAACATGGCTATGAGGGCAGTTATGCTTCTGGCTCGACACTCTAATTGCTGAAATCCACATCAAACCACCTGGTACTCTCTTCTCTGACAGGAATTGCCATAAAGGAGGTCTGAATTCCCTAACATTTCCAGTTTTTCACTGTGTTTTTGGCCAAGAGCAGGGATTAGTAGCTGAAGTTAAAGGCTATGCTTGTTTTTTTCCCAGCCTTGGTTGATGATGCATAGAAAGGCACAACCCATAAAACTTCTGCAAGGCTCTGCCCGACAGTTGGAAGGCGGTTTTATTTGGAACTGGATCATTTGCCTTCTCTTACTGTAGCATCATGCCGTGCAGTATCTGGAGAGGACTTGTGGCAAGATGTGAGCTGCATCACTCAGAGCAGAAGCCCTCCAGAAGGGCCTGGGTCTGAGGGATCCAGAAAAGCAAGAGAAAAAGAAATGTCTCATGTGATTTCATAATTTAATATCTCTAATACAGTAGAAAAGGACAATCAGAAACATACAGAGGGTGTTGGCAGCTCTGGACCTACCAGCCACGTTTTGCAGCCCTGCACTGACACATGCTAACTCACTAATACAGGGCCAAGCCAAATCAGGTCCTGAGATCTCCCTGCTAATATCAACGGTAGTTTGCAAGCCTCTTATGGATTCAAAATGTTAAATCCAATAAAGAAAATGTTTCCTTAAGCAAGCTATTCACAAGTCAAGACCAGATGTATGCTTCACACTGGCTAATATCCAGCGTGACATGGCTGAGCAGGTATACGGATATTAATGTCTTTGTATTAGGATGCACAGTAAATATGATTCCAGCAATATCACAGGGACCAATTGGCTATTAAGCTAGAGGCTAAATTTGTTTTTTTTATGTTGCAATAAATCTTACTTTTCTACAAAGCCTAGGCAAATATTAAATCAAATCCCTTTCTCCTCTCCCCCTCTTTAGTTATTGATTGGGGGTATTATATATCAACTAACCACAAGGAGAGCATGCCATAACTTTGATTCATTGCCTATATATTTCTGGCACTAATTCTGTGACAAGCACATGCTTTGCTGCCCACCCTTGTCTGTGCTTTATGTCAGTGGCCTTCTCCCCTGGCCGATTCATAGATTAAAAGATGGGAACAGCATGATGTATGAGGTCTTCTAGGTGACCTTCTGCCCAGGGAGCTGGGTACCCTACTGCATAGGACAGGTAGATGCTCACCCTGCTCCTAAAATAATGTTCCCCTATGCTAGAAGAACTGCTTGTGAAAACAGAAGGAAGGAAAGGAGGTACAGGGGAGAGCCAGACTTGGAGAGAAATAAAGAAAAACAGCTGGGTCAGAGTCCAAAAGGTAGAAGCCATGAGGTAAGATATGATGAGTCCATCTCTGGGGTCAAAGATGTCTCTGTGCAAATGCAATTTGCAGTAAAATGTCACGCCTGGGACCAAAATGAACTCAGGGTGTCAGTGCTTTGGGATCTGTACCACCCACTAATTTATACAGCCCTTTTCTTGTTACCCATCCCTACACAGGGATGAGGTCCAGGATCTCTTTCCACCTCGGTTTTGAGTCCTCGCTACCCCATTCGCTCAGAGGACCCAAAAATATCCCTGCAAGTGTATTTCAGGTCTTCACTGAGATCAGGGAGTCATTTCTCTCACACAATTATTTCCCCCACATTAAATAACAGAAGGGAATGCTAATATGAATAGAATATAATTCAGATGCACCCTTTAGCAGATTTCACTTTGGAGGGATAAATTTATCCCCGTCGGATTTCAAGAGCTGTCCACTGCTGGTTCCTAATGAATCAAACCAGCTCTGGATAACAATAATTTCTACAAATCTGCTTATCTGGGCTAAATGTTTATCCCTTTAGCCGCAAACCTCTTGATCCAAAATCATTGTTGTAAAACATAAGCAGGGAGTGTCTGCAACAAGCATGTAATTGAAAGGCACTTATTTGCTCAGTTGTTAAAATGTTCAGCAGAAAAACAGGCACAGGAATTGAAGTGCCTGTTACCTGCAGATTCTCCTGTTCGATTCATTTCTACAAAATAATACATGGGAGGATTTAAAATCACTCCTCATGTAACACCCAAATCTGACTTCGGGGTGCTGGTGGATGAGAAACTCAGCGTGAGCTGGCAGTGTGCTCTCGCAGCCCAGAAAGCCAACTGTGTCCTGGGCTGCATCACAAGGAGTGTGGCCAGCAGGTCCAGGGAGGGGATTCTGCCCCTCTGCTCCCCTCTCCTGAGACCCCACCTGCAGTGCTGTGTCTCTGGAGTCCCCAGCATAAGAGGGACATGGAGCTGTTGGAACGGGTGCAGAGGAGGCCATGAAGATGATGAGAGGGCTGGAGCAGCTCTGCTCTGAAGCCAGGCTGAGGGAGTTGGGCTGGTTCAGCCTGGAGCAGAGAATGCTCCAGGAAGATCTTACAGCACCTTCCAGTCCCTGAAGGGGCTACAGGAAAGCTGGGGAGGGACTTGTTAGAAGGGCCTGGAGTGACAGGATGAGGGGGAATGGTTTTAAATTGGAAGGGGGGAGATTTGGATTGGATATTGGGAAGAAATTCTTCACTCTGAGGGTGGTGAGGCCCTGGCACAGGGTGCCCAGGGGGTGGTGGCTGCCCCCTCCCTGGAGGTGTTCCAGGCTGGGTTGGGTGGGGCCTTGATCAGCCTGGTCTGGTGAGAGGTGTCCCTGCCCATGGCAGGGGGTGGGACTGGATGATCTTTGAGGTCCCTTCCAGCCCAAACCAGTCTGGGATTCTGGGATTTTATGATTCTGAAGATATTGGATGAAAGCCATTTGGTGAGTGTGGGACACAAGCAATTTGTGCAGTGTGATAATATGCCTGGTGAGATGGTGAGATGAACATATACTTTGAATTCAGACCCAAGAATAAATCATCAGAGACAGGAAGAACATGGGAGGAAACAGAGACTCTAAAATAAAAGCTGTAGAAACATTACAGTGAAGCAAAAATACTCAGGCTAGATCCCAGTCTGATCTAAGAGTGATGAAGAAAAATGCTGACTGTGGCCTGTAATTAATTTGTTGGGGCTGGCTTAAAGCACCTCTTGCTTAAATTGCGACGTATGGAGTAAAGGGATTGATCAGGCTGATATAACGTGATCAGACTCTCATTACGGTATTTGGCCCACAACATCAGTGACATCTACTTCCCAGTAGACACAGTGAGGAAAAATCAAAGGGGGTGTTTGAAATGGTAGCTGCTAGCTGGCTGTGTGTGCAAACCATTGCAGCTGTGGCGAATTTTTTTTTCAAAAACAATCTGAGAAACAGGGCACTATGTGAGCTCTGAAGAGTCTCCTGCACATTGTCAGTGTGATTTCTGTTTTTGTAATCTGGGACAAAAATAGTGCCATTTTCCTTGAGGCCAGCCAGAGAAGGATGTCTGGAGGAACCAGCTTGGTAGAGAGAGCTTCAAGGGCTCTCCACGTGGGACAGGCATTCAAAGTCACCCACCAGGCTGGGACGTAACCACTAAAAGCAAAGCATTTAAAGGAAAAATGGGATTGCTGCCCCGGTGTGACTGCAGGAGGGACCAGTCAGTCATTCCAAGCCTGCTGAAGATGATGGGAGGTGAAGTGGCAAATGGCCCATCATTTACCGTTATTTCAGGTAGACTGGACCTATGTTATTTACAGCTCCAAAAACTAACAGCCAAACCTTGCCTTTCATTCATGTGTGTCACTTGGCAATTTGTCTACATTCAATATTGCTCCAGTAGCATTCATATAAACAAATTAAGGGAGGAGAAAGCAACAAATGCATCTTAAGACTAATTCCCCTCCACCCACTGAATCACTGAGGGCCTTTAAGTGTGTTCAAAGCCAAATTACACTTCAGTGCACAGGATTTAATTTGCATCTGCCAACTTCAGAAGGGGGATTTAGTCGGATAGGGCATTTGCATTCCATAAAAGGAGCTGATCTCTAATTAAACTAATATCATGTTTGAGTTTCCACAGTGATAACCAGGAAGACAAAACACAGAGGTCTGGGCAAGAGGGGGAGCAGGCTTGGTGCATGGGAGGAGAACGGCTCCCGAGTTCAAATCAGCATATTGCAGTGGGTTGGGTGGGTTACCTGTTGTACAGAAACACTTACCTTGTACTCACAGCCACATACCAGCGCTCTGCACCATTTATGGAGCACTTACGCTCAGGACGTGACCCCAGCTGGCTCTGCTTGGAGGGCAGAGGGCATTGTGCAAGGCATTGAGAAGCTCCAGCCCAAAGCAGGCACGCTCATCTCCCACAGTAATGCCTCCTGGATCCAAGTGCTTTGCAGGATCAGGGCTCTTTCCTGGAAAAATTCAAAAGATCTCCTCTTGTTCTGCACTCTCTGACTTCTTTTTGTATGTGAAGCAAAAGCAACTTTCTATTTTTACTCTTCAACCTTGCTTAGGACACAGCTTGGTTTATGTCCACAATTTCAGTCGCATCAGTTCAGCAAGAGTGATGTGCTGGTTTGCAATTAAGTCAAAATTAAGCTGGAAAATGCCCATGTTTCTCTGCATACCAGCATTTCCAGGCCCACCCATGGGATGATGCTGAGTAGTCCTGACAGCCAGATGCCATTGAACAAGTGCAGAAAAAAATGTCTCAAACAGCTAAAAGATCCATTTAATAATTTTCTTTGCTTATGCTGGATCAATTTTTAAATTTTTTTTCCTAATTCCTGCTCAATGCAAAGAGGAAAATCTTTCAGTGCAGCTCAGGCCACAGGAGACCGAAGTATTTCTTACCTACCATCAAACATTCAGGAAAATCAGTAAACTGTGGCAATTATTTTCACAGATCAATAGATTTTAAGGCCAGATAGGAACACAATTACCACCATCAAGTCTGATTTCCTGCCATACAGTATCACAGAGCGATTCCTTTTCTGAGCCAAAGAACACGGGTTTAAACCAGAATGTGTCTTTAGCAAGACATCACATCTTGACTTAAAGACACCAGATGACAGAGAACGAACATCATCCCTCGGTAAGCCCTGTGATGATTAATTACCTGCCTTGGTAAAACACGGCCATTTGTTTCCTCCTTTAATTCTTCTAATATCCATCTTGGAGCTACTGAAAGCAATCTGCCGGGTTAGTGAGCTCCTAGCATCAGATGAGCATCTGATAGGGCCCGTTCTTCTCCTGCAGCTGATTTCCCTTACTCTTAGTAGCAACATTCAAGTCCCCTCTGAAGTGATGACTTCATTGAGGACCACATCACATACCCACAGAGCAGGTGTCTTTTGACATGAAACAGAGGTGCTGGTCTTTGGTCAGACAGCAGGTGTCTGTCTGTCTGTCTGGGCAGCAAAGGCAGGGTGAACTGTATTTGTGTGCCAGCCCAGAGAGCTATGCCTGGTTTACCCTCACCACGGCCAACAGTGAGATGAGTCGACCAGCCCCAGCAGGCACAGAGGGAAATCCCAGCCTCATTAAAAGCAGGGAGTTTTGTTTTTATCTCTGATGGGACTGACATTTCATTCGGAAACTTTAGAGCTGAGAATATTCATGGTCTTCTTATGTATGCTATGCACAAACCCTTCAGTTTCTGATGAAAAGCCCAACTCCAGATCCTTTTTACATAGTTAATTTTAATATCATTTTTAATTTATTTCACAGTGGAGCGCATCTGGCTTCCAATACTTACCCAAGTAAATATCCCATTTCACCTCTCTCCCAGGAAACAGATGTACATAGATCAAACCAAGAAGGATGCCTGTTTATTTTTTTCCCTTGTGACTCAATCCTGTGCATATGCCACAGTGTGTGGCATTTTCCACTCCTCAAAGAAAGCCAAATCACACGTGACATTAAAGCTTGGTTTTCTAGAAGTTAGTGTTTTTAAGATTAAAGCACCCAAGTGAAATATCCTTTGGATGGAAATAAAACAGGTAACTTTTCAGGCTAATGAGAGATTTGTGGTCAAGTTCTGATCTCTGTTACAGTGATATGCATCTGGGCTAATTCCCTTCAGAAGATAAAAGCCCCTGTGCTATATCTGGTGGGGAAAACAAATTATCTCACGATATAATTCAGTGTCCCCCCCAACTCTTGTTGTTTATGTTTCCTGAGCTTTTTAAAATAGCAGTAGGGTAGTGTGCCTCTTCAAGGTACCCCCTCCCCAGCTGCTCATACCTTCCATGGGGTCTCTTGGGTCTCAGCTCACAGCCTGCAAATCCACAGCCATTCCCATAGGGATGGAGGCTTCCCCTCCGAATCTACTCTAAGGTGAGGAAAAGAGCAGGACAAGAAGAGCTTTATCACTTTCTTGATGTAAACAGACCCTGCTCCCCTGGGAACTAAAAGCAAAACTCCCCCTGATTCCCACAGCTTGGGCTCACAAGTCAGACCCACAGCACAGCCCAAATGACAAGTGTTGCCCAGTACAGAAACACAAGAGAAGAAATACCTTCTCTTGCTTTTTCTTCCCCAAAACAATGTCTGGGAGCCAGCAAAAGGGGAGGGAAAACCATATTGATAAGCCAGCCTCCTAAGTGGCGGTTTCTTGCTAAATAAATAAATAAAAGGGAATTGTAATTGTGGCTCAGTGAGCCTTCAAAGCCATCCAAATATGTGAACTTCCTGAAGAGGAAGGAGGAAAAAAAGAAAAGGCAGGGAAAAAAAAAGAAAGGGATGGGGAAAAAAGAGGCAATTCATCAACATGCTTTGCATTCTGAGGCTGCTGTGGCTCCAGCAGGCTGCAGGCTGCAGGAGGAGATGATAAAGCCAGCTTGATTTCACAGCAGGATGTGGGGGGACATGGAGGGAGTACAAAACTACCTGTGCAATTCCAATTAGCATAAATTAGCAGGGGTTTGTACTCCAGAAATAAACAAACACCTCCTTGGTGGGAGCAATGGGCAGCGTAGGGGCACATTGCTGCTTGTTCACTGTTGAAAGCAGGAGGGTGCAAGTGCCAGTGGTGTCTGTGGGGATACTGACTCCAGCCTGAGAAACATCTCAAACCCCTCCACAGGTTCCATGCTATGTAGGACATGGGGGTGTTGGATGGTGTATTTGAGGTCCCTGGGTCAGCCCCAGACATGAGGAGTCAGTGGAGTTTGGATTCAGCACTCCTGGATCCAGCTGTCCAAAACCAGACCTCTAAATCAGAGCTGGGCACTCTCCAGCTCTTTCTGTGGTCATGGGAAAGAGCCTGGTGCCTCTGGAAGGTGACATCTCACCAGTCCCCTGCCACACGCCACATGAATGTCACCCTTAGGGTCCGATTTCAAGGGCTCTTTTAGCACCTTTAGCTCCAGATGCAGATCAGAAGATGAAACAGCCACGTTAAGACATCCTGGATATAACACCAGGCATCTGTTTGCATCTGTAGGTGCCTCAGCACCTTGACAAACCTTATCATTGGGTGCTGAGAGAGGCTGATTCCTCTCTGGACGTGGTAGCTCTGCCCTTTGTCAGCACAGGGCTAGGCACATAAACACAGGAGAGGCTGTGTTGGCAGCACAGTCCCAGGGCTGGATACTTGTGCTGCAGAGGTGGAGTTTGACTGTCGCTACGTGGGACACGGTGGGGGAAGCTGAGCATGGTGCTGGGGCTGTCCTGGGCGGATGGGAAGGGCTGCCTGGGCTCGGGGAAGGGATGGGGAATGGAAAGAGAAAGAGGAAGGGAAGAGGAGAGAGAAGGGGAAAAGAGAAGGGGAAAAGGGAAGAAGGGAAGGGGAAAAGGAAGAGAAGCAGGAGCTGTGACAGTAGGTGGCTAATTTTATGCACTGTGCTTCCCAAGAGCTAGGGCTGGTGTTGGGCTCTAAGGGGCAGAGCCATGGAGGGCTTGTGAAATTAAACAGCTCTAGTCTGTCAGTCTAAAGATGGGCAGAAGAAATTCATATTCATTTCCTAAGAAATCCCCAAATTTGTGGTCAGATGACCTCACACAGCTTTCACTTCAGAGGAACAGAATCCCATAGATTTCATTTCCTCAATATCTTACTCCAGCGCAGTTCTACGCCACTAAAACCAGTGGTTTAGAGACAGAGCCCTAGATCCCAGGAATAGCTCATACAGTGTGCTGTTTTTCAACCCTTGGTTCACCTCCTCAGATGGAGACCTCAACAACACTTTATTGATTTACAACCAGCAGGATCAGGTCTCCTTTTCATGCGTAAAATATAAAAATTACTGCTTTCGCTACCGCTGGTGTTATCTCCAATTAGCTGCACTGACATGATTTGTTCTCCCATAGTCTTTGTTGCATAACTAATCACAGCCAATAAATATAAACACAAAAAATAATTAGCTTAAATCAGCTAGCCCTACACGCTGAGCACATCCATTCAATAACAGAGAGGACACGCGGATTTCCTGAGGTCATTACATTTTTCTTTCCGTTTGGGGGTTTTGGGTTGGGTTTGGTTTGCTTTGGGTAAAGTTGGGGGTTGGAGGTGCGTCTGCAAGGGCTGCAGCTATAGGAGCATACACCCAAATAAAGGATGTGGCCTCTCTAGATAATTCAGTGTTTAATTCCATGTCAGTTCTGTTTATCGCTTCATTCCAGGAGATCCTAACATTTTGACATTCCCAGAGCATATGTCTGAGAATTAATGAAATATTGAAGGAAGTCTCCAAGAAGGGCTTTCTCTTGTGAGGGAGGGAGATGAGCAGAGACCCTGGTGCTGCTTCTTATTCTTAATAGCACTAAGGATGCCCCCCTCAAGGACCAGATTGCTGGCACTAACCTAATAGTGGTAATTGATGGGGACATAATACTGCTTCTGGGAGATGCTTGAAACCAAAGCTGAGATGAGCTGGCTCAGGAGCACTGGGGGGAAGGAGGGAAATAATGCCAGCTTCTTTGATTCACAAATGATGCCCGGTGGATGGCTGGAGAGAGGAGGGCTGGGGAGAGATGTGGGGAGTCGGGACGAAGCCCAAGGGCTGCCCAAGCCTGGCAGGGGCCAGAGGCTGAACCCTGGCTATCAGAGGTGGAAGAGATAACCAAGTCTTCGGGCCAGCTCTGTGGTAATCCAAACACCTTTGCATTTGTCAGATGTGTTGGCAGGATCAGCACACAAGTTATGAACTCTCACAGCTTGTCTGTATCTGGAAGCACAGCCTTTTATTTTTTTAACTCCACAGTTGTCCTTCTGGGCACTTTCTGTCATCATCCATTGATAGAAAACTTACATTCCTTACCTAAAAGTTTCTTGGCTGCTATGCTCACCTGCTAGAGCACAAGGTTTTCCAGCCACAAAACCTCGGAGAAGCACTGCCAGCACTCACAATGCAGTTTGTTTGCTTATAAAAGAAACTGGACTTTTCCAGCCTTGATAAAGAAAAGCCTGAAAATGTGAGCAGCTATACAGCAAGCTGAGTGTCTGAGCAGGCAAAGAGAGCCCTCTGTTTATCACCCCTGCAGCTCTCCTGGTATTTCAGCTGCTCTGATGACTTGGAAGGTAGAGCCAAACTTTCTGAATGTGTGGGATTAGCGATGCTGCCCATGAGATATTGTCTCTATGAGAGCTATCCTTTTACATTTAATTTCTAAATTTGCTGGGTTTGTGGTTATTGCATCTTACATCACCGTCTTTATTTCATTTGCTTTATTTCCCTGGGGCTGAGCTTTGCTGGCAAAGTGTCCACCTGCAGGAAAACACAGCAGGAGCCAGGTGCAGGGAGTAACTCTACTGAGCATTTTTCTGCCAGACAGGTGAAGATTATTGCATACTCACCCCCAAGTTTTAAAACATTACTCAATTCCTACCAGCATCCATAAATCTGGATGCTTCTCTGAACCGTCCAGGCTCCTTGACTCAAAAATAGGACTAGAAATATCAGAGGGAAGAGCATTTCTTATGAGAAACTCTGCACTTCATTTGCTCCTCGTGATCAAAAAGAGGTGAATGAAAGTGCAACGAGCCTTGGCCATGAGCTTGTCAACAGGGATTGATCCAGGGCTCTTTCAGATTGAATTCGGCTGCCGAATGAGTTCAGGGCTAAAGTAGCCATGGGTGGAAAGGGCAGTATGGGGATGCTGGGGTTGTTACAGCCTCTCTTGTGCAGGATTATTCCCAGTTAGACTTTGGAAGGGCTTGAACAATACCCAGTGGTTAATGGGTGGCTTTTGGGGTGTTTTCAGGTGGTTTCAGGTATGTGCTTTGTGCTATTCCAGTAGCAGGGAAGACGTTTTCATCTCAGAGCAGCAGATGTGACCTTCCCAGTTCTACAGTGTGTTGCTCTATTCAGGCAACTTAATTCTATATGCAAAGTTGTAGGTTTGCAGGAAGTTCTGGGCATGTACTTTTGGCCCTGATTATTTATGTCAGGCTTAAAATTTGAAGTTTTTCTCATGCAGAATTGAAGCATTGTGCAAATATGCCAGTTTACCCATAATTTTCTATGGGAAGTTGAATTGTTTCATTTCAGTGGTCTTGTTTCATTTCAGTGGTGTCCTAAATCTGTTTTTTCATGGCAGTAAATCTGCATATTTTTGGGGTGTTATTGTTATGCTTCATTTCTTTTGATCATTTTTATTATATCATAATTCACATTGTTTCACACTTTGGATTTCATATCACAATGTTTAGGACCATTTCTACTTCATCAGAATGATAAGTTTTGGAGTTATTGAACTTGGATGATGTAACTGTGCTGAGAGCAGCCAATGTGCAACACCCAATGTGGAAAATACCAGAGCTTGTGCTTTACTGGTTTGTTTTTCATTGTTGTTCAGGCTTTTTACCTGAACCAGAATAAAGTTCCAGTGGGAAGTAGCAACATTTCCAAAAGAATTGAAATCCCATCTTTTCTTGTGGAACCTTACCCACCATTTGGGTTTTTTCAGGGAAGTTCCCTTTCCATATTAATTATGTGAAGGAATCCTGAGGATCTCACAACACACTCCCCTTTCCCCAAATCTCAACCCAGTCACACGTGGGTGTATGATCACACCAAGGACCTTGTGGGTTTTGACAGCACTCTCTTTTTTTTTCTTCTTTTTGCCGTAGCAACTTCATTTTCCATAATTTCACCATCTGCTGCTAAGTAGGTAACACATCCTTCAACACATGGAGTTCTCTTGGGCTGTTGATCACCAGGCTGAGACTTCAAAGAATCCACTCAGGGATTTTTTTTTTCCCCAAAACTTAGGTTCTTTGGGCAGTGTCCCATGAAGATGGAACCCACATCTTCACCCCTTAGTGCTGGGGCAACGCTTGCATGTGTAACAAAATCAAACTCCTAATCCTTTCAGATTTCTTTTTGGGCAGACATAAAAATGTGAAGTTGTCAGAGCTTTTTTGATTTTTATATTAGCAACTTGCATGCAAATACATGCAAATAGATGTAAATAGACAGACACTTTCTGCAGCCCAGGTTATTAAAGGAGCTGCTGCTCATAAGAGGATTTTCATAATAAGGCTAAGGATCCCACAACATCTATTAAAACACAGTTACTGTAAATTACACTAAATACGGGGTTGTTATCCTTGACAAGAGCTTTGCAAAGGGAAGGAGTGGGGAATGAAGCTGTTTCTCCCACATCATCTCCTGTCTTGTCTCCATTTCTGGCAGTAGCTGATAGGGCAGCGTAGTGCAGAGGAGACAACTGTTCCTGTGGTGGAGATATCCCCAGGGATCGGTCCAGCCTCAGGGGAGGGAGTAAAAAACCCCACACCACTGGCTGGTTTCCCCAGAAACACTCAGAGGAGTTTGTGTCCTGCTGGGGGTTCTTGTGGCTTATTGGGTGGTAGCCCCAGGAGAGGGGGCAAGGGGGTGGCTCCAGCTGTGCCCAGGCTGCCCTGCCATTGCAGCATTGCCGTGGTCTCACCTGCCCAGTCCCTCTAAGCAGGAACATCCAGCACCAAGCCCAGCACTGTCACCTTCTGTCTTCTACCTCTCTTTCTCTGTCCTCTGGCTTCCCACGCACATCCTCTTCCCTTCCCATCTGGGTGCATGTCTGGGGATTGCCCACACACTGCTCATACTTAGACAAGGAAGCAGATCCCTTGGCAGACCAGAAAACTCTTTCCCAGACTGCAACTGCCTGTTGTTCTGCACTGGGACCAGAGACACACTGGCTCTAGCCTGGATCCTCCCAGCATCTACTGGAGTGAGCAGGTAGGGAGCCAAGATTATCTTTTGCCAACCTGTGGGTAATAATCCACCCAGAATGGGGTGACATTGTCCTGTCAGGGTTTCAGGAATGGTGTGGCCAGCAGGACCAGGGCAATGACCATCCCCCTGGACTGGGCACTGATGGAGCCATCCCTTGAGTGCTGTGTCCAGGTTTGGGCCCCTCACTAGCAGGAGGACATTGAGGGGCTGGAACAGGTCCAGAGAAGGGCAGTGAAGTAAGGAAGGGTCTGGAGCACAAGTCTGATGGGGAGAGGCTGAAGGAGCTGGGACTGTTCAGCCTGGAGAAGAGGAGGCTCAGGGGAGACCTATCGCTCTCTAGATCTACTTGGTAGGAGGTTGTAGTGAGGCAGGGGTGATTCTTTCTCCCAACTAACTTGCAATAGGGAAAAGGTCTCAAGTTGTGTCAGGAGAGGTTTAGATTGGATATTAGGAAAAATATCTTCACTGAAAGAGTGGTCAGGCATTGGACCAGGCTGCCCAGAGAGGTGGAGGGCACCATCACTGGAGGGGTTCAAAAAACACGTAGACATGGCACTCCAGGAGGTGTTTTAGTTGATATGGTGGTGTTGGACAGATGGTTGGACTTGATGATCTTAGAGGTCTTTTCCATACTTAAAGATCTGATGATTCAGGCTCCTCCTGGAAGCACTGGATCCCTTTCTCCTGTTTACACACCCATGAACAGCCACATGCAAACCCCTCCACCCACCGACACGTGCAGTCCTTCAGCTGGGGGGCTGAGCACGCCACAACTTGCCCCTGCTGTTACGCAGAGCAGAGCCTGCAAACCAACAGCTTTAACCAAACCACAGTTTGTTCATCCCTGCAACATGCAGGGACACCCCACATGCATGTTTTCTCTTGGCCAGGTTTAACCTGATTGCAACTTGATGGGCCCGGTTCGTTCCACCTCCCTGAGCCATGAGCAACAGCTTGTGTTTCACACAACATTAGCTTTTCCTCCCTTGAATAACGTCTTCCCAGCCTGTCAGATCTCTCACTAATGTACCGTGGGCAGCTTCTCTCTCCAGCCAGCCTCTTACCCCCCCATTGCCTTTTTTTCTGGGGGCTACACACTGCATGGGGGAGAAATAGCCTTTGATGTGAAGAACGGGTACGACACCGTGGTCCAAGTAGAGCTGGCCCTAAATCCTCCCCTCCTCATCCATCCAACGGTTGCTCTTAATGCTCCTTTGAAGCTGTGTACCAGAGGCTGTTTCATCTGCATCTGTTTTACCCTTTTTGGCTAATTCTTTAGGAAATGTTTTGTAACTTCCTGGGATTTAACTCTGGCCAGTCTGACAGGAACTGTTATGAAACCCAAGTAGGAAATCAGGTCATTGGGGATAAAAATGAAAGCATGTCCCCAGTTTGCAGTTGCTGCAAATAGCTGGGAGCTCCCTGGGGCGTGCAGAGCACTCCAGGCATCTTACAGAGAGGGTGAAAGTGGGGAGTTCACCACCCCAGGCTGCTTCCATGGTCACAAGGAGGAAAGGGATGCCTCCAGAGGGTTATTCAGAGCGCTTGCTTTGACATCCTCCTCTGAACTGCCCTCAGAGCAGGGACTGAACTGTTGTGGTAGGTGCGTACAGCTGGCTGAGAGCCTGTGTAGATGCTGTCCTGCCCAACAAACCACAAGGAGAAGCTTCTCTAAAGTGTCTTGCACATGTGGACATAGCTGTTGCATCAAACCAAGACCTCCAAAACCCTCAATCTTCCCATAGCAATGTGGGGGAACCACATGCACTACATCCTCACTGTCCTCTGGAGTGGCAGAGGTCTCAGGCTCAAACTTTTGAGACAGAGGAAGAAAAAGAGATTATTTTCTTAACTGGCATCCCTATTAAATTACCTGTTTCCTAAAGAACTCCAGTGTTGGGGCTTAGGTGAGGATAGGGTCATGAAAGCAGGGATGAGTCTGGGAGGAGAGGGGAAGGAGAGGAGGAGGGCTTGAAGTGACATTTAGTTTATTAGCTCTTATTACTAGGAGGCTTTGTAATGAGGAAAGTGAAGTAGAGCTCACTGGGTCAGCTTGTTCCGCCCTGGGCCGGAGCCAGAACACACCTCACGTGTGTCTCTGGCCAAGCCCTCACCTAGGTGGACTGGCAGCGGTCCATTGCTGCTCCCCACCTCTTACTGCCCAGTTTGGGTGGCAGATGGCATCTTGTCTGGCCTTCATCTGTGCTCTGCCTTCCTCACACCTTTACAAGACACATCAGATCCTGACAGGATGAAGACATCAGCCTTGGGTCTCCCTGCTGCTGTCTGCAGGAGGCACAGCAGAACCGTCTGTTGAGATACCCACTTAGTCGGGCAGCTCGCACGTCTCGACCCGGGTGAGGTGTCCGACAGCAGGGCAAGATGTTACAGGGATCCCCAACTGTCAGAGGAACTTACTGCAGCAGCGTGTTGGCACAGCCGGAGCCGCAGGAGCCATGCTCACCCGTTTAGCTTGCCGTGGTGCTGGGCCAGCATCTTGCTGTTCCCAGGACCTTCCAGCACTTTGGTCCTGAGGCACATCATTAACATCATTAATGAGAGCTGTTAACGGGCCATTGCCCATCGGGCTGTGAGACTTGGACTCAGGCTCTGCCCTAGGCTCCCTGCCTGGACACACAGCACAACTACACGGTACCTGCCTTTCTGTGGCAGATGTCTTCTCCTCCACAGCTATCCAATCTGTTCTGCAAATACACGCTGATCCCTGAAATGCCCTACCAGGCACTGTAAGAAGATTTTAAGAGATGGTCTGGTCCAGCTGCCTTGGAGTGGGGTGTTCTGCCTGTGCCGCAGAGCTGCGGTGGCACCGGGATTGCTTGGCAGGTCCTGTCTGCTATCAGCATCAGCAGGCTGCTGGTGTGGCCACGTGGCTAATGGTTTATTCATGCCCATTGGCAAGAAGGGCTCTTCTGTCCTTCAATGCAATAGCACAATGGATTAGAGAGTGACAGGGAGGTTTCCAAGACCCCACAGACTCAAGGAGCAAAGTCAGAAGAATTTGCATGCTGGCTTTGTGCTCACAAGGGAAGTCATCTCCTCTAGAGCAACTTGACAGGCCATGTTCCAGCACGCTTGGCAATAAGGTGACCTCCCACCTCAGCTTGCTCTGGAGGCACAATAGGAAGAGCCACTTGTCTTGCACCTTTCCCCTGTAGTTTAAAGAACAGCTGTTAATGAAAGGGAGCTTTAACAGACTGCTGAAAGAGATCTGTAAATTGGAGGAGCATCTGCTTAGGAAATTGTTGGATCACAGTCAGGCCCAGAAGCAGCCATACGGCCTGGAGGCTGGGTTTACTGGCTGAGCCAGAACCTGTGATTACAGGGCAGCTGCCAAGGAGATTTACTGATCTGATCCCCTTCTGTGCAAGGTCAGGAAATAGAAGTTTTACTCCCTCCCCTCAAAATACTGTGGTTTTTTTCCATAAAGAATACCAAGCACTGAAAAATGATCAGTCAAAACTTCAAATATTTCCATTTAGAAATGCCATTCCAGTGTCCTGGGGCACTCTCAGTATCTCATCTTCTCTCCTAGACTTCTGAGACAAGCCACTGCACTCCATCCTGAGCATCCTGGAATGTTCTTAAAGAATTAGCATGGAGTTCACATAATTTACCTTTAGCTATCTGCAAGCTAGATGTTATATTTGGTCATTTCAGACTCACCCCCAGAGTTGAAGGAAGCAAGGGGGCAGCTGTGTGGGTTTTTCACTCTACGTATGCTGGATACCTACCTGAGGATGGAAGAAATCGCCCTTTGGAGATGCATTCATCTGATGGTCAGCATTTAGCTCCTTGACCCTAAGGCAAATGTTTGCCTAAGTCCAGGAAGGTTCAACCTGGGCAGATAAATCTGGTTGGGGAATTATCCCCATGGAAAGGGATGGAACTCCTCCAGTCCCATAAGGTACCAGTGTGGTGATCAGAAGCAAAACCATGTGTTTGTAGGTCAACACTAGGGCTGGATCCCATGCCCTTACATAAACATCCCTGCAGCCATCTCATAGACTACCTATTCAACAGGAAAGATGTAGTACTAAATTTGAAAGTGTGTCAATTCATATGTGTTGTGTACAAGCAGCAGGTGAATGTGATGTAGCTGATATTAGAAGTGGCTAAATTCTGTTTATAAATGTTTGCCCTTGAGTCTTCTGCTAGTAACAGAGTCATCAGCCTCTGTACCTTTTTAAACAGCACAGGATTCAAAGACATACACTGGCTCAACATGATTACCTGGACTTCCATTCCTCTTTAATCACTAGACCTTACTCCCAGGGGCTGTTTGTAATTCACAGTTAGAGTTTGTGCACTTTCTTTGAACAAAGAAATTTGATTTTTTTTTCCTTTTAGTTTCCTTTTAAATCCTGACATGTTAAAAAAAAAACAACCCACCAACAAACCCAACATACACACACACCCCAGACTGAAAACCTCCAATGCTTTCACAAGAAGCTGAAATTTCTCATGGAAGAGGAGATACTTCTGGCAAGCTGAACAGACTAATTATATAAAAGCTGAAGGGAAAATAAATCTTTGACCTGTTTCTGTAATTATTGTTAATTCATTGTTGTTGTTATCATCATTGTCCGAGACAGTGCTCCCTTGCAGCAAGCACTGCACAAATACAGAGCATCCTCAAAAGTAAAATAATTTAATGCATTGTGCTGCCTTCAGCAGCAAAATTAGACAAACCTTTCTTTTTTTTTTTTAATTCAAGCACATGAGTGCATACCAGTGTTTCTATTTCCAGTGAAAAAATGTTCCCAACTAAAAAAGATTACATTTGGAGAAGACATCAGAAAAACAAATGCCTTTCCTGTTTCTCCAAACCTGCCAATTAAGCCTGCTTTTTTGAAGTCAACTGTTTCTGAATGCATTTACTGAAAAATACCCAACTCCGAATTAAAACTGTGACACAAACCCAAGTGATGAGGCTGGCTTTGCCAACCCGCTCACCTCCCTTCCCAAAGTATCGTCTCAGCTCTGGCAGAGTTTCAAGTGCAGCTCTGTGACGTTTCCAAGAAGTTAAAAATGTTGTTTTCAAAAGAAAGGAGCTTTTTCAAACTGCATTCCCTGTTTATTCCAGCAGGTCAAGGTTTGGATTTAATTCAGCTTTGATTACACTGCTGATTTAAGGTGCTGGGAGGAAATTTCAACTTTATACCACCCAGAAGCATCAAGTGAACCATCTGGCCTACCTAAAGTACCTCTCCTAAGAGGAGATGAATTGCTCTCAGAACTGCCTGATTCTCTCTGTTGCCTATATATGGGTAGCATGGCTCAACTCTGGTTTAGCTAAACAAATTAGGACCAATAAATCTCACCTTTCATGGTGCTAACTGAGCCCTCTGGCTTAGGACTCTTCTGTTCTATTCAGCCTTGGTACCAGGTCAGTGGGTGCCCTTGGAGAAATTCATCACTTCTTCCTATCTCTTGTCCGTTCTGCTGCTCATCTCTCCTGGTACAGCCTCCCTGGGCTCCATGGCTGTGGGCATGGGTTGGGTCTCTTCATAAAGCATCCACAGGTATAGAAAAAAGGTGAAAAACACACCCCAACTTGTTTCAGCTAGCACCAATCCAAGCATTTTTCTCCTTGCCAGTGGCTGTTGCTCAGGATGTGGGCCACAGTGGGATGGGCCTGGATAACCCCCATGCAGGTTCTGCTTTACCTCCAAGGTACCCAAATGACTACCAAGGGCACCCTGAAGTGTTGGTCTTGGTATCTGCAGTGCCATATTGAGGCTGGCTTCCTTCCATGTAAAGATGTGATCTATCATTACCATTGCAGAGAAGAGATTCACACATATAAAGTATTACTCACAAGGTTGTCTGCAAGTCTTAGGGGAGGCTGGTGTCATTTTGCCAGTAAAACAGGGTCCCTCAGCGCAGAGGACCAAAGCCACGGAGTAAATTCTGAGTAGGGTGCAGCATCACTGCAGCACTTTCAGATCTGGTCCTGGAGTCATGCTGGAGCATTGAGGTTAAGTTCTCTTCTCCAACAGGGAAAAATATTTTTAATTGCTATGTCACATAAGGCTGCTTGGTCTTTGATGGCTTCTCTGAAAGATGGGATTCAGTGGCTTCAGCAATGGAATACGTATCTAAATACAAATGATACATTTCAGTGTGTAATTGTGCATTAATTAAGGTAGCCAAGCAATGCCCACATTTTGTCAGCGACTAGAAAATATAACAACCCTCTCAGGTAATGAGTTTCACTCACATGTACAGCGGTTCTCTGAAATAATGAGCTTTGGAAACAATCTGTAGGTGCTGACTAGATATTGATGTTATGAACTCAGTGACCCTGTTCCAGGCAGGTCGTGTTTTTCACAGAGCATCTTCCCTTCGGGTGCAGGCTTCCTCTCATCAGGGTAGTAATTCAAACGCTGCAGTACACCAACACGAACGGAGACATTCTGCTCTGCTGTCGTGCCGTATAGCCAGGACCAGAACCTTCTCTCCGAGCCCTCAGCGTTGTGGGTGTTTTGCAGGATAAATCACAGGCTGGTTCTTAACCCCTCCCTCCCTCCCTGTGAGTTTTCACTGCTCAGATTAAACTCAATCATTGAGTGAAGCTCAATGTTCCTGCTGCGTTGCAAGGTGGGATCATACTGCTGCACTTCTTTTGGTGACTTGGAAAATGACGCTTCAGATCAAAGTGGATCCAGGTCGCTGTGGCTCCTCTTCCTGCAGCCAGCTAAGTGTGTGCCTGATACAGAGGGACTTTTGCTTTCTGTGTTGGTCCCTCAGTAACCTCAGCTCTTTGGGCTATGTTATGCTGAAGTCTCTTTCCTGCCTGTTTTGCTTAACAGCATGCGGTCCAGGGGAAGGGCTGGAGAAGTCAATTTTGCCCATTTCCCACCACATTTCAACAAAAGCAACTCTTAAGAGCCACCCTAAGAAACCTTTAGGAGGTGAAAATGTCCACTGGAATCACCAAGAGTGATTTGATATTTTCCCCCACAAGGAAATTCAAATCAAGATGCTTCAGAGTCAGACACATCACCTGCCTCACAGCTAAAATAAAGTCAGCTGAGGAGTTTAGTAACCTGTGGTATCTGTGCCTGATTTGCTTTGATTTACTGCAAGTAGCTACTGGCAGGAACACAGACTTTGCTGCCATCTTTCCTGGAGTGAACTGATGCTGCTGTATGTGTGCAAAAGGAAAAGAGCATTTAAGCTTTGGTTTGCGTGACCTTGGGAGGATGGATGAGTCTTTGATCATTTGTGAGCCAGGTTTCACCCAGAGCTGTCCTCGCTTCTTCCATCAGATGGAGGAAGTGTTTGAATGCGCTCCGTGTGGATCAATGAGCAGACAGGAAAGGAAAAGGTCGGGACAGGAGAGCGAGGCCTCCCTGGGATGGCACTGAGCCTTGGCAAGCGAGAGGGGGAAATGAAAAATGTCACTCTCAGCAGCCAGCAGCAGGGCTCAAACCCAGGGATTCCTGTAATGGGATTACACGAGGCAGGAGCAGATGGACCTTCCTGGAAAACAAAGCCATGCAACCAACACCGAGCCTCTGCGTGCTCCCTGGGAGAGGAGATGCAAGCTGAAGAGAGAGCGAGGGCTCTAATGTGATGTACAGCAGCAGCTGGAACAAATTCAGGGCTCCTGACCCAGCGCCCAGCAGTGAGCAAGCAATATTTTTAGAGGGGCCTCTCTAACTTGTTCCCACTATGTGTGTGTACCAGAGATAAGAGGGAGTGCGACTCGGATCCGTTTATTTAACTATGTAAATAACTCAGCTGACAGCTAAAATTACAAGCTGCTGGTAAAAGCCTTGCCTCACGTGTTGATCCACCATAGACCCATCTCTATCTGCCTTCCTACTGTGCACAGAACAAACTGAAATAAAGCAAGAGCTAGAGTCCCACCATCCTTCCTTATAAATGCCCACCTTCACTGCAGAGACGGGACTTGATTACAAATACTCTCAAAAAGATAACATATACTTTAATTATATTTTTTTTCCTTCCCTTTCCCTCACAACTCTAATCCACAGAGACACCCTCAGCTTGGATAAGCTGCCTGTTGCTGTCCCTGCAGCATGCTCTCTCTCTCTCTTTTCTCTTTCAGTAGGCAAAATAAACTCTTCCCAGCAACATTACAGAGGATTATGTTAATATAGAGACTTAGGGAATGTATTCCCAGCTGCTGCAAGCAGAAAGAAACTCTGCTGATTTGGTGAGGTAGGAGCTGGTGTTGACCAGTTTAAGACCCAGTTTGCAGGGTTTCTATCTGTGCAAAGCCAGTCTAATAGGACATGACCACCACGGACTCCCCAGTACATCCAAGGGCTGGTGTTACCATGTCCATCTTATGTGGCACAAGGGTCAAAATTTATTGGGGGGAAATACCTGGCTTTTTATCTAAAGGACAGAAGTATAGCTGACAGTACAACTTTTATTCTCATTTCCATCTGGTTTCAGCTGGTTTCATTTCTCTTTTTTCAGTTTTTGATAGTCTTTCCCAGCCTTGGAATTCTGTGAAAAGCTGATTAAGACTTAGTCCACATGTCCCAGGGGAGTAACTGGCACGTGTGTATATATGTATATATACATATATGTGTGTATGTATACACATATATAGATATACACACACCCCAAAGGATTGCTTAACCTCCTTGTAAAGCACATCAACAATAGACATTTCCCTTCCCCTGGCTGCCTGTCCCAGTGTCTTTCTGTCCCTGCTGTTAACAAGTTGTTCTTTTCTAGAATGAATTTTAATCCACTTTTGTTTGTTTTGTCAAAGATGGACAATGAGATCAGATTGTTTCCTTCTTCTACAGAAGCCTATTTAGACAAAACAAATAAAACCCAAATAATTCTGCATTCACACTCTTCACAGGGGAGGGGAACACCCTTCTGCATTAGGCTTCTTGAGAGAAAATAAAAAGCAATTGTGTTTTTCACCAAAACAATGAACATTTTTGTCATAGTTCATGAGCAAAATGAAAATAAGGAAAAAGTAAAATAAGACAATGTCTCTGTCTTCATTCATCAGACTTGCCAACCCAAAGATCTTCTCTAACAGCCAAACGCTTAGGGCAGAACAAAAGGCAAGCCCTGTTTTGCACAGCACCAAACAAGGATTCCTATTCCCAAGCAATGGGACTTTTGTTTGATGAAAGGTGGGAAATGAATGCCAGGCTTGTGGCACTGCCTGTGGTCTGGGCTGAGCCAGCCACCCATTCTCTTCCTCCTGCAAACGTTGCTAAATAGGTCATGTCTCCAACAGCCAAAAGTTCATCACTGAACAATGGAAGTAGCAAGTTGAAAGAGGGAACTTAATGAGGAAAGAAGGGGAGAAGGAATTCAGATGAGCAAAGAGAGCCAGGAGCAGCTGGTGTGTTACAGCTGTGTGAGAAAAAGTGATTTCTCTCTCAGAAAAAAACTCGAAATGCTTGGATATCTTTTCAATGGCAGATTATTTTTTTCCCCAAACTTAAAATAAGCAAAAAAAAATAATCCCCACCCAACCAAAAACCCTGCCTTCCTTTCCACTGAGCTAAAGCCAAGCAAGAGGGAGGAAGAACATGAGAAGGAGATGCAAAGATTCAAAATGTTCAGTGATCAAAATTGGAGATATTTAAACCCAAACAACAGCTTTCTGCTAAAATTCTCACTTTGGTTAAAAAGCTGTTCTGTGTTAAATATACACAGAGTAGGAGATAGGGAGATTTTAACTAAAATTATTTTAACCAGTTCAGTATGTTTTCTCCTGCTGGTGTCTTCCATGCTTGAAGAATTTGGAGAAAGATTAAAACAAACTGCAAATCCAAAGAACTCTGAAGAAGAGCTTGGGAACTGATTGTATTCATTATATTTATCTTTATTGTGAAACACCAAGAAACAATCCTGGCTGAAAAACACCTCCAACATATAATGATGCAAAGAACTGACAGAGTATAGAAAGTCCTTTGTATCTCTGTAATCCAGTAAAAATCATTAGTGAGCGTTTTAACTTGCCCTGCCACAGCTTTAAGTCTCCTAATCATATCAAGTCCTGAGCTTTGCTAGCCATTTTAGAAACATGATTTATCTTGGGATTAAACTATAGTCATCCTCCTGCTACTCTAATTTTTAAAAAGCACCTCCTATGAACTAATAACAAGAAGCCATTCTTACCGTTCAATTTCCCAGCCATTATTATATTAAGAAATATCATCGCAGTTCAAATGGCTTCAATTTTCTAATCCTGAATAACCTAAAGAATGAGGAGTGACCTTGCTTTATATCAAATCAAATGTGATGCAGTGGCAGAGTTTAAATCCCAGACAGTTGATCAGCCAACTCCAACATCACCACATTTATTAGTGAAACGAATGTCTAAAATTGTCCAATATTTGGTAGTGGGGTGAAAAAGTGACTGTTACACTTTCCTCAGCAGAGGCCTGGCCGTGGTGCAGATGGTCCCAAGTTAGACACATCGAGGTGTGCCATGCGTTGCCCATCCAGATCACCTACCTGGTGCTCCAGGCCATGAGGCAGAGATCCTTCAGCTGCCATCAGACCCTGCTTTGGGACTGGAAGAAATATGAAAATACTGTTTCTGCACCAAGGTGTCACAGCTGACCTGCTGATCATAGAATCATAGAATCATAGAATTGTAGGGGTTGGAAGGGACCTCGAGAGTCCAACCCCCTGCCAAAGCAGCTCCCTAGGACATTTCACTCAGATAGGCGTCCAGACGGGTCTTGAATCTCTCCAGAGAAGGAGACTCCACACCCCCTGGGCAGCCTGGCCCAGGGCTCCCTCACCCTCACTGGGGAAAAGTTTTTCCGCATGTTGGTGTGGAACTTCCTGTGCTCCAACTTGCAGCCATTGCCCCTTGTCCTGTCCCCACAGACACTGAAAAGGGGCTGGCTGATTCCCCCTGCATCCCCTGCTTCAGATAATTATAAACATTAATTAGGTCCCCCCTTAGTCTTCTCTTCTCAAGACTGAACAGTCCCAATTCTCTCAGCCTTTCCTCATAGGGGAGATGCTCCAGGCCCTTAATCATCTTCGTAGCCCTTCTCTGGACTCTCTCCAGGAGATCCCTGTCCTTTTTATACCAGGGAGCCCAGAACTGGACACAATACTGTGTGGGCTAGCATGATGTGGGCTAGCATGATGCTCCCTCACTCTGTGCTGGCTCTGTTACTCTTGAGAAGAGCTTGTCTCATGCCCATGTGAATATGGATAAAGAGATGCGCTTTCAAGTCCCACACTCTCTCTACAAACCTGATCAGGCCTGTAGTTACCCTTTGAAAGATGCAACACACTGACAGACAGAGATATCCCACCCTTGGACTGAATTCAATAGCCATGATTCAAAACAGCAATCAATCCATGTGATGTGGACACTCCACCCCTTGAGGAAAGCACAAGTAGGGAGAACACACCACCCTTAGGCAGATCTAGGATGAAGGGGACAAGACAAATCTCCAGGGAAGCATTGAATAAAAAATGAAGTATGTCACTAAAAGAGTCTTCAGGTCCACAGAAGTAGCTGGGGGGACCATCAGAAAGCAAAGGGTTTGGATGGGCATGGCCTGGAGTGAGAAAGTGCTCTGATGAGATCCCAAGAAAAATTCCTGGTTGACCATCCCTGGCATGTGCTCAGACTGTATGGATTCACATCAGTTGGACATCAGCTGGACTTAATTTATCTCTGTGAAATCCCAACAGTCTGCTCTTTGAGACAGCAGGAGCCACCGAGGTTCAGTAGCTCCACGGCAGACCGATGGGCAGAGGTCTGACATACACTCCAGTCTCTATCCATAAGGAGCTGTGTCACCTTTTGTGTTTCACTTGGGCTCTTCCTGTGGCTCCAAAATTTCTGCCTGACATATTTGCATCGCAAATTGTCCAGCCTGGTCTCCATCTTTAAGGAAGCGTTCGTCCAGCACCTAATCCAGCAGCAACCTCAGTATTTTATCATCCATTCTGTACCTCTAAAGTGAGGCCCCAACCTCTAAATTTATAGATCTGTAGAGAGGCCCTGATGTAAGCTTCTAGGCAGTAATGGCTCCATAAATCACAGCAACAATAAGCTTATTGCCAACAAGATTTTCCTGATATTCAGCCTGAATTTTCTCTTTCTTAATTTAATCCCATAACTCATCAAAAAGCTTCAATGACTTGCCCCAGTTAATCCTAACCCTCCATTGAGTTTAGGGCATAAAATTTAGAGAAAGCATCCAGAAAACACATGTTCCATTCAACAATATACTTAGAGTTTCAAAATACATTTTCATTATGTGTTTGGTCCCGAGGGAAAAGATCTAAACTTGGTATTGAAGAACTCAGGCAGGAAGAGTTATTATGCAGGGTTCAGCTTGGAGCTCTAAATTAAAGGGTCAAGACTTGGACTTCTCACACCCTGAGCTGAGACTCCTGGCCGCAGATCCAGCCCTATGTGTTCATAGAATCACAGAATCACAGGGGTTGGAAGGGACCTCCAGAGCCCATCAGGTTCAACCCCCTGCCAAAGCAGCTCCCCAGCTCATATTGCACAGGTCGGGGTCCAGACAGGGCTGGAATCTCTCCAGAGAAGGAGACTCCACACGCCCTGGGCTCCCTCACCCTCACTGGGGAAAAGTTCTTCCCCATGTTGGTGCAGAACTCCCTGTGCTCCAACCTGCAGCCATTGCCCCTTGTCCTGTCCCCAGACACTGAAAAGGGGCTGCCCATTTCCCCCTGCATCTCATGCTTAAGATATAATGTCCCCCCTTAGTCGTCTTTTCTCTAGACTGAACAGCCCCAGCTCCCTCAGCCTTTCCTCACAGGGGAGATGCTCCAGGCCCTTCAGCATCTCCCTAGCCTCCTCTGGACTCTCTCCAGGAGATCCCTGTCTGTTTTATCCCAGGGAGCCCAGCACTGGACACAACACTCCAGGTGGGGCCTGACCAGGGCAGAGCAGAGGGGGAGGTATTGTTCCCTTTGTCCAAAAGACATGGGGATAAAAAAAAGCACTTTTTGAGGGTAAAAGTGCTTTTTTTTTTTGCCAGAAGAGCAGATTTATCAAAACAAATATATTTCCCATTAAAAAAACCTTCTCTTTCTACCATAGAAATATGTATTTCCCCAACAATTCCCTGCAAGGGCCAGCCATTTCTTCCTGACGATCTTCTTGCCCTACCCCCATGACATCCAAGCAAACTATGCATAGGCACTTTCTTACATTTTCCTTTTCAATTCCCATGATAATTTGTATTTTTTCTTAAAACCAAAAAGAAAACCCCAAAGCATCTCCATCAACAAAACTGGCTTTTCTTCAGGGCATTGCATTAGGCAGAAAAGGAGCAGAAATGGCAAAAACACTATTACCAGCCTACAAAGAGTGATGAATTACCTATATTTTCTAGATGCTTATTCAAAGTATGCCTGGGTTCTCAAACATTTGCTAGAGGTTTGCTCTCTCCTTATGCATTTCAAGCGTCATGCAATGTTTTACACGTGCATTGAGAGGCAAGGGCAAGACCTGAATGTTTTACTGTAAAAATCACTTAGCCAGGAATTTGATTTCCTTCAATTTTCTGAATTTTTTTTCCCACTAGGGAGCAACAACCATATTGTAACTGAACTGACAATCATAGTGTCTTACTTAAAATGAAATTGTCAAAATATTGTGTCAGGAATGCTGTATAAAGTGATTTCTTTGGCTGTCACTCATACTTGCCATCCTAAAGAGTCTGGTTAGTATTAACAAAGATATTCAACACATAAATAATCTCAAAAAATAGATGCAGCTAAAGTTAGGAACACCCAGAAATATTAATAGCAGCAATAATCTAACCTTTGAGAAGGTATTAAAAAAAAAAAAAAAGAGGGCAAGAACATCCAAATTAAAGAATAATATAAAAACCAAATCTTTGCAAACATGAAATTTCATATTAACAGTGAGCAAATGCCATTAACTTTGTCCTCAGATACCATCTAATTATATGTTTGTGCTGTGCAAATAATGATAATGATGCAGTACACTCCAATTTATGCCCATTTCTGCAGCGTATAATGCCATTACAAGAGCTGTAGCATTTTAGCAAAATGAGATCTTTCATATCTGTATCAGTAACTGAAGAGCTGGCCCAATACCTATGATGCAGAATTCCAATTAAAGAGATGCTTTCTGTTGGCCTAACCTCAACTTCTCCTGAGCTGCTGTCTCAAAAGCATTGATCTGTGCAATGATGAGAAGGGCTTGCACGGAAAAAGGACCAAACCCAGCAGCCCAGAGCTTTATACAGCACCTCCAGACGGTGTTTGTGAGATCCTACCTTGTGTACTCAAGGCTTTGTTGAAAAGCATCACTGGCAGGTGCAGCACTCGGCCCCACGATGGATGATATCACGCTTTGCATTGATTTGTGCTGCAGCTCATCCATGTGGTCCAAGGATGAAAACTCAGAGTGGGAGGATACTGAGGCAACGCTTGGCCATCACAGCTGCTCCTTGCCTTTGTCCCATGGAAAGCAATGCCAAGAGATATCAGAATGCAGGGATTGGGGTATCCTTTCTCTTCCCCATACAGCAGACCTCCTAGGTTACTACACCTACAACATTCTCCTGTTGAGCCAACAAGACTTTCCCATCAGCTGCCAAGCTGTCCTTATTTCAGTCACCTTTCACCTTGGTGGCCAGTGCAATTTTGCTGCCTTCCAGCCAAAGCAGGGTAATAATCGTGCAATGTGATTTAAGTAATAAAGAAATTGCTGTACATGCTGTTTGGTTTCTGGAGAGCTGGGAATAGCAAAGGCTCAAGTTGCAGACAAGTGCATTAATCTTTTCAGCTTTCCTGGAATGAAACATCAGAGGCTTTAACCTATTCTTTATTGCTATTCCAATGCCCTGGATGGTACTTTTAAAAATAAACTCCTGAAAGAAATCAGGAGGGGAAAGGGGAAGGATCTTGAAAGCTGTTCATTAACATACTGTGCAGTCCTCAACTCTGTGAAAAATAGAGAAAGTAAAAAAAATTCTGATTATTTGATACAGATTCTAGCAATATTCAATATACCTCTGGAATCTCCTGCTACCAGTCAGAGGTAAAAGGTATTTCAGCTTCTTAATTTAAAGAAAAGATAATGATTTGGACCTGCAGGACTGAAGAACAAGACCAAGAAGCATATGAAGGCCAAGAAACCCACTGGAAAGACAAAACTGAAACTCACTATTGATTTGTAGTTATGAAATCTTATTATTTTTAAAGCACATTACCCCCGTGATTTGGGGACCCGCCTGAAGGATTTTGAAATATCAAGACCAGTGTTTCTCAGAAAACCCTGCCAGGACAGAAACCTAATATACAATTTTCTCGTTATTTTAGCTGTGTTTACCACTATTGCTCACCCTGTTAGTACCAATGGAGATCATATAAAACATATTTGTAGGTACATGAAGGGAAAAAAGGATTTATCTATACAACTTAACCAACTTTGTGAGCTTCTGTCAATTTTACGATCACTAGTGGGATTAAAATTTAAAACTTTCTGTTAGAAAATCCCTGGCTTGAGCTGCCAGCATTCCCAGAGGGCTGCCAGCAGCCAAGCTAATATTAGTTCTGTGTGATCTGGTATGTATGAGCTGGTAGCAGTTCAATTCCTCAGAGTAGGACAAGGTCTATTCTGGTTATTTTCTGGAGACCATCAGTGAAATGTTAGTGCCTGAAGAGATAGGCTTGCTCCTCAGTGGAGGTCTCTGCCAGCGAACCCTTTGGGAACTGTGGCCAGGCAGGAGGGTTTCAGAGCAGGTAGTCATGTCACATTTGCAGCATTTCCTATTTTTAATGGAAGATGAAAAGGTGTGTGTTGGAGGGCGGCAAGAAGGAATATTTCTGGCTTGTTAAAATTCCAGTCCTCATCCTTCAGAGGCCTCGGTTACTGATTCAAACATCCATCAATCACTCAGAAGGTGCCGTAGCTGGCTGTAATTGCAGAGATGTGTGTTACAGCAATTGCAGCACCTGGTGCACCTCATACAAGCAGGTGGAAGGATTGATGATGAGTGAGGGGTTTTTTTGGTTTTCCAGCATCCCAGAGAGGTTTCGTAGCTGTTTGTTTTCAGCAGGTCTCAGAGACTGTGTTCTGGGGTGCCGTGCTGATACCTACCAAGACCCCAAGTGGGATTATCTGAATAAAATGCTGCCTGCTCTTCCCTTGTTGCCAGCTCAATGGTTGTCTTAGAGAAGGATTGCAAGGAACAGAAAGGGAGTTTGCAACAGAACTGGAGACTAAAGCCCAAATTTTTTTCCCACTTTCCTCAGGAAAGGAAGCCAAGAGCAGAGAAGAAGGGTTGGGACAAGCCATGGTACTTATATTCCTAAAGAAGTCTCCAACTTCTGGAATTTGTTTCCCCCTGGCTGAGATGAGTGTTTGCTCCTAATCTATGAAATGCAAAATCAAATGGGTCTGCTCAGGTACCACTCAGTGCTGACTTAGTGGCGGGAGGAGTTCATAACAAAAGGAGGACTCACAGTGTAGGAATCCTCTGATCATGTCAGAGGCCTCCACGGCGTGTTTGTTCCCCATGCAGTTCAAAAGGCAGGTTTTATTTTGGTTTGCAGGAGTCATCTTTGCTGTCAAACAGTAGGAGGTCCAGTCTGAACAAGTCATACCCCTTGTTCAGTGTAGATGGTACCTACAGAGGGCAACTTACCCTGTCCTAAACTTAGCACTTGAGTTGAGTAGGATGAACTAGCTGCCTTCTGGAACTTCGTTTTCTTTAATGAACATTAGACGTGTGGACATAGGAACATTCAGACAGCAAAACCAGAGATACTTAAACTTAAGGACAGGTTAATAGCTTCCTTGTAGTTCTTCAGCATGCCCATGGGTGCAGCTCCTGCAGGCTTCTTACAATGGAGCACATAGTTATGTCTTTCAACACTGGGCTGAAAGAGTTAAATGAGTTAAATCTTTGCTTTCACCATCTCCCAGGTGAAGCTAAAGGTACTTTGAATGCTTGTTGTAATGGAGAATGATTATGGGAAGCGAAATTTGCAATGGAATTATGGTAATTGTATCTTCTGTTCCAACAGGTATTTTGAGGAAGCCAACGTTTGAGATAATTAGTGTTATTTTGAGCAAATAGCTGAGAGGATACAGGAGAAAGCAAGATGATTCTCCAACAGGGATGTGTTAGCTGACACATTATGGGTTTGACTGAACCCACTGGAAAGGTTCCCTTCAGAAGATGGAGTGAGTGGGAGTGTGAGAGCCTCTGCCAGGTGGGGAAAGGGGAGGCTGCATCCTCCAATTCAGGTACTTGATTTAACCAACATCTACTGCAGTGTGTTTTCTTTCTCCCCAGATTCAAAGCTGCTCAGTCTGACATTTTAACTGCCTCAGGCCTTCTCCATCTCAAGCTCTTGTTCACATGTTCGACTGGAACAATTACATACAATAGGAATAGCATTTTTACAGCCCTTCCAGTGTTGAGAATAAAAGAGACAGACTGAAAATAAAGGCAAAATAAAAGTAAAGGATTATTTTCATCTCTGAATCTCTAGTGAGGTTTGAATTGTGTGTTCAATAAGACTCCAGTCTGAACAAATCCTGCTCTTCCGACATGATGCTGCCTTTCTCTGTGGCATCGTTTCACACTTCAGTTCTGTAACCCTGACTTTGATGAGCATAAAAGTGCCCATGTGAACCACATGGCTCAGATGAGCTAATGGAAGCAAGGACATGGCTTGTCCAGGACACTTTGTATTCACAAAAGGTGAAATTCAGCTTCACACAGAGAACAAATGAACTTGAGTTAGACTCAAGCTGACACATCCCTGAAAGCTGTTGAGCCATGACAGGTCAAGACATTATGTTTCATCAGCATAGGAGCTCTAAGCGCTCCCAAGAATTCCTGGCTTAGCTAAATTTCATGGAGCTAGCACATTTCCTTTGCAACAGGATGGGCAAAATATATCCAAACAGCTCGCTAAAGCATCCGTCCTGGTAGTTGGTAACCCAGTGAGCCATGAGAACATGAGGG